>PVIH01001050.1:90030-266371 GCA_004025045.1 Sigmodon hispidus
ACATCCCACTGCCCCAGGTGACCCTACACATCCCACTGCCCCAGGTGACCCTACACATCCCACTGCCCCAGGTGACCCTACACATCCCACTGCCCCAGGTGACCCTACACCACCCCTCCCACTTGCAAACCCCTGGTCCCTTCTCAGGTCTCTTTCCTGTCTGATCCTTTCTGTATCCCACACCAACGACTCTCTGATACTCACTGTGAATCTCCCACCATATGCCCTTCTAACAGCCCACTGCTCCAGCCTGGGCTCTCTTCCTCCATATGTGAGTTCATTCCCTTTATCTTGCAGTTGGTCTCAATGACAAGAAAGCCAGAGAGGGAAAGAGCCTCAATTTATTACTTCTTAAAATCACCCCATCTCTCCTTCTTCTGAGCCCTGCCCTAGACTCATCAAAGTTGCAAACTGGGTTAGGTAGCCCTGGGGTGATGGAGCATGGCACAGGGAGGCGCCAGGGCCAGGCTGCCCAAGTTTGCCCTTCTTGGACCTTTGGGCATATCACTGAGGGCAAGTACTTTAAGAATAATAGTCTATTAATGTAATCCCAGCATTTAGAAGACCGATGCAGGAGGACCATTACAAAGTGTTAGGCCAGCCTGGTCTACATGGCATGTTCCAGGCCAGCCAACAGCTCCTAACTCAAACATAATTAAAATAAGATACAAAAACAGGAAACTTAACTACAAAAGATTTTCAGACCTAAAAGTGGATTTTACTGGTATCCATGGCAGCAACAGGAATAACAACAGTGTCAGGGTCTCTAGCTACACCCTCTTCTTTTTTCAGACAGAATCCCATGTAACTCAAGTTGACCTTCAACTCCCCATGTAGCCAAGGGAGACTCTGAAATTGTGACCGTCTGCCTCTATCTTACAAGTGCTAGGATTGCAGGTGGGTACCACCACGCCTGGTTTTTTGAGGGGGTGTTTTGGTTTTTTAATTCAGTGCTGGAGCTCCAACCCAGGGCTTCATGTGTGCCTACCAACTGGGCTACATCCCCAGCCCTTCTGACCTCCTTTAAAACTGTTTATCATTTATTTTTTATTGAACCTTTTTTTTTTTTTTTTTTTTTTTTGCATGAGTGTTATTCTACTGCAAATGCTTTTGGACATCTTTAGGACCTAGGAGCTCTTAAATGTGGATATATAAATCCCAATATTCTCTTATTCTAAAGCAAGATTGCTCTTTGTTTGGGAGGAGTATTGAACTTTTTATTTGTTGCTTATTTTGCCCTTTTTCTTGGCGAAAGGCAGGAAAGGACTCACTATGTAGCTCAGGCTGACCCAAAACTTACTATGGATCCCAGGCTGGCCACAAACTCCTCCCTCAGTCTCCCTACTGCTAAGATTACAAATGTGCACCACCAACCTGAGCTCCAATGATCTTTCTTTGTTTGGCTATTCATTTGTTTTGAGACTGGCTCTTATACAATCAAAGCTGGCCTCGAACCCCTGACCATCCATGTTCACTCTCCCAGTTGCTGACCTTCAATACCACACCTAGTTTGTGTGGTCCCAGAGATGATGGCAGTGAGTGCTAAGCCAGGAAGGAGTCTACTAACCAGCCACAGCCCCAGTCCCAAATGAATGCCTTTATTATCACTCAGTTTCCCTTCTCTGTTTGAATTTCCTTCCCCGATGCTGTCCCCAAAGTCTAAAGAGCACAAGAGCTGGGGGCTGGAGAGATGACTCAGTGGTTGAAGGCACCGACTGTTCTTCCAGAGGACTCGGGTTCGATTCCCAGCACCCACATGGCAGCTCACAACTGTGAAACAGTTCCCAGTTCCAGGCAAACACCAAGGCAAATAAATAAATAAAGTTTAAAAAAAAGAGCACAAGAGCCCTATACTGCTGGGAGCAGAGCAATATTATTCCATGTTCTATACCATAGTATCAGTTTAAGGAGATGAACATGCACATCCCAGGTCAGGCCAAAGATTCCCAGAGATGTTTTTCTGATAAAATACTTAAAATAGCTACATATTCAAATGCCTGGTTATACAGACAAACCTGGGTCCTATAGGGAGTTGCAATAGGTACTCATCAAGTAGGATTTATTTTTAAGTCATTGGTTTGTCTAACCTGGAGATTGCCACAGATTCCACATCTAGGCTCAGCCCCTAGCCTGCACCATGCCCTAGAAGCCAGCCCACAGCTTCATGTTGTATTCTCTGTGCTTCTCCTCAACTGAATATAAGTTGGGGTTTCTACGAGCCCTCCTTGGGTTTGGATAATTGTTTGAGTGGCTCGGAGCTTGGGAAACACTTCTGTTACCTGTGATTGTTTGTTCATTTGTTTGTGTGTGGGGCAGGGGAGAACCCAAAGAGGTCAGAAGGCATTGATGCCCTGGAAATGGCAGGCTTCTGGGTCTGCAGTATACACTACACTACAGGCACCTACACCAGTTGATCTGCTTCCCAAACCCCGTTCATTTGCTTTTCCATAGAGACTTTGTAACAGAGGCCTCAACAAGAATGTCAAAATATCACCAGGCACATACCTTTAATCCCAGCACTCAGGAGACAGAGGCGGGCAGATCTCTTCGAGTTCAAGGCCAGCCTGGTCTACAGATCGAGTTACAGGACAACCAAGGCTACGCAGAGAAACCTTGTCTCAAAAAACAAAACAAAACAAAAAGTAAAAACTGTGGCAGAACAGAAAGGGTAAGAGCTAAGGTAAACAGATTCTTCATGGTGTCCTCAAAGAAATCCTTCCTGCTGCGCATGGAGCATGCGTCTTCTAGGATGTAGGGCATCTTGTCACCTGTTTGTGGGGAGGGAGTTAGGAGCCAGAAACAGTGTATAAAAACCAAGTCCATCCATCATAATATCCCTAGTGTTTAAAGGGCAGGAATTTTACATAAATATTCAAGCTCTGATTTTGAAAATGTGACCAACCTGGCACCATGGCTTCCTTCCAGCCTGGCAGCCAGGGCTGACTCAAGGCTGCCCCCTTGTGGTGGAATCATCAATGCCTACAATGCAGCATCATGCCCAGCATGGCCACCCAGCCTAGTACCCACTTCTAGGTCCTGAGCATGTCCACCTTGCTCCAAGCAACAAACTCCATGAAGGCAAGGACTGCCTGCCTGTCCTCTTTTGGTTGGGAGAAAGTTGAACTTTTTGAAAGTCTTTCATAAATCATGAAAGTACATTTTTTAATGTTACATTTACTTATTTTATGTGGGTGGGTGGACGCCTGTGTGCTGCCACAGTGGTGTGTGAAGGTCAAAGAAGAGCTTGTGGAAGTCACTTCTGTGTTCCAACCATGTGGACCCTGATATCCAACTCTGATTGTCAGACTTGGCCTTCTCTTCCTCCCAGCAACCTGCTCTCTAGTACAGTGAGGACAGTGGTACACACCTCATGGCCACTTGGGAACAATGTGGGATCTGAAGGGCAGACGTGGCACCTGGCACTTACTCTTGCAACTTTATCCACAGTGTCTTTATCACCAAGATAGCAAGAGTCTCCCCAGTCTGTGAAGTCAGGTGCCTTGGTGTTATATTCTCAGCCACTAAACTCCCTAGATTCTGAGAATTTTTAGCCCCTACTCGGGTAAAGATGTTATCTGGGAAGTTTGCATTTCTTATCAAGCCCCATTAGAGGCCCTCTCAGGCTGATTAGAGCTGGGGCCTGCCAAAGCTATTTAACAAGCAGTCCTCCACACAGCTTCAGGCCCAGAACCTGCTTCTCCCAAGCATCTTAAACCTAAGAAGGGGCCATGAAGTGGCTTGGGGTCCTCTGGCTTGTGGCCCTCTCAGAGTGTTTGGTCAAGTAAGTATAGGATGTCTCCTTGTGTTCTTTCTCACCCTTGTAAACTATCTGATCCTCTTATCCCCTTGCCCATCCCAGGCTGCAGAAGGAAATGAAACCTCCCTGGCTTTCATAAAGTTCAGGTGTCTAGTCATCAGTGATAATTTGCCCAAAACACTGGAAACGCCCACTAGAAGTTTTGGGGCAAGTCTCCAGGATCACCCAACTCCAAGGGCATACGTCCCATAGGGAGCTATGTGGACATCACCCCCTGGAATTGTTCAGTACAACTTGTGCGGCCGTAGGGGTGTTTCTCCAGCATTATCTTATAGGTCTCTCTCAACACGTGTGCCTGTCTCTATAGACCTACCCTATGTCTTCCTCCTCTGAGTGTCTCTAGTTCTCTCTCTCTCTGGACTCTCTTTTCTCAGGCCTCGCTTTAGTTCCCACTCGTTCTCCATTTTTCTCCCATCCCTCACTTCTGATTGAACAGAGATGGGTATAGAGGGCTGTTTCCACCTGTGTATGGGGGTGCATGCCGGTAATCTCAGCTTTGGGGGGTAGAGACAAGATGATCAGAAATTTAAAGTCATCCTCAGTTATATATGAAGTTTGATGCCAGCCTAGGATACATAAGACCTAGACATGGAAAAAAATAAAATAAAAAAATAAGAGGGAGCTACTTCCTAGGTCTAGCTCTATGGTAACCAGCTTGGTGACCAAAGCTGAGCCACAGGAGAAGGAGCTGAGCGGTGAGTTCCTGGATCTTCTACCCTGCCTCTCTGGCTGCTTCAGGAAACGCTGTGCACTGGAAGGAGTAACAGCAACAGCTGTCCCTGTTAGGACCTAATAGATGGCAGGTGCTCCCTAGCCATCGCCCACACACACACAGCGTTCTACATGAGGAGAGTTATGTCCCATCTTCTCCCCAGAAAGGGAAGCTAAAACTCAGAATGGTCCCATGGCTTGCTGGAGAGCAAACACCGGACCTGCGTTGGAAACCAGGCACTCAGTCATGGTCTTCCCATTGCGTTGTGTGGCCTGTTGCAAAACCACTGTGATGTCTCTTGGAGCCCCATGTGGTGCCTCTCTCTGACTTAGTTTCCTTCTCCATGTTCATTTAAAGAATTCCCCTGATGAAGATTACGTCCATGCGAGAAAACCTGCGGGAAAGCCACATGCTGAGGGATTACCTGGAGAAGTACCCTCGGAGCCGCGCCCACATGCTTCGTGAGCAGCTCCGGAACCCAGCAATAACTTATGAACCCATGAGGAACTACCTAGACGTAAGGGGGTGGGGGTGGGGGGCTGGGGAGGCTCCCGAGCACCCCCTAGGGCTTCTGCCCAGCACTGTGGCCCCTCTGGGGAATACTGCATTAGGGCTGGAGTTCCTGACACCAGAAGGGTAGAGAGGAGGGGCTGGGATGGCACAGCAGCTAAAAGCACCTACTGCTCAAGTGTGAGGACTTCAGTTCAAATCCTTAACACCCACGGAAAATACAAGCTAGATGTAGCCACACACACCTCTGACACCAGTACTGTGGGAGCAGAAACAGGAGTAACTGGGGTTTGTAGCCTGACAGTCATGTTGTTCCATGTTCAATGAGAGATCCTGTCTCAAAAGAATAATGTGGAGAGTGACAGAGGAGGACACCTAGCATCCTCCTGTGGCTGCTGTTTGCACTGGCACATGTGCATATACCACACAATCATACATGAAAGAAAAAAATTAATGGGTGAGGAACAGGGACCTGTGGCCACATTGTTCCCGGTAGGTAGGTAGGGGGTACCCTATCCAGGGAGAACATATTTCTACCCCATCTGGGGCTGTGCTGGCTGGCTGGACCTAGCAATGACCAGTTATTATCATGCAGATATCCTGTGCTATGGTGATGACAAGTCATTGGGCACATTTTTTCACCTAGGTGACGACTACCTGGGCCCAAGGGTGAGTGCTATCCAATGCCAGCAAATCCAATTGCAAACCAAGCTTGTTATCTCAGGTAGCGCCCCACCCCTGCAGACTCAGATTTCAACCAATGATCAGCTAGCGAGTTCTGAGATGGGCTGGACATTGGTCAACTAGCAAAAGGCTGACATTTCTCTCTTTGGTTCTTTTGTTGTTTTGTTTTTTTGCAAGACTGGTCTCACTGTATTACTCCAGCTGGCCTGGAACTTGCTATGCAGACCAGGCTGGCCTTGAACTTACAGAGATCCACCTGCCTTCCTCCTGACTGCTGGGAAAAAGGTGTGCACCACCACACCTGACTAAGCTTGATTTCCTTTTCCAAGGCTTACCACCTAGCCAAAGACATGAGCAAAGAACAGATGGTGATGCATGCTTAGAATCCCAGCAACCAGAAAGCTGAGACATGAGAATCAAAAGTCCGAGGCTACCCTGAACTATCCATAGGAAAGAGAAGGGAGGAAGAAAAAGGCAGGAGAGTGTAAGCAAATGCCCAATGAAAGGGCTTGCTGAGCGGTCTCCATAGTAACTGTTTTGAGTTTGGAGAAAGCAAGAGCGCAGGGGCCTGGAGTGACCCAGGAGAAGAGCCTGGAGAAGGTACTTAGGCTGGATCCTGACAGGTGGGAAGCATTTAAGACCTTTGAAAGAGGATGGAGTGTTCCTAAGAGGAAGCCCTGGTTTAAGTGGAGGCTTGGCAGTGTGGGGAGCACCAGAGAGGCAGGCACCCCAGAATCCAGAGGACAGACAAGGCAGTCAGGCTGGCCCTAGCCATGACCCTGCTCTCTTACAGCTGGCCTACATTGGTATCATCAGCATTGGCACGCCCCCTCAGGAGTTCAAGGTTGTTTTGGATACTGGTTCTTCCTACCTGTGGGTACCATCCATCTACTGTTCCAGCCCAGCCTGTGGTGAGCATTCTGATCTGCCCCTACCCTTTATCAGCCCTCCTATCCCACCACACCATAAGGTCACCTCCTGCCCATGTCCTGCAGCTCGCCACAAGGTCTTCAATCCTCTGAGGTCTTCCACTTTCCTGGTCTCGGGTCGACCTGTGAACGTCGCCTATGGTTCAGGAGAGATGTCAGGATTTCTTGCCTATGACACTGTCAAGGTAACCTGGGAACTAGATACTAGTGCAGTGCTGGCTCTGGGTGGGAACACTGTTGGCAGGGTCAGAGTGTCTTTCTGTTCCAGCTGGCCACCCACCTGTGGGTCTCCACCCTCCCCAGTAGCCCTCCCCCAACTGAATCCTTCCAGCTACAGGTTTAAAGGCTCAGGCAGTTCTGCCAGTAGCAGAGGGAAAGAATTATGCAAAAATAAGCCATTTGAGCCCCCACACTTTTCCAGACAATAGGCTGGGAACATTCTTCAAAATAACTCCATTAATTTTCTCAACAAGCCCAAGGCAGATATTGCTAGGGCTTCATTTCACAGGTGAGTGAACAGAGGAACCCAGTGCCTTGTCCAAGGTCACACAACTGATAAACCAAAGAGCTGGGATGGGAATCAGAATAAGTGGGCAAGTGAAAGCGCTCTCAGGGCACAGCCCTGTGTCTGGGCTCTGAAGATAGCCAATGGGGCCTTGAGCTCCCAGGGAGGGAAAGCAGAAGACAGATTCAGGAGAGCCATGCTCCATCAAAAGACTCCTGCCCTGGGAGGCCTTGAGAATTAACAAAATCCCTGAGTGTGCACATGCATGAACACACACACATTTTTCACAGGCCAAATATTCTTAAGAACCCTGGTAGCTTAATCAGATATGGAGGCACAGGCCTTTAATACCAACACTCCAGAAGGCAGAGGCAGGAAGAGCTCGGTGACTTTATAGCCAATCTAATCTACACACCAAGTTCCCAGAACAGCTAGGGACAGGCATACAGTGAGACTCAGTCTTAAAAACTAAACTAAACTCAGCTAAATACTTGGATATAGCAGCTTTCTGCCTCCTAAGCGTGCAGAAAAGATCACCATGGGTGATGCCCTGAAGGAGATGCCCTGCTTTCCACTTATCTTCAAGTGGGAACCCTCTGGTTACACTCAGAATCTGTTTTCCCATTTGGATAAGAGTATAAAATCGATGACATCAGATGATATGTGGGTTGGTAACAACCCACAGCACCACAGGGGAGCTGCCAGCCCACTCCTGTTTGGGATTCCCATCTAAGTGGCCATGGCATGGCCAGAACTCAGTTATACCCTGTGTGTCAGACCATCTCCCCACCCAAGCCCACCCAAGCCATAGCCCCGGTTTGAGAGCCTTATGTAAGGACACCCTCTTCTCTCACAGATTGGGGACCTAACGGTTGCAGCCCAGGCATTTGGCCTGAGTCTGGAGGAACCAGGCACTTTCATGGAATACGCAGTCTTTGATGGTATCCTGGGGCTGGGCTACCCTGACCTTAGCCTTCAGGGAATCCTGCCTGTCTTTGACAATCTGTGGATGCAAGGCCTCATCCCCCAGAATCTCTTTGCTTTCTACTTGAGCAGGTGAGCCTGTGCCAGATCAGCTCTTTTCCTAGGTTGTCAGTTGCATTAGAAATTGATCTTCTGATCCTGAAGGTTCCTTAGACATCATCTAGTCCAGGTGTCTGCCTGCTATGGTCTGGACACCAAATCTGGCTCATCATCTGTCTCTCTCCATCTTGCCTGTGGCTGACTTTGCATGACAGCAGAGGCACTGAGTCATTCAGTGGAAATGAATGTTTCCATCAGCCTCCAGTGCTGATAGTCAGACCCTCTGTGGAGAACTCGCTGACCCCGAGTCCCCTTTCCAGAGATGAGGAAGCGTTGAGAAGGGTTTCCCCGGAAATGGCCCAGCCTAGTGCTGAGAGAAGCGGGTCCCAGGCCTTCAGGATTCTTCCCTGTGACAGTGGTCAGTCCATCAGCTCCTCAACTACATCCAAGTTCCTGATGGGCTAAGGACCCAGAGGAGGACAGGGAAGAAGGCAAGGGTCCTGTTAATGCATACCATCCCACATGTCAGAGCAGGAGGCAGGTGTGTGTGTGTCTATTCTATGGCTGTGGGCTCTTGGGAAAGCTGAGCCCCAGGAACCCCAGCTTTCTAGCATGGCCAAGCTGTTCTAGCATTAAGCAAGCAGTTCAATCTTTCTCTGGCCCTTGGGAATGCTTGAATCTGGTCCACAATGATTCATCAAACTACTTCTGAGCCCTGGGCGCCTCTCTGAACACTGCTCATGCAGGATACAGAAAAGGAGGAGCAGAAGACAAGAAGGTAGTGAGCAAAGGGGAAAGATACCTTGGGAGGAACTGTCTGCGACAACAGTAATCAGAACAGATAGGCCTGGAGGACAGGGAGTTCCCTGAGAAGAAGCTAGCCCTGTACGTGCTGAAAAGCACACTCCTAGCTGCCCCAGGCTGCTTCAGTATTCTGGAAAATGACTGTCTAGACAAGTGGAAGTCACACCCCTCTGGATGAATTATCTTTTAACCATAAAGCTTCTCCAGTTTCCAGAGGGGCCCAAGTGCTCCACAGAATGGTGGGATGTTCAGCTCTATGCCCAATTATCCACATTCCGACCTCAGCTATACTGCTCATGAGCTGTGTACCTAACCTGGAGCAGGCACTCAGCCCTCCTTGCCTTAACTTCCTCGTCCATGAATAAGTGGGGCTCCTGAGAGGGCTTTTGAGCAGGGATGTATGTGTTGTACAAATACACCAGCAGGGGTTGGAGAGATGGCTCAGCAGTTAAGAGCACCGTCTGCTCTTCCAGAGGACCCGGGTTCGATTCCTAGCACCCACATGGCAGCTAACAACTGTCTGTAGTTTTAGTTCCAGGCAAACACCAAGGCAAATAAATAAATAAATAAAGTAAAAAAAAAATTAAAAAAAAAAAAAAACCAAAAACAAATACACCAGCAACACTAAGCAATGCTGGCAAGGTCAGGTGTGCTGCTAAGTCTAAGGAATCAGCCCACTAGTCTCCATCAGACAATAAACCCTTCCCTCTCCTCCTCCTTCCAGCAAAGATGAGAAGGGCAGCATGCTGATGCTGGGTGGAGTGGACCCCTCCTACTACAGCGGAGACCTTCACTGGGTGCCTGTGTCCAAGCCCAGCTACTGGCAGTTTGCTCTGGACAGGTAAGCACCTTCCTGATTCCTGCTCTGGGATGCTATCCTCAACATGCACACACACACACACACACACACACACACACACACACCCCTACACCAGATTTCCACTCCTGGATGCTATCCCCAACATGTACACACACACACATTTCAATGGAGTAACATAGGCCATGCCCATGCATGACTGCATCTACAATGACACATACAATCACACACTAAGTCACACGCACTGACACATAGAGTCATAGACAGTCACATAAAAACAGAAGCCCAAACATGTACAACCACAAAGGCATACATACAGTGCCACATAGTGACACACACAGATACCCAGTCTCCAGCATTACAGACACATCTACCTGTAACCTCTCTAGGTCTCCTCAGCCAAATCCCAGTCAGAGAGAGCAGCTCAGGCCTGGGTCTGGGGCACTAATAGAAGGACAGGGCATCTACAGACATGAACAGGTAGGAGTCTCTGGAAAAGGCCCATGCAGAGTGGAATAGGTGGGCCGTATGGTCTGAGAGCCCTAAAGAAGATTGGGGGAGGGGGTACAGGAAGAGATCTACCATGCTGAACAGAGTCACAATGAGTGGCCACCATCCTGGTTTGCTCAGGACTCTGGCTTCCTGTCCAAAGCAGGTGAGATACACATGTCAGCCATGCAGCAGGCTAGGGGGTGGGAACAGAGAACCGGGCACCTGGGAACCAGAAACACCTGAGCACAATACCTGAGCAGACTCTGCATAGAGTCACCAGATGGAAGTTTAAGCATCCTTCAGAGACATCGCAGCCTGGCCATCTGTGTGGACTTCCCGAGGTGCTGCCTGGATGGGAACATCAACACAAAGGCAGTCTGCTGGAGAGATGGCCTCTCCTGCAGCAAATGGCTGCTCTTCTCGATGCTGTGAAGTGTCAGATGGCCACAGGGACCTGCCTTCATTCCAAAGCTGTGGAGTTGGGGCACACGTGTTCCCTGATGTTCCTTGTTCATTTCGCTCCTCAATTTATTCATTTATTCACTCATAAATACATATGCTAAGCCTCACTGTTTGAGGCCCTTAGTGCCTGAGAGAGGCACTCAGTGACTATGCCATCCAGTAGTGCATGTGTACATGAACCAGAGAATCCTGCAAACAGGGAATCGCCACCTCACCTCCCCACCTCACTAGTCACCCAGGGAAGGGACCAAGAGTGGGACTGAATGGACTGGCAACTGGAAAAAGGGACAATTAGATTGGAACGTGAAGGATGGTGAGAAAGCAGCTAACGGGGGCATGTGCAGAGGGGGCATGTGCAAAGGGGGCATTGCAAAGAGGGCATGTGCAAAGGTCCTGAGGCAAGAACAGCTCAGTGCATTCAGCATCTGAAAGGATGGGGATGGGGATGTAGCTCAGCTGGTAGACTGCTTGCCTAGCATGTGGGAAACCCTGAGTTTGATCCCCATCATCAAATAAACTAGCTGTGATGAGGCACATCTGCAATCCAGCACATGCACTACTGGATGGCAAGAAGATCAGAAGTATAGGATCATTCAGACTAGAAAATGAGCTTGAGGCCAACCTGGGCTACATAAGACCTTGTCTTAAAACAAATAAAAACAGACAAAGTAACTAAAAGGAAAGTCACATGTGGTGGCATCCAGCTGTGGTCTCTGCTATTGGGAAAGCTGAGTGAGGCAGGGGGTGGGGGGTCATTTAAACTCAGACATTGGAGACAAGCTCAGAAAACATGGTAAGACCTTTACTCTAAATAAATAAATAACCATAAATAAATCAGAAAAGGTAAAGTGACCATGTAGGGCAGTGGGTGTAGAGAGCTCAAGGGCTCTTCTGAGGTCAGTGAAAGTGAATGTGGAGTTTATGGTAATCCCAGTGTCCTCTTTGGCCCCTGCCTCTCAGCATCTCCATGAATGGGATAGTCATTGCCTGTGAAGGTGGCTGCCAAGCTATTATGGACACAGGGACCTCCTTGCTGACTGGCCCTGGAAACTCAATCCTTAACATCCAGCATCTCATTGGTGCTGAGGCCTCCAGTGATGGCGAGGTAAAGGGTCATGTGGGAGGGCCATCTATCTGGGTTCTCCAGGCGCTGCTGCCCGTGGTAGCTGGGCTAACCTCCAGCTTCCCTTCTTTGGCAGTACGTCCTCAAGTGTGACACCATCAACACCCTACCTGATATTGTCTTCACCATCAATGGTGTTACCTACCCGGTGCCAGCCAGTGCCTACATCCGGAAGGTAAGGAGTTTGGCAGTGGGGCTGCTCTTCAAATCCCAAAATAGCAGGACTCACCAGGCTTGTACTACTGTGGAAGAAGAAGACACACCCTGGTGGTCAGGATGGGCCAGTATAGGCGGTTGCCCACCAGCTGGGCAAGGACTGCCCGCACAACCTGTGACATGACTGTGACAGCATTCCTTTTTCCTCCTATAAATACTTAAGGGATCAGCAGGGCGTGGTGGCACCATTCTGTTTCCCAAGTTTCAAAGGAAAGACAAGAGTAGCTTGAATTGAAGGGAGGCTTCGGGTAAATAGGACCTGGGGAACCATGCAGAAAGGCAGCTGGGTGAGGTGAATCTGTAGACCAAGGACATGGAGGACAGTGTACCAGCACAGGAAACAGTAACCGAAGAGGACATTCGTGTGCCATCCAAAGGCTGCCTAAAGGGCAGAAGGAAAGGCCTGTTCTGCAGAGGGAACAGCTGAACCAAGGTTGGGAAAAAGAAAAGGCAGAGTCCGAAGGGAGCTACAAATGGTTCTTATCCCAGTTGTATGAGCCATTGTGCAGCAGCAGGAAAGAGCCACACAGCTCCCTGAAAGGGAGACACCAAGCTGAGTGCAGGACTTGGGGTATAGCTCGGTTGGTATAGAGGTTTTACCTAGAATGCAGGAAACCATAAGGTCAGTCCCCAACACTGCATAAAGTGGGCATGTTATGCACATCATCTGTAATCCTAGTACTTGGGAGGCTGAGGTAGAAAGATTAGAAATTCAAGGTCACCCTCAGCTACATAGTAAGTATCAAACCAAACTGGGAAACTTGACACCCTGGCTTAAAAAAAAAAAAAAAAAAAAAAAAAGGCAAGAAGCTGAGCAGCTGGCTGCTGAGTTCATATATCACCCTTCTTTTTCAGGAGCATTCACACAAATGCTATAGCAACTTTGAAGAAGGCACGAATGACTCTTCAGACTCTGAGATGTGGGTGCTTGGGGATGTTTTCCTAAGGCTGTATTTCACTGTGTTTGACCGGGGAAATAACAGGATTGGTCTGGCCCCTGCTGTATGAGTGCTGGGCCTCCTTCAGGGAATGGCCAGGCACACCCCACAACACAGACATGAATGCTCATGGGCATTCTCATCCAGGGGAGCTGACCCCAGCTACTGAGAGCTGTGCAAAGCCCTGTTCTGGGTAGAGAATAAAGATTGCATTCACAAAGACCCTGATACTAACGGCTGCTCTCTCTAGGTCTACAAGGTATGTTGGAGTTAGTTTTGTCTGGGTTTAAGTTTTTGAGACAGGCTCTAACTGTGTAGCTCAGGCTAGCCTAGTACTCATCCTATTGTAGCCAAGGCACTCTTGCTGCCTCAGTCTCCAGGATGCTGGGAAGCAAGATTTCACTATGTAGTGTCCGTGGTAAGCGAAGCCAAGTCCCACCACCATGAGTGAAGAGAAAAACTTTAGGAATGACACTAGGGAAGTACAGGAGGGGACAGTCTCTCCTCCCTCTGATTCTCTGTCTCTCAGCTTCTTTCTCTTGTTCTTCGGAAGCCAAGGACTTTGCCGCTACTAAGCCCTGAGACTTCACATCTGAAAGTGTCTGAGCAGGAAGGTCACAGATCAAGAGGAAAAACAAATCTAAGAGTAGCAGGGATGACTCTGATTGGTCCATGTGAAATCGTGTGGCCATCCTGGACCAAATATCTTGGGCAGAGGGGAAAGAGATGCTGGGATTGGCTCTGCTGGCCAAAAGGTCTTGTCTGTGAGCTGGCGGTGACTGGCATTTTTCTTTAGAATCACAGGGTTCGAATGAGGAGTAGTCACTGATAAAAAGTGGCAAAGGATGTTCTAGAGAGATAAGAGGGCTTGAGCTGACCCTTTCAATGTTTTTCCTCATCATCATCCAGAAAGATGCTAAAGGATAATTAAAAACAGGTTCTGGATCCTGGGGCTGGTGGTACAGGCCAGTCAGTGCCTGGGGAGGCTGAGGCAAGAGGATCTAGAAGCTCAAGGTGTGACAAGGTTACATAGTGAGTTCAAGGCCTGCCTGGGTAACTTAGTGATACACTGTATCCAATCAAAATGTGAAAGAGGAACTGGAGAGACTGCTCAGTTTACTGTCCTATCAGAGGACCAGAATTCAGATCTCAGCACAAAACAGCTGTAATTCTACCTCCAAGGAGTCTGACACCTACTTATGGCTTCCATTAGTACCCTCACATATGTGCACATACAGACTACATGCAAATAAAACCTTTAAAAGATAAAAGATAAAAAGAATAGTAGAACACTTGCCTAGTATAAACAAAGCACTGGGTTCAATCCCTAGTGCCTACCCGAAGTAAAGAAAAAAAAAATAGATGGTTAGTTTCTTGAGGTAGGCCACCCCAAACCTTTCTGGGAACAGCTATTGGAATACTTGATTTGGACCGTCAAAATTTGGCATACTTATGGCCTTGAGAGATGGCCCAGCAATTAGGAGCACTCGTTGCTCCTGCAGAGGACCTGGGTTTGGTTCCTAGCACCCATACAGTAGTTCACAACCATCTGTAACTACAATTCCTGAGGATTCAGTGTCTTCCTCTGACCTCTGTGGGTACCAGGTACGCACATGATGTGTATATATGCAAGCAAAACACTCATACACATAAATCTTTTTTAAACAAGAGAGGGTATGTTTGCTTTGGGATGGCTTTCTCCCACAGGCCCAGATGGGCAGAGCAGAAAGTGCAGGAGGAATAGAGCAACAATCAAGGCCCATGTCAGTGCAGCACACTGCAAAAACTGCTTCTTCAGCAACACCTCATGTGGTCCACAGCCATGGGCATCCATGCATGACATGTCAGGTGGTGCACCCTGGATAAAGGCCTCACTGGGAAGTTGCCTCTGAGTCACAGAGACAGATCAAGGGACAGGTACAACAGAGACCAATGAAGCCAGGAGGGGGACACTCAGCATACTGAGAATTTTTCCAGGTTTGAAGAGAAGGGTCTTCAGGCCACACACACTGTGTACAATGGCTGCAAGTTCTGAAAGAACAACCCAAAGGGGCCACCCAGCCTCATGTCCTTCCTCCCTACAAATATCCCAGAAAAAAAATCTGTCCTTGGCCCCATTCCCACCTCCAGTGTGAAAGCAGGTGGTATCACAGAAATAGGTGTAGGGAAAAGTGGTCAGCCAAAGAAAACCCACTCTGGCTCTGAAGTCAGAGCCAGTAAAAGAAATCTACCCTATCCCTGAAAGAAACCACCCTGGACCTAAGATCTGAGCCAGTGAAATACTTCATCCCTGAACCTAGAATCAAAAAGAAATGTGCCCTGATTCTGAAACCAGCACCAAACAGACAACTTTGGCCCTAGAATCAGAGCCAGTAAAAGAAATGCAGCCTGGCCCTGAAATCAGAGCTCAAAAGCCAGAAAGAGCCAGCAAAAGAAACATTTTGGCCCTGAAACCAAAACCAAATTAGCCCTAGAAAGCTCCACCCATACACCCCCAAGAAGCCCTATATAAGCCCTGGGCTCAAAGCCCTTTCCCAGCTGCCCTCTCCCACCCAGGGCTGAGGCAGCCACACTCTCCTGGACCCTTCCCTCCCAATAAATCTCTTAAATGAGATTCAGGTGAAGAGCTTTTGCTGGAGCAGCAGCAATGAGCCTGGACAGAGACTGGCTGAAGGAACAAAGCTGTAAAGCTCTTGGCACCCAGGGGACCTTCCCTGGCTGGGCCAAGTTGTTACATTCCCTGAACAGAGAGCAGCAATCAGTGTAAGGGGAATGAATGAAGTCTTTGTTGGCCACTGTAGCAACTTTGCCCTGAAAGCCCTCCCTTACTGGAGCAGAGCTGTTAACATTGGGAAGCCTTTCCCTGAAGCAGGGCTGTAAGCTGCTACCTGTGCTTACTGTGGCCCGAGGTGTTCATTGGCTCCCGACTGCCTGACTACTTTCCCATCTGAGCTGCAGCATTCAGTGTGCCTGGGCTCCTGACTGCCAGGATCTCTTTCCATCTGGGCTGCATGAATGCCTACACTAGGAGTAGTTATCCTCTAGTCTTATGTGAAGATAATGAATTCATCCTATAAAGCCTTCAGGACACAGCCTGTCATGGAACATCATAAGCTACTGCTATTTCAAACCAACACCTGATGGAGGCCAGCAGGCTAGTGATGCCCAGGGTGTTACGGGGTCTGGAGAAGATGGTTCTACAGAGACTTTCCTTAGTGTCCAATGGTGGCCATGCTAAGAAGGAAAACTTAAACACCTTGGTTTGGCTTTGGGTGTTGTTTGGGGGAGAAGGGTGTGTTTTATTTGGTTTTGTGGGGTGGTTTTGTTGTTGAGACAGAGTCTCTCTAATAGTCCTGGCCATCCTGAAACTCACTATATAGACCACTGTGGTGATATATTTTATATTTAATAAAATCAACCTGGAATATCAGAAGACAAAGCCATCTCTCCAGCCTTTTGCTTTGTTTTTGTTTTTGAGATAGGCTTTTCTGTGTAACAGTCCTAGCTGTCCTGGAACTCACTCTGTAGACCAGGCTGGCCTCAAACTCACAGAGATCCTCCTGGCCTCTGCTTCCCAGTGCTGGGACTAATGACATGTACCACCTCTGCCTGGCTGGCCTTGAACTCCTAATCATAATCATTCAACCTCAGCCTCCAAAGTTCTGCAGTTACAGGTCTGAGCCACCATACCCTAATTAACACTACTTCTTAAAAGATAAAGCTCTCTAACAGAAAGGAGACTGTACCTTTGCTGAATTATTTCTGGATTGAATTGCTTATCATAGACACAGCCACCAATGCGGATCAACAGAGCACTGGTGCCTGCTGGCCATGTGGGTGCTGCACACAAATACGCCTGCAGACACCCCTTCCAACAGGTCTTCCTCATCCCTTCTACGTGGGTGCTTACTTGGTAACACAAAACCACTGACCTCTCTACCTTTAGACCTATTAATCCTACTGTGACAAATACATGTATTTATTACCTATAAATTATTTACTGACTATAATAATTTTCCCAGGGAGTCTACATATAACAAGAAAAGGTGGAAGCAACCCCCACACCCACACCCACATTCTAAAAGCAAAGAATTAAAAATGGGAAGGCATCTGCTGCTGTAAATGTGGTGAATACGGGCTACATAAGAAATAGTAGGGAGCAAGCTCTGGCCTCTCACCACTCCCATCCACTGCCACCCACCTTTACTGGCCTCTGACATCCCCATTTCACACTCGAAAGTGCACTTATCTTCTGAGCAGCCCTGCCCTGGGCTGTGAACTCATGAGGAGAAAGATGTAGCAGCCCACTGTTTAAAATAGGAATGGGGACATAGCACATGTTCTGGACACACCTTGAAATGAACATTACATGAAACTGGAGTTGAAAACATAGCATAATGATGGAAATAACAGATACCCCTCAGATCATTTCTAGGAGGGATGTTATGTGGCATCGATATCAAGAGTGTGCAGTGACAGGATCACACTAGGCAGGGCTCTGCCCAAGCAGGAGTGGGCAGTGCTGAGTTAGTGCATCAGGGCCACTGTAGAGGCTAAATAAAAATTTATGTTCTCACAAGTCCAAAGTCAAGGGATATCGGGGGCTATTTCTTCTGCTGTCTCCCTCCTTCATTTATAGATAGACCACCTTACTCTAAGGTCTTCTTTGATACCCCACTAGGTTGCCGCTGGAGTGGTCACACCCACTAGGCCATTGACAGAGAGCTCTGTCTGGTGTGTTCCAGGCATGGTGAGCCACTCAGATGGCAGACTCTTCTTTCTTTGAGATGTCTGTTGTGGGCTGTTGAGGAACAGGGTTGGGGGTGTCCTGGAGAGCTGCAGAGAGTCTTTGAGGGGTAGTACTGGGGGTCTCTGAGAGGTCAGGACCAGTTGTTGAAGGTGCTTCTGCTTCAGTCAAGTAGGTGGCAGATGGAGGCCACCGGAATGCTGCCCCAAAGGTTGACGAAGAGCTCTCTGGAGTGGCAGGTGACCAAGGAGTCCCTGGAAAGGCTGGAGGTAGAGTGGAGGACCCAGGAGGGATTGAAGACCCTGCTGGATGCTCAGGAGGCTGAGAGGCTCCAGACTCCCCTAGAAATGTGGCCTTTGGCTCCACTGGGGGTGAGGATGGGGTGTGAGCTATAGGTGGGCCTGGGAGTGCAGTGTGTGCATCAGACAGGTTTGTTCTCAAAAGTAGCTGCAGGATCTGGAACATGGGCCTTGCAGGTGATGCTGATGGGGGCCCTGGGCAGGAGCTACAGTTGGCAGGGACTCTGGTGTCTCCACGGAGGCTCCGAGCAGCTTTGCCAAGGTCTCCATAAGAGGAAGGTTGCCGCCTTTCTTTTGGAGGAAAGAAAGAATCTAGACAGAGATGAGGAACAGGGTCACAAGGGTTCACTCTGGTTGATATGAGCCATCCTGAGAATAGACACCATACTCTGTCCATACCACAGTGGGCTGCCTCCACCTCCATGGATAGAGGCTAAAAAGGAACTATAAATGGAAGATGGCCGTTCATTAAAGCATCCCTCTCAGGAACTTTTGGAAATGACTCAGTTTGTCCCCTCTTTGTGTCTCAGTTTCCCTCATGGAGGAGTCCAGAGATCAAAGGAAAAAGAGAGAAACAGTCTAATACTGGGCATCTAATTTCCCACTTAAAAAATGGGCATCCCAGCAGAATGAGGGCCAGACTGCATAGGATGTCTTAGCCTAAACCCTCATGCTAGCTGTAGACTGGGGGAATCATGACAGGTCACCATGAAGTGCACCAATGATATAGCGCTGTGCTATGGGGAAGAAGGACAGCAGAGCCAGAGGACACAAGAATGTTCTGTGTTCCACTCAAGTTTGCTATGAACCTAAAGCTATCCTAACATACGCAATCCATTTTTTAAAAAGTTTGAAACAGTATTCCCTATGTCTTAGACTAGTCTCAAACTCACTAGATAGCCAAGAATGACAACTTTTGGGGAGGGGGGCGGGGAGCAGGATCTCTCTATGTCCTAGAACTTAGTATGTAGACCTGGCTGACCTTGAACTCACAGAGATCTACTTGACTTCTGGAATGAAAGGTTTGTGCCACCTAGCCTAGCAAATTTCAACTACTGATCCTCCCGCCTGAGGATTATAGGCAGGCAGCACTACACCTAATTTCTGTGGTGCTGGAATTGAGCCAGGACTGGTGTGCAAATAAACAAGTGCAGTGAATGAGATTCAATTCCCCAGCACTGAATGAATGAATGAATGAATGTGTGGATGAAGATGTCTCGGCCAGCCACTTCTCACACTGTAAGGGTGTATGTAGTTCTTAGGAGGAAAGGAAGCTAAGCAAACACAAGATAGCAGCGACAAGCAAAGGAGGAATGAGCGTTCAGAAAGGTGGACCGCTGCGCCCACTGCTATACTTTGAAAGTCCTCTAGAGGGCGACTGCACATAGCTAACAATTATTTAGTCATATGCTTTAAATGTGTGAAGTGGGTGGTATATAAATTATGTCTGAGGGAAATTATTATTTTTATTTACTGTGTGTGCGTGCGCATGTGTGTGCCACAGCACACATGTGGAAGCCAGAAGACAACTTGAAAGAGTCAGTTTGCTTCTATATGTGCTAGGGGATCCAAACGTGGAGCCTCAGGCTTTGAAGCACATGCCTTTCCCTGCTGAACCTCCCACCAGTCTCTTCTGATATTATCAAGTCACCAATGGAAGCAGCTCCCCTTCTCTCTCAATGAAATGGTGGCATTTCTTTTACAGAGAGATGAAATAGGACTATGGGTGTGGTGAGCAGCTCCAACAGTGCATTTTGGGAAAAGAAGTTGGCTCAGTATGTCCCCTCTTTGGGTCTTAGTTTCCTCACAAGGTAGAGTGCCAGAGAGAGAGAGAGAGAGAGAGAGAGAGAGAGAGAGAGAGAGCAACTCCCTTCCCTCAGGCACTCCGACCATCTGGAAAACAGAGATAACACCCAGGCCCTTGAGACAGGCCTTCCTGTTGAGTTGCTCAATGGGTGTTCCAGGTGATGCTCATCTGCTGACTGGTGTGCTGGCTACAGAGTTTCTGGAAAGCTGAGAGCATGATACTCATCCACTGTAGAGGAGCACGTAGTGGGCAAAAGGAAGCATGATCCTCTAAGTTCCCAGTGGTCCCCACACTGTTCCCAGCCCTAAACCTCTCTGGAGCAGACGGAGGCCAAAGACCTGAATTAGACGTTTACCAGAAAGCAATGTCATTTATAAGACAGTGGTCTTATAAAAAAAAATCCACCATCTTTCTAGAAGTTGAAAATATGCAAAGAAGACACATCTCTGCATAAAGTGAACTGGAAAAATCAAACAGTTTTGGAGACTATGGGAGCTAGCTGGATCACTGTGATTCCTGAGGCCCAGAATATGGTAATGTGTGTGAGAGGCCCTGATCTACTCCTGACATTCTCTGACTCAGTTGCCCCCACTGACAACCTCCCAGTCCTGACACAACCCACAAGATTTGAATAAAAAAAGTTGACTCAGTATTTCCCACAGGAGGTACATTGCAGGTGAATAAAAGGAAGGAAAGGGGGGGATAGAGAAAAGGGGGAAAAGAGGCCCAGAGAAACGGGTATACAAGAACGAGGGAGGGAGGGAGGAGGGAGGGAGGGGGGAGGGAGGGAGGGAGGGAGCTCAATGAACTAGGAAGGTAGGAGGCAGGAAAACCAGCTCCAAAGAATACAGTGATCCTTCATCCAGTTTTCTTTTCTGCCACTTCAGTTATCATGACCCATTGCTGTCTTTAAATAGTGAGTAGAAATTTTCAGAAGTAAATGACTCACATATTTTAAATTATGTGTCTTATGAGAGCATAATGGTCTTGCCCAGGCTGTGACCCAGGCTTTGTCCATAATCTCCACACTGTCTACCAGTCAGTCGGTCATTTAGGGACCTCCCTGTTGTTAGTTTGACAGTGCTCTCATGGACGGTTCGGTTGCATCTAGTTCAGACATCATCTGAAGTCTCGCAGATGAGGGGGACCTTTCTTAAGTAGCCAGCTGTGGTCCACATCAAGACTTCAGAGCTGTACAACAGAGCACTGTGTCCGGTTTATAACCATGCAATAAAAAGTCACATGGACCAGACGAGCCTGGTGGCCATGACCATAGATAGTCTCAGTATCCACAAGGCAGGAGGATTCCTTAAATCCAAGAATTTAAGGCCAGCCTGGGCAATGTAAAACCCCTGTCTCAAAAAGGGGTAAAGAGGTGGGTTGGAGAGAAGGCTCAGTGATTAAGAGCACTGACTGCTCTTACAGAGCACCCAAGTTCAATTCCCAGCACCCACATAGCAGCTCACAAATGCCTGTAACTCTTCCAGGGGACCTAACACCCATAGCAAAACACTAATGCACATAAAATAATTTTTTTAAAAAGGAGGAATAAAGAATGAGTGAGGCTGGGGATGGTTCAAGTCTCAGCACTAGCCTCACCTGCAGAGGACTCTGAATTTGACCCATAACACCACAAACAAGTGTGGGGGAGGACACAACACAACACATTGTGGAATTTGGTATTTCATAATAAAGAGCCAGAAGAAGCAGCCTCCATAACAGTGTGACCTTAAGTAATCATGGTGTCTTAGCCTGGGTCACCTGGACAGCCCTTTCTAAGGCCTGTGGCTCTGAGAAGTTTTGTAGTGGAAGATGGTGGGAAAGGGTTAGGCTCAGGGCCTGCTTACCTGGGCAGGAGGGGTCAGAACAGACCGGCTGGCAAGAGACCTTTTTGCAGCTCACCTCTCCCAGCTAAAGAAGCAGAAAGACATGGTGAGGAAGCCCAGAGTCCCCTGCCCACCTATAGCAGAACTCTCCAGGGCCTCTTGTGCCAGCATTGGGGCATAGGGTTAAGTAGAAGCTGAAATGCCTGGGCCCTGGTCTGGATGACAGGTAATGCCAACCATGCAAGACATCTTCATCTGGACTTCCAAGGAGGGGTGGGTGGCCAGAGGCAAAGGTGAAAGTGAGCACAGGATGGCAGGTTAGCTGGGGTCCCATGTGTGCCATGCAGGCCTCACTGGCAGGCCCAGGCCTCAGGCCAGGCTCACCTGGCAGATACATCGGGTACAGGGCTCATCGTCCAGGGTAAACACCTGACCATTCACCACCTTTCTCCCCTCGAAGTTACAGTCTGCAGAGTTACAGGAGACAAGATGATGAGATCCAAGTCACCTAGGAGTCTTGGGTATGGGTGGATTTTCCCACTCACCGTGGCACACAGGGCAGCACTCGCCATCCGGGTGGAAAGGGTAGGTACAGGTGATGGGACAGTCCACAGGTGAACAGGCTACCGAGCCCAGCTGTAGGACACAGAACACACATAGCCCCTCACTGGGGACAGCTAGCATGATGCTAGGGAAAGCCCGAGGCTCCCAACAAGGCAGACCCATCTAGGTAGCCACACTGGCCATCCATGGTGGGATAGGAGTTCAGGGGTGACATTTTCTCAGCTAGGGTCCTTCTTAACTTCTCAAGAACAAGGCCTGACTTCATCCATGAAGTCACCTAACAATAGTGACCCATTGAAAAATGCAGCACTATCCAGGAATGCTCAGCAGTACAGTGTTTGTCCTAGGTTCTGTCTGAAACATCATAACAAAATCAAAAAAAACTCAGAGAAAGGACCAAGAGGCAACAATTCCCATAGCATGTAGCTGAGAATATACAGGGACAGTGGGCAACGGGTTACTCAGAGGCCACAGAGACATTCACCCTGCATTTCTCAATCCATGTGTCGACCTTGTCCCTTTTAACACATAACCAGGGCTGAGGCTCACTGACACCCACAGACACTCCACCACTGTACACAGCAGCTCTAGCCAAGCATTAACTTATCAGCATGATAAGCCATGGGACCTCTGTCCTTCATTTTCCAAACATGAAAATTCAGCATGCACTAACCTAACCTAGATGGGAGGGGGGTGTCTGGCTCTGGGGTGTAAGTGTGATCGTCCAGCCGTGTGTATACTAAAGTTCAGTGTCTGGCCCTACAGCTAGTCATGAAATCATTAGCAAATGATTTGATCTCTGTAGTCTGGTTCTCTCATCCAGAAATGATGAGATTCACTGAGTTCGGCAACCCAGAAGGAGGAATACCGAACCAGCTAGAGTTTTAAACAATTCCTCAGCCCTAGCTAAAGAATCAAGCTAGATAGGCTGTAGAAAAATGTCTTTCACCAGGACCAACGATAGTGAGCTTTCTCCAGGGTTGAGGAGCTGACGCTGGGGATTGGGGTCTGTTTGGGTGGCACATACCAGACAGATGCAGCTCAGACAGGGGTCAAGCACTGATGGGAAGGTCTCATTGTTGTAGAAGATTCTGCCTGTGTAGGTACAGCCTGCCAAACAGAGCACGTGATGAGCAGCAGTCAGAAAGGATGGCTGGTAGTGGCCAGGTGCCTGGCCAGGACAAAGGTTGGAAGTTTATCTGGATAGCAAGGGTCAGGCCCAGCACCTCCCCAGAGGTTACGAAAGCGATGAGCATCCTTGGAATGGGTGCTGGCTGATTTCTATGGCTAGATTAAGTAAGGAGGACGTTACAGCAACTTCTTTCAGTGTCTTCATAACAGGGATGGGGTGCCACTGAGGAACTTGGGGTGGGATTCATAAGGCTCAGGTGGTGCTGGAAACACACAAAGTTTCTGTCTCTTTCCAGAGTCAAAGGACAAAACCCCCACCTATCCAGACCAGTCTCCCCCTAGCTCCCATCCATGATGTCTCCAAAGACTCCATGTGGATGAAGCCACTTTGATGAAATTATTCACGTACTGGTAAGTACAAAAGCACATGGTGACTCAAGCCTGTGAATGCCAATATTCAAGAGCTGAGACAGGAGCATGGAATTCCAGAACAGCCTGGGCTTAAGACTGAACTAAGCAATATTGGGTCAGTGGGACTATGGGACTGTCTGCTGCCTGCCCAGGGAGGGGACAGGGAGTTGTGAGGAAGAAAGAATGACCTGATGTGGCGGGAGGAGGAAAGGACCTTGAATAATGATATACAGGGATAGAAAGCGTGACTTCTTTGTTCATAATAATAATAATAAAAAGTATACAGAAAAAAAAAGCAAATTCTAGGTCAAGTTAAGTAACATAGTGAGACCTGACTCAAAAGGAAAAAGGTGTTTTATATGTGTGTGTGTGTATATATATATGTAATTATATATTTATACATAATTTATATGAATTATATATTACAATATTATATAGATATAATATAAGTACATATGTACAATATATATAATTATATATATATATATAATAAAAGCAGGTGAGACAGTAGAAAAATATTTTAATTTTTATTTCATCTGTTTTGTTGTTTGTCTGTACTTGGAGTACAGGGACGGAGCCCAGAGTCTCATCCATTCTAAGCAAGCCCTCCCCAATGAACGATACCCTACAACATAACATGCCTTATTTTATTTTAGCTTATCTTATTTTTTGAAGTGGAGTCTTGCTAAGTGGCCGAGGCTTGATCCTGCTGCCTCTCTCCCCCAAGTACTGGGGTTACAGTCATGTACCAACAAGTCCATCTCTTTGGGAGAGAATTTTTTAAAGAACAAAACACCCATAGCACACATCTGTCAAAAGTGCACGTCAAGGAAACTAGACAGATACAACCACGGGCCAGCAATGGCAAATGGGCCTTTGAAAATGCATTCTTATCTTATTGCTTTTCTATGACAAATTTTGAAATAATGAAAGAGGTCAAAATTACTGTGGAAAAAAAAAAATCTAGCCTTATTTCTGTTTCCTCCCCGGGCTCAGTTTTTCAGGTCTGGTTCCTATGTCACCTCACTGTAAGCTCTGAATTTGCATATGTGAGTTCAGCAAAGAGTGCCTGCCTCAGGCAAGCCACTGGGCTCCTCTGAGCTGCGGGTGCTGTGCAGGTTGCTGGGAGAGCGAGGGGATAAGGTTCTGCTCGGTAAGGTGGGCCTGAGGTAAGCAGGGATTCCTGGAGCTGCTGCAGAGGGTGAGCTAGGGCCCAGCCAGGGTTACCTGCTGAACAATCAGGACAGCACTGTCCAGGAATCCGGATGGGATGAGGGCAAGAGTCCACGCAGTCTGTCCTCTTGCAGCTCACAGAGCCATTTGCCTAAAGGAAGAAGGAACTTCACCGAGACCTGAGGCAGCAGAGCCTGCTTCCTCACACCAAAGGAAAGGCAACGCCACCCATGGTCTGTGGCTTGCCATCAAGAATACCAGGATGAGACTGGGGAATGGTGGGTCCTCCCCACCCTTCCCCCATGCCAATGAAGACCAGCTGCTTGGCACAGGTGATAGAATCTTCAGGAAGGCTTCCCCTATCTCAAGAGAGGGAAGTCAGAGCTGGAATCTGGTCCCTCTGCTTCCTATCCTGTCCCTCAGCAGCAGCTGAGGCCATACCATCACCCCCTCCACATTCTTCTCTGCATTGCCCTGGATCCCTGGCTCACCCCAAACCTATAGAGAACAATAAAATCCTATTTTTGTAGAAAACTATTCCACCGGAAATGCCTATTTCAGAAGACCAAAATGCCATCTGAGGATTCTTCCTTTTCTCTCTTTCCCCCTCTCTTAAGAATTTGGACATTTATGGCCTCTTATTTTACTCTTGTAAATGGGTGCCAGGATCAGTCATGAAGGGCAGCCTCAGCAGAAAGTGGCTTTTACTTCCCCTTCTCACTGCAGGGAACACGCTCAAGCTGGCTTCTGACGAAGCACCCTAAACAGTCATCTGGAGATCCTACATGACTGACAGGGGCTCCCTGATGATACCCCACCTGCTTTATTTGGAGGAATAAAGCCCTCAGGAACCCAAAGCCCTCAGAGTGGAAAGAGAAGCATTGTGTACTTTCTTAATAAATAGTCATGCTTGACTTTCAAATGCACACTCTTACTTAGCTACAACAAGGAGCAGGTCACGATGAAAGATCATATGACACAGAGATAGCACCCCAGCTCTCGGAGCTAGCCACATCCCCAGGCCATCCTGAGGCCCCTGAAGCAGACCCTCATGGCAGCAGCTCCCACAGCACCCGAGGCAGCCACCAAGCTTTATTGCCCTCAATATCCACTAAAAGCAGAGCAAGTGGGTCCCAGCCCTGCCTAGGAGGGAGACTGAGGCCGGGCTGGCAGAGGCCCTGCCAGGTAAAGCAGCTGAAGGCGAGCAGGTTGTCATTCACCTGGCAGATGCATAACTCACAGGGATCACCAGGCGACCAGATCTGTCCAATCGGAAACTCAGCCCCGTTGTCATCTAGAGAGCAGCCTGGCAGGAGAGGTTCCAAAGGGGGACACTTGGCAGAGAGCCAGGGATATAGTTCAGTGGTAAGGCATACCACAAAAACAAACAAACAAAAAACCACAGTAGGCAGGAGTGCTCCCCAGAACTATAGTACCACCCTTCTAAAGATGAAACCCCATGCTTACAGACAGGCATACCACACAAACTAGCCATACAAATGTTTGCTTAATATGTGTGCAAACTTTTCCATAAGCATAACAGACAAACACATACATCCCCCAAAAAGATGGCCTATACACAGCCACATACTTAGGGACACACAAACTTAAGTGGAGAAAACACAACCCACAGACACACACAAAATACAAATGCATATATGCATATATACAAATGCATACACACATGTATCATGCATACTGGCCCACCACAAACAGACACACTCACAGACAACAGGGTCACACACAATCAAACACGGACATTTACTGTCACAAAACATATACATCAAATTATCACATCACAGGGAACTGATACAAACACACACAGATGTGCATTTACAGGTATAGCATGTAAAACTCAGACATATTCATAAACAGATGTCATTCTCACACCAACACTTAAAGGCATATCCAACTATACATACTTACAGGTACATTCATACAAGGCATCCTTCCAAGGATACACACAGGCACATTCATTAGCATACCCTCACTCACAAACTTACATGCTTACATAGTCAGAGCTGACACACAATGCCTTATAAAACACCCATGCTCATACCACTAGCACACACACACACACACACACACACACACACACCATCAGTCCAAGTGAAAGAATCCCAGTGCCCTCCTGTGCACATGAGCCCTGTGTTGGGGACCACACAGCTGGATCTCACCTGTGGTGGGTGTGGGCTCTCGACAGGTAAAACAGCACTGTCCTGGTCCCAGCCACCACTCCTCTCGAGGGCACTCCAGTTCTGGACATGGTGTAAAGGAGCACTCTACTTCCCCGTTCTGAAAGACAGACAAGAGCATGCATGTATCGGTGAGAATAGCTGCCCAGCCCAGGGCCACTTAGAGCAGGAGAGGAGGCTGGTGAGCAGCCAATCTCCAGACCCTCAAGCAAAAGTGACAAAGAAATGTCCAGGGAAACAGGAGCAGGGAAGGGTGAGTCCCTTAGGGGAGCTGAAAGAAGGTTCTGCGGTGTTCCCCTGACCTGGCTGGGTGTCTACCATCTCTCTCATCCCTCTCAACCCCGGGTCTACCGAGACCCTCGCCAGCTGCCCTCCACTCTACCCCTCTAATCTACTCAGCTCCATAGCTAGGAAATTATCCCAGGTATGAACCTCATTTCTGCTACCTGGGAGCCTTTCCCTGCTTCCTAGACAGTGAGGGTGCACAGACATGCCTGATGCACACTTGTGAGAGTTCATCTCCTCCTCTGGAACTCTCTGCAGCACCATTCACAGAGCAGAGCTGCCCACGGGATGAGAGGCAAACCCTAACCTCTCTCCCCTCTACTACTTCCCTGGTCCACTTCTCCTAAGTGCGGGCACTCAGAGCTGGTAAACTACTGTATAAAGTCCACATTCCCCAGCCCGCTTCCAGCTGGAAGACATTCCTGAAAAGCCCACGTGCTTCTGCTGTGACCAGAAGGTACACATCTTCGGCATCTCACTTGACTAGTCTTAGTCACCCCTCAGGGCTCCACTGACCCTCTCTCCTTCCAAGAAAGCTCTGTGCCAAACCATGCCCACCTAGGTTGTAGACTGCTACTCAGAGGGGGCAAGTGCTCTTCTAGGCTGAGGACCTGTGTCCCCAGATTACAGGATGTATTCTATCAAAACAAAACTGAAAAAGACTAACTTGATAGAGACTGCTGTGACATGGGAGATTCCTACAGAGGCTGCTGCCTCAGTCTCTCCCTTTTGATGCACAGCAGGTTATCTTCTCCATGGCAAAGCATATCGTGTAAATTCTTATACCGCCCACCCAACTTCCTTCACATCTTCCACTGAGTCAACAGATGCAGGAATCTCACAACCTACCTGGCAGACACAGGTGGTACAGTCGTCACCACCCCCACTGAACACAGCCCCGTCGGTATACCACCGGCCATGGAAATAGCATCTCCCTGCAGGAGACAAAGACAGAAGGCTGAGGGCTAGAAGAGTGGGCAGATAGGCAGGGAGTCGGGGAGCAGCTGCCCTTTGACAGATCTCAGAGTGCTTCTTAGCCTCTGAATCCCAGACCGTACACAAGTTACTACCTAAAGCCCTACAATGTAAGGTCATTGTCCCAGGGGCAGAGGGAGCCCAAGCAGATCCAGAGTGAGAAACTCAAGAGGAACTGGGCCAGATGATGGACAAAGAACATCTGAAGCCTCTCCCTAGGGTAACTCCAGCCCCAGAGCCTGGCAAAGAGTATATTCATTCAGGCTACCTTGGGTTCAAGTCCCAGCTACACAACTCAGAGCTGACTTAGGGCAAAAAAATAGGATTCTCTTGAAGCTACGGCCCTTCACTGTGCAAAGGAGCTGGCTGCTCCCACCGCATAGATTTTACACTAGTACAAAAAAGACTCTAAAAAAAAAGCCAGATATAGTGACTCAGGCCTTCCCTCCTGGCATTTGGGAACTGGAATCAGGCAGAACTCTATGAGTTTAAGGCCAACCTGGTCTACATAGTTAGCTCCAGGACAGCCAAGGCTACACAGTAAGACCCTGCTTCAAAAAAATAAAAAACAAGACAATAATAATAGCAACAAAATGTCTTAAGTTAGAAAAAAATGTATGCCTGGCCTGACGTCACAAGCCTGTATCCCCAGCTACTCAAGAGGCTGAGACAAGAAGACGGAGAGCTAAGGCCTGACTGGGTAATGGAGAAAGTCACAGGCCAGCTCAGGCAACTTAATGAGATCCTTTCTCAAAATAAAAAGTATAAACTGGGCCAGGGATGTAGCTCAGTGATAACTCGTCTAGCTTACACAGATCCCTGGGTTCATCTCTAGGACTGTGGGGAAAAAAAAAAGGAATTTAAATTTTAAATTACAATTATTAATTAGGGGAGGGGCATGATGTAGAGAAGACAGTTCAACTTGCAGAAGCCCACCCTTTCCTATGAAGCAGGTTCCAGGGATCAAACCCAGGTTCATTAGGCACCTTTACCAGCTAAACCATCCCACCACCCTGGATGGTATTTTGAAAGAATGCCAATTCCGAAATCAGGCTGATTTGAGTTGAAGTCCAACCCCAGCACAAACTGCTGTGTGTCTCTAGTGACTTGACCTCTCCGAATCTGCTTCTTCATTAAAGAGAGCAGTGAGCAGTATCCTCTCACTGTGACACTCAAGGACTCAACAGACCAAGAGATGGCAAGTGCCCCAAACAGCAGGGGGCACAGGCTGGGGGGAACCGTCCCCTCCCTCCCTTCCCACTGATGAGGTCATTGTTAAACTTAACCTGAAAATGGAGAAGGAAGAAAGAAGTAAAAGGGAGCTGAGGGACATGTTAAGACAGGCTGTCCTTCCATGGGGGGTGTTACGTTGTCCTTCAAGTGAGAGCTTTTTAGGGGACTTATAAATGTCACAGGCAAACAGGCAGCCCCTGTGCAGTGGGGTCCAAATACAAGAGAGACTAATGTTTTGGTAGACAAAGAGAGGTGTCCATTCTGAGGAAAGGGGGATGTCCCACCCTACAAGACAGCAGACTTAATTAGTAACTGCGCTATTGGATAAGCACTAAGAATGAGGGGTCTGGGTGCTTCACCCTGCAGAGGCCTTGTCTTCGTAGGCCTGCTTACCTTGGTTACCTGAAAGGCCTGGGTTTTCTAAGTCATAGGAAACCATGCTCTTATGTCACAGAGAGTTAAAAGAGATTCCTCCACACCCAAGGGCAGATCAGTGCCAAGAATGGGCTCAGTGCCCTTTCTGCCTACACTCAAGATGTGTCCTAGTTGAAGGGACAGGAAAGGTCAAGCCATGAGCACAGTCTGGCCAAGGTGCACACAGGAGCCAGCCACTAGAGGAGTAATTGAGTGCTATCATTTGACCCACCCTCTTAAAGCAGCACTAGGTCTCTCTCCTGCCCAATACACACTCCAAAGGTACGTCTCCCCCACACCCCAAACAACAAAATTTCCCAAAAGTTACCTACCTGGGACACAAGTACAGCAATCTGACTGTGGAAGACTCTTACAGGGACCAGGGGGACACTCCGGGGAGATACAAGACACATTTCCAGCCTGAGGGGGCAAAAAAATGGAGGTGGAGACAAGGGTGGAATCAGGTTCTCTGCCAACCCACACTCTAATCCCAGCACTTAGGAGGCAGATCTCTGTGAGTTCAAGGCCAGCCTGGTCTACATTGTAAGTTTCAGGCCATCCAGGACTACTTGAGACCTTTTTTCCCCACAAAGATAGATAGATAAATAGATGATAGATAGATAGATAGATAGATAGATAGATAGATAATTTCAAGACAGATATTTCAAGTTAGGAGCTGGAGAGATGGCTCTGTGGTTAAAATACACTTAGAAGGAACAGGAGTTTGGTTCCAAAAACCCTATCAGGAAGTTCACAATAGCCCTTAATTCTAGCTCCAAGAGATCTGATACCTAATTCTGGCCTCTGTGAACCCCTCTGCACACATACAGTAATGATGGGATTGGGGAAATGTTTCAGTGGCTGAGAGTACTTCCCGCTCCTGCAGAAGAACCAGATTCAGTTCCCAGCACCCCCAGAGCATCTCACAACCACTTGTAACTCCAGTCCCTGGGATCTGACACTCTTTTTTCTGACTTCCAAGGGAACCAGGCACACAAATGGTACACAGATACACATGCAACCAAAACACTCCTTCACAGAAAAATATGCAAATAATTTTTGTTTTTTGCCTGCATGTATGTCTCTGCCAGAGTGCCAAATCCTCTGGAATTGGAGTTACAGACATTGGAGGGAGTTACAGACAGTTGTGAGTCACCTCTCCAGCCCATAAATAAATCTTTTAAATAAATAATTAAAAAGTCAAAATAATAAAGTTCTTTTGTTAAGAGAAGAGACTCACTATATAGCCCGAGCTGTCCTGTTTCAGAACTCAACATGTATACAGTGCTGGCCTCAAACTCACAGAGATCCACCTGCTTCTGACTCTCAAGTAATGGGATTAAAGACATGCCACTACACCCAGCACAAAATACATCTTTACAAACAATTTTGAAGTTAAAATAAAAAACTTCCAACATTAGGGTCTAGACCTGAGTCTATGCCCGTTGTGGAACATTACTTTAACTAGGCAAAGATGTGTTACATTTGTTTATGCTGCATTTGTTTAACTATGTAAAGATGTGTTGCTGTTTTAACTTGCATACCTATGATTGGTCTAATAAAAAGCTGAATGGCCAATAGCTAGGCAGAAGAGGGCCAGGCCAGGCAAGTGGGCAGAGAGAATAGGAGGAAGAATTTGGGATGAGAGAGAAGGAGTGGAAGATGCCATGGGCCAGCCAGATAGTCAGGCAGGACATACAGAATGAAAGAAAGGTTAAAAGCCCCAAGGCAAAACATGAATGTAAAGAAACGAGTTAATTTTAAGAGCTAGAAAGACACAAGCCTAAGCTAAGGCTGAGTATTCATAACTAGTAATAAGTCTCTGTGTCATGATTTGGGAGCTCGTTGGTGGTCCCAAAGAACATCTACAACAGATGTCTCTACTAACAAGAGTTTAGACAAAGGATGCCACATGTCCAGGAGCTTCTTACATGGCTGGATTTAGCACTTGTCTCACTACATAAAAATGGGAGATGCACACAAGTTCCTATTCTCTGCATGCTTAGCACACAGGAGGAGCTAGATGAATGGTACTGGCATTCTATGTGTCCCTGATCACATAACACCCTATCCACCACTGTGGGCAGCCCAGGAGCTGTGTTTAAAGGTGGACAGAGGGTGACAGCAAGGTATACAAAGCCTGTAACAGACCTCAGTTCAAACCCCAGCTCCACCAGCTCCCAACCTCCATCTTTGAATGTGTAGGTCAGGGACAGCATCACCCACCCTGCACTTGCTGGGAGTCTATGGTTAGGGAACAGAGGAAGGGCACCAAGCCTGAGCCTGACACACAGTGGGTGCTCAAAATCATAGGCATGCAGGCAGCACCTGACACAGAAAATGCTTATGATTACTCTTTGAGGAGTGAACTTCCCAGAAGCAAAAATACTCTTCAGAAGGTCAGGGAATGTAATGAGGCTGCTCTCTGCCCCATGTAGACACTTACTTTGCCTGGAGAAAACTTCCCTAGTGAGGTTTCTGAGAGGGTTCCTCCCTCCCCTTCCCAAACAGATGAACCCTGTTCTACCCTGGTTCTCTCATGCACAGCAGATGCCTCCCAAGTCTGCTGGCCAAAGCTTGGATGCTTCTACGACACTCTCAAGCTCAGTTTAGACCCCAAGCCCTAAAGCAAGATCCTTTCAACATCTAGCCTGCTCCTTCTTGACAACACCCAAAGGTTAAGAAAACACCCAGTGGGGAATCTCAGGTTGCTTACCAGACAGACACACACAGTACAGTTCTCCTCGGGAGGTGAAAACACATCCCCTTCTTCTCGGATGGCACCACTGTGAAAACAACCTTAGACAAACAAGAGATGAGGACATCAGCCTCCTCAAAGAGGAGTAATGCTTCCGGAACCTCCTCTCACCACCCTGGATGCCCAGCAGTGGCAGGCATAGGTTCCTAGGACCCCTAGGAAACAATACAGGAGACACATGCAAGATCAGCCACAGTGGCCCTGAAAATGTTCATTCAAGTGTGTCCTGAGAAGACATCATTTTATTGATCCCAGCACTTGGGAGGCAGAGGCAGGCAGATCTTTGAGTTCAAGGCCAGCCTGGTATACAGAGTGAGTTCCCGGATAGCCAGGGCGACATAGAGAAACTCTTGTTTCGAAAAACAAACAAACATGTAAATATCACCATGTACCCAGCAGGAGACCTGAAAGGATCCACAATCAGAGTTATAAAAAAAATTCAGCTTTTTCCATCAGAGCCCTGTAAGAAAACCAATCAGGCACTTCCTTGCCAAACACTGAGGGGGGGGGATTTTTTTTTTAATGGTGCTGCAGATTGAATCAGGACCTATCTCACACATACTAGGCAAGCACTAAGCCCCAGCTCCAGCCTGGGGCTGGGAGGAAGGTGAAATGACTGACCTCAGCAATTCAAGGGCAGGTGGGTTAGGGGAAGGAGCCAGCGACCGACCGATGTGGACTCACGGAAAGAAGAATGGACTAAGGAGGGAGGAGCCAGATGAATGGGTCTCCCTGAAGAGTACTTTAGCAAGGACACGTGGTTCTCAAAGTGAGATTCCAGATCAGCACTTTGTCCGTTCTTAGACCCCATCCCTGAACCTCCAATCAGAATCAGCCTCCCAGGTGACGCCAAGAACTGATTGTGGGGGAAGCTGAATAATAAATAGCCTCCTTTGGGCTTCAAGAAGCTAGGAGAGGAGAGAGCAGAGCTGGGTCCCTCCCCATCAGCTCTTACCGGTGCAAGAGGGGCAGCACCCCCCATCTCTGGGAGGAATCGGATGGGAACAGGTAGCATTACACCTCACTTTTCCACAGGTCACCTCTCCATCCTGGATACACAAGCAGGAGTTGCAGCCATGGGCAGACCCCAGACACTCCACCATGGCAGCCTGGGGACTTTGCACCTACCTGGCATAAGCACTGAGAACACCCAGGCTGGCTCCAACGGCTCCCTGATTCATATGTAGCTCCCTGATGCCAGCAGGAAGAGAGCCCTGTTCCCAGCCTTGCACCTTCCGGGCCCCTGGGTGAGGAAGGAGTCCCTGCTGCCTCCCCTTGGAGGAGGGAGGGGGCTCCGAGGGTCCCAGGTAGGGAGGAACTTGGTACTGGGGTGGATAGCAACCGTGTGGGCAAGAATGTGGGTAGGACCAGGGTGGTAGATGGCTGATGGGTTGTTCTCTCTCCTGTGGGGTAGCCTGGGGGCCCCGGAGGAGGACTGTGTCCTGGGGACAAAGCAGGCTGGCCGGCCTCAGGAAGGAGCAGGGACATCTTAGCAGGGTGCTCCCGGGGCTGCAGGATGGCAGACGGGGCCAGAATGGCCTTCGGAAAAGCTGAAATGGAAACACAGGGTCTTCTGAAGGAGGCAGCAGGGGCAGGAAGTGCGATTCTAGGGTCCTAGATTGGTCCACCAATTTCCTCATCAGCATAATGTAACTGTGACAGCCACAAGGGAAAAAGACAGGGGAAACAGTAATGGGCAAGGAAAGATCCCAGCCAGGAACAAGGAGGTCCAACAGCTCCAATCCACCTGTCCTTCCTTTCTTTTTTCTTTTTTAATATTTATTTATTTTTTTTTTTAAACTTTATTTATTTGCCTTGGTGTTTGCCTGGAACTGGAACTACAGACAGTTGTTAGCTGCTATGTGGGTGCTGGGAATCGAACCCGGGTCCTCTAGAAGAGCAGATGGTGCTCTTAACCGCTGAGCCATCTCTCCAGCCCCTATTTAGTTATTTATTAAGTACATAATATACAGAAGAGGGTGCCAGATCTCATTATAGATGGTTGTGAGCCACCATGTGGTTGCTGAGAACTGAACTCAGGACCTCCAGAAGAACAGTAAGTGCTCTTAACCTCTGAGCCATCTCTTACAAAGGGAACACAAGTTTTCCCGAGACCAGGAGACCTCCAGGGTCCATCCTCGGAATGACGCTCCCAGCTGCTAGGGGCTGGGGTCTGAGTGTGTGCCCTGATGTCACCGAGCTGTGGCTTCCCTGCAGGGGAGCTAGGACTCAGGATGAGGAGTCAGCACAGGTTCTCTCCAGTTTCACAGCAGACACCCCCCCCACCCCAAGGAGGCTCCTGCCCCCATACATGTACTCGGAAACTGAACGGGAATTTTCCCTACAGATGAACGTCCCTTGTCAGGAGATGAAGAATTCCTGAGTCTGTGTCATATCTTCCTTTTTCATCATTGGTTTGCTTTGCTCTTCCTTTTACCATTTGTGTGCAATGGCCGGGGACAGGAGAAAGGAGTGGATAAAGAAGCCTTGGGGCTGGACACTCTTCTCAGGTTAAGAGCACTGCCTTCTCCCTCGGATGGCCAAGTTCAGTTTCTAGCAGCCATACAGTGGCTCACAACCATCCATAACCCCAGTCCCAGGAGATCAGTCACCCCTTCTGGCTCTCCTGAAGCACATAGTACATATGCATACTGGCAGGCAAGACACTCATAATATACATAAATAAAGTAAAGTAAAATAAACAACTTTTTATTAAAAAAAGAAAATTGCCAGGATAAAGAGACGGCTCGCTGATTAAAAACACCAGCTGCTCTTGCAGAGGATTCAGGTTCAGTTCCCAGCTCCTAAATGGTGCTGTAACTCCAGTACTAGGGACCCTGACACCCTCTCTGACCTCCACAGGCAGCAGGTACACACATATAAGCAGGCAAAACATTCATATGCATAAATATTTTTATAAATTTCTAAAGACTTATTTATTTATTATGTATACAGTATACAGAAGAGGGGACCAGATGTCATCATAGATGGTTGTGAGCCACCATGTGGGTGCTGGGAATCGAATTCAGGACCTCCAGAAGAACAGTTAGTGCTCTCAACCTCTGAGCCATCTCTCCAGCCCCAATTTTTTATAAATTTAAAAAATGTACAGTGGAAAGAGAAAGTAGGAAAGAAAGTGGGGATATTAGAAGTGACAAATAAAAAAACTGAAAAACAAAAAGGGAATTAGAGAAGGGTCTAGCTCAGAGGTGGACCTGTGGTTAGGGGTGAGGCCTGGTACCACAAGGGCAGAAACAAGATCTACAGTGTGGCCCGGAGCCAGGAGAAGCGGGGGCATAGGGGGGGTGGGGGAAGTCGGTGGCAGATCTCTGGGTGGGAGCTTGTGCTGAGAATGCGGGACTAAGGTCTAGAGGGCTTACCTTCACAGGACACACGGTCAGCTCGCAGCCTGAAACCAGGTCTGCAGGCGCACAGAAAACTGCCCACAGTGTTATGGCACGAGTGATGACAGATTCGCCTCTCCTGGGGTCGCCGACACTCGTTCACATCTGTGGAAGAGCCTCACTGCCTTACCGTGGCCATGAAGCCCTGCCTCCTCCCATCTCTGAACTCAAAAGACTGGCAGAGTTCACCTGGAGTTTATAGAGGCTATCCCTGCTCCAGAGTACAAGATGTGACTTGGAACGCTAGGAACAGGACTGGTATCTATCAGCGGTAGTCTTGGAAGCATCAAGTATTCAGTGGGTGGGTGTGTATCTCATCCTCAAGACAATTAATGCTCAACCCTGGTGAGAATCTCATTTCCAAACCTTCTGCAGTGTGGTATTCTTTTGTAAACAGTGTCTTAAAACTAACTATCCTGCTCAAAGCAGGCTCAAGAGAAATATGTAACTCTCTAGTACAAGGTCTTTTTCAAACTCATGAGACCCCACTTTTAATCCATGAACCAAACATGGTAATCCCTTTCTGGGAATTCCTAATAGCTGAGAAAACAGGAGACTCTTTCTAAACCAGAGGAACCAAAACATGAATACTTTGTTTACCCCAGGGAGAAAAGATAGTCAAAAAAATGGGCGAGCAAAGAGGAGTCCTTAGTGTGTCTGGGAGAGCAGCGAAGACAATATAGCGGGATGAAAGAGGACACAGCCAGGGAAAGCCCAGTTCGGGGCCGCTCATGCAGACCAGCACAGGATCCACAGGACTGGAAGACCAAATGTTGGTCTTTCCAGGTTCCAGACTGACCTGTCCATTGTCTTGATTGGCAGCCTAAGTGTACCACCCACAGGCTGTGGATCTCACCTATACAGGAGTGCCGGTTGCCATGGAGATGGAAGCCGGTGCGGCAGGAGCACTTGTAACTGCCAATGCTGTTCTTACATCTCTGCTGGCAGGGTGTGCCCAGGCACTCATCAGTGTCTGTGAGGAAAGAAGACAAACCAGCAGCCATCTCTCAGCAGGGCTTAGACACCTCCCATCCTCCCTTCTTATCCCACTCAGGGCCATGGGAGCCATCTTTCCCAACTTCTTTGCCCTCACATCTCACCCCCGCCCAGGCCACTATGTCTCTAGGCTGGAGAACAAACACAGCCTCCCTGAGTCTTCTGCCTCTAACTGTGTTCCTCCCAGACCATCTTCCCAGACTTGTCTCCAGGAGGTCCTCCCACATGCACACTTAAATTTAAGAAAAACAAACAAGGGGCTGGAGACATGGCTCAGAGGTTAAGAGCAATGACTGTTCTTCCAGAGGACCTGAGTTCAATTCTCTGCAACCACATGCTGGCTCACAGCCATCTATGATGACATCTGATAATAAATAAATAAATCTTTAAAAAACAAAACAAAACAAAACCCAGCCCTCACCTTCACTCTTGCTTATTTTCCCACATCTTTAAACATATCCCATTCTTATGGTCCTCCTGTTGGACTCATTCTGTCTACCCCAATGTCTTTCCCTCTTGTGTGCATAGAAAAGAAGTTTTCTGTGGACGTAAAAACCTTCCTTCACAGAGCCTCCTACAAAGAAACTCACCCAGGCTGTTGTTTAAAGCTGAAAAACAAAAACAAAAAACCTAGAAACACCCTATTTGTCAGCAGAACTAATAAGCTATGGGATGCTTGCATCACAGAGAACTGAGCAGCAGTTAAAAAACAACAACCAAAGCAGATCTACCTGGTCTGTTTACCTGATGCGGGAAGAACCTTAAGACCAATCAACTGCTCAGGGAAAAGAAATTAGAGAAGCAACCGGGATCAGACCCCAGCTCCGAGGCGATTGTGGATAAATTATTTAATTGTGGTAAACCTCAGTGTTCTTATCAGTAAGATGGAGATAAACAGTGTCAGCGTCAGAATTGTAGGGATGAAATGAGAACACACATGGAAAATGCTTAGCCTGGCAGCCAACCAGTGAGAGTTAGCTCATTAATAAGTCTGCATATATGCATCTGTAAGAACATGGTGCTAAGAGAGGCAGGCAGGGCATCTCATGCTGAAAACTAGCTTTGGAGGTCGGGCTCTGGGAGATAATTAGGGCTAGATGACATCCAAGGGTGGGACCTTAATGATGGATCAATGCCCTTTAGAAGAGTCACCAGAGCACACAGTGTCCTTCCCTCTTACCATCTTGTGAGGGCAAAGCAAGAGCCTCTTCTTCAAACCAGAGAAATCTACAGCAAAGTTAACCAGTACCTTAGCCTTAGACTGTGGCTCCCCAGGGACTGAGGACAAATTCCTGTGGTCTAGCTCAAACAGACAAGGAAAGCAGGGCTCTCTAGGGTGGGCAGAGGAGGGCCATGGGAGAGAGGCCCCGAGGCTCGCACCATAGTTCTCTAGATTCTCGGATTTGATGAAATTTCACATGCACGGAAAATAATAGCACAGAATCAAGGGGTTTATTTTGTTCCCTCTACCTGGTTGTACGAGACTGTGATGAGAATCATTCTCACATATTTGTGTAAATCAAAGCCTCTTGGAAAGGATGACTATTGTAAAAGATCTCACCCTACTAGGAATGGTGGAGTGTGCCTATAATCCCAGTACTAGAGAGAAAGGCAGGAGTGTGGCTGGAAGTCAGACTGGGCTGCACAAGAACTCCCTGCCTGCAGAAAAGAAAAGGAAGACATCTTCTAGCTGGTCCCCAACAGCGCTAGTACCTTATCCCAATCTTTTTCTACTCCAAACCACCAGGCTGGAGGGTGTGTGGGTCCTACAGCACAGATACCCCCAGAGCCTGGCCCAGCATCAAGGTTGAAGAAAGTTACAGACACATTAAGTGACAGAGACCTTCACAGGCCCCTCCCACTCACAGCCTGATTACCTCCCTTCCCATCTTGGTACCTCCTGCCCTGAGTGCATCTACCCCTTGTTCTCCCCAGGGCCTGTTCCTTCATTCCCATCCTTCCTATGACAGAAGCAGAAGATTTTAGAGCATCCTGGGTCAGAGCAAGTCCACTAAGGATGTTAGGCATGGGCATTGGGGCACACACCTATAATCCCAGCACTTGGGAGTCAGAGGCAGAGAGATCTCTGTGAGTTTAAGGCCAGCATGGTCTACAAATTGAGTTCCAGGACAGCCAGGAACATGTAGGGAGAGTCTGTCTCAAAGAAACAAAATAAAAGAGTTCACCATGCTGGACTCAAAGCCTAAATCTATCTCTTCCAAAAGAATGGTGTAAGCAAACCTTCATTTTCCCCAATAAAGTGGAGATGACCCAGCATCCTTCTCAGGGGACTATGGCATGAAGAATGTATCTTCCAGGACCTGGCAGGGCCTAGAAACCGTTCCCAACACCTCTGCCCACTCACCTTGGCAGCTATGACGATCAGCAGACAACTGCATGCCGGGCCCGCACTCGCACACGAAGCCACCTTCCGTGTTCACACAGTGGCCCTCACAAGATGAGCTCAAACACTCGTCAATGTCTGAGAAAAGAAAACCCTTTGCATGGCCCATTCTACCTATGGCTGTGACTCCAAAGGAAAGTGACTATGTGTGTGAGATGGAGCATCAATCAGGAAGTGTCGTGGCTATGAGGAGAGCCCCAGAAAGAGGAGATAAAAGGACAGAAGGACTGGCCTCTCCTCTGACCCCATGCAGGCAGGGTAAGTGGTGGGAAAGCATGCCTGAGGCAGATCCATTGTGATGGTCCTCATGTAGCAACCCTTCAGGTTCCCAAAATGACAGTGTCCAGTGAACAGTGTCATTCCACTAGATGTTCACTGAACACCAGGTGTGAGCAGGAGACTCACAAAGGTGCTACTGACTGCCTCGGACATCGTAGGGATGTTCCAAGGCCCAGAGGGGTGACATATGCCATGCTCAGGAATAACTTGTCACAGTAGGTGTGTCCTGGAAGAGTGTGGGGTTCAGAGAATCAGGAGAATCAAGAGCCCTATCTGAGTGGGAAAAAGTTCGGGGGTGGGGGTGGGGATATCTGCTGGGCTTTCTGGAGCTGCACTAAGCAATCCCCCCAACTACTACTGTCCTCCACATGCACATCATGACATTTATATAAATATATTTATTTATATATACATATTTATATATATAAATAAATGGGGAGGGGGAGAAAATGTCATAATGAAACCCATTACTTTGAATACTAAGCTAAAATTCAGTTTTAACTAGTAACTATAGTAACTATAGCCCCAATTTCATACAGTACACTACACATATAAACCTTATATACACATCTACAAGAGTATGTACACACACAGATAATCGAGCAGAGAAAACACTTCATTTTGGTAGGAACACCCTGAGTGGGACTCAAGGAAACACCTTCAACTTTCTCCTTACTGGCCCATTTCTAAATGAGTTCTCATTTACTTTTTATTTATTGGGAAAGCCAGAAAGTTTACTATTAAAACTTCATAAAAGGGCAGTGTCATGTTGTATGCCTTTAAACCCCAGCACTTGGGAGGGAGAGACAGGGAACTTCTGTGAGTTCAAGGCCAGTCTGATCTACATAGTTTGAACCTCTCTCAAGATAAACAAGCAAACAAACTCCAAAAAGGGACAAGGCTCGGTAAAGGGCTTGCTATGCAAGCATCAGGACCTCAGCTCAGGTCCCCCACAATCCGCATAAAAGCTGGCACAACAATGCATGCCTGTATCCCCAGATTTGGCGAATACAGGGCTTGGAGACAGGAAAATTCCTGGAACTCATTGGCCAGCCGAGACAAATCAATCAGCCAGGTTTAGTGAGAGACGCTGACTCAAAAAATAAGGTAGAGGGCAATGGAGGAAGATGCCTAATGTTAATTCCGGCCTCCACATGCTGCAGACATATATACATGCACACGTAGATACACCACATACAAAAACAAACAAAAACACCTCCAACCAGGCTTTTGTCTCTGAAGAGGTGGGCATGAAATTGGTCATAGTAACCATCTCTGGTAAAGGTCACACATTCCGCCTACAGTGACTGAAAATCAAGAAAAAATAATAGGAGCTGGAAAACTGCCTCGGCTATTATTGAGAACACTTGCTCTTGCAAAGGACCCAGGTTCAGCTCCCAGCACCCACATAGCAGCTCACAACCATCTGGGATCTGATGCCCTCTTCTGTTCTCTCTGGGCATTTCCACCCACATGGTACATATACATGCAGGCAAAACACCCACACACATAAAATAATAATACAAATGTTTTAAACCATCCCAAAATTGAAAAAAAGAACACAAATAATTATTGAGAAAATAATTACTGAGCTTTAGTTCTCCGTTTTCAGTGTTAGGAGATCCAATCCTGGCTCCATGTTCCTCCTATGTAAGCCAAGGAAGCCTAGACTTCCTTTTTTTAATATTTATTTATTTATTATGTATACAGTGTACAGAAGAGGGCACCAGATGTCATCATAGATGGTTGTAAGCCCGTGTGGTTGCTGGGAATTGAACTCAGGACCTCTGGAAGAGCAGTCGGTACTCTTAACCTCTGAGCCATCCCTCCAGCCCTGGCCTAGACTTTCTTAGTCACTGCCCCTATTACAGTGGGATTGTCCTTATCCTTGTCCCCCTACCCCATATTTGGAAGCTCTCTGATAGCAGCCACTATTTGGTCACCTGTAACCTCAATCTCAACTCTGCTCTTGCCTATAAATACATGTGAAATAATGTGACAGTCCCCTCGGGTTGCCTGTTTTCCTGGACTCTAGGTGGTTCAGGGTGGAGAGACCATTCCACCCTCCCCTTCCCCATCTCAGGCTTCTCACCTGCACACCTGATACCAACATCTGTCTCAGTCATCAAGAAACCCACGGGGCATACTCGGGATACCTCCTGACAGCCACCCTGGTTACAGGTGAGATCACAGCCATACTCCCCACAGGATCCATGGGCTTCTAAAACAAACAAAACAGAAGTGAGCCACATTGACAGAGCAGTGTGACAGGTGGCAGTCTGGCCTTTCAGATGTCCTAGGGCTCCTCCTCAATTCAGCTTCAGGGTGGGTGTTGTGGAGGCAAACAGATTTCCCATCCACATCTACCATGTGCCAACTAGTCATGTTGATGGTTACTATTGATTGCCAACTTTCTTCGATCTTGAGTCCAGGAGGAAAGCTCTGGGCATATCTCTGAAGGAGGTTCTAGGCTGGGTGGAAGTGTGAAGATCCACTCTAACTGAGGAAGGAGGCGTTCTACAGGCTGGGGAGTGAGAAACGGAGCTGAGCAGCAGCCTTCAGTTCTTTCAGCATTCTGACCATGAATGACCTGAACAGTTGCCTCGCTCTTCTGGCGCCATGCCTTCCCCTTGATGGACTGTACCCTTGAACTATCAGCCAGAATTTATTTTTCTTCCTTTAAGATGCTATCAGCCATTTTGTCACAGTCCCAGCAAATGTAGACAATTCATCAAGTAACCTAGGAAAAGCCACTACTTCTTTGTCTCAGCCTTATCGGTCAGAGAGGTTTGAAAATGCCTACCTAACAGGTGTCTTGAACCTATCTCAAGTGCCCAATGTCAGGCACGTAATCTTCATGTTATTTTGGTGGTCCCCATCAGCCATTGTCCATCCTGGTTACCTGGGCAAGTGGCCCCTTGCTCTCCATCCTGGCAGGAACAGACATTGGGGGCGATGCAGATGCCACTCCCACAGCCAAAGGAGCAGAGGGCTGAGAGGAAAAATGCAGGTGAGGGCCTGGGTACTGGCGATGCCCAGCACTGGTGTGTGCAGAGAAGGTTTGGATCAAAGGAATGGGTACTTACGAAGGGTACAATGGCCACTGCCCATGGAAGGGGCCCAGCCAGGGCAGCAGCCACTCCCGAAGCCAGAGAGGCAGACATGGGGGCCCAGACGACGTCTGCAAGAAAAGATCATTCTCCACAATCTGTATGAAGAGAGCGAGCAGCAGAAGCCCCCAGCTCATCCACTGCTCCGTAAGTTAGTTAACAGGATCTCAGAAAACCCAGGAAAAACAAGAAATTTCTAAATGACCCACAATCCCTTCTGGGGGCAGGACCAGACAAAAGGGTAAGAGAACAGATAAAAGCTTCATTGTCTATATCCTTTTTACTTCTTCAAGATAAGGACATCTCATCTGTCCACTTCAGCATCTAAAGTACCTAGTAACGGCTCAACAAATGGGGGGCCAGAAAAGAAAGAAAGAAAGAAAGCAGAAAGTCTGGGTGGTACTCCCTAGGATGCCAACAAGGTACCCAAAGCTGGGCCCATGAGGGTCTGCCCAAGTAAGAACACTCTGGAACTTCAGGTGACCTGCAGCCTGTGTCCAAAAATGGCAGGCAGTAAAGCTGGGACTATGCTACTGTGCTGTGCTCACTTTCAAAGGACAAACAGGATCCAGGTGATGGGAACTAGCATAACAGAGATCCTGGGAGGGCTTGTGGAGTCTTGAAGGGGGCCAGAAGAGGGTCCTGGGAGGACAGCTTCTCCACTGAAAGTAGGAGAAAGGGGAGGCCTTCTAGGCAGAGGGGACATTGGCAGGGGCTAGAACTCCCTAAGCCATGGGCTGAAGCAAGGATCATGAACCAATCAAGGCAATAAGCATCAGATGACTTTTCCCACATAGAGCTGATGGGAATTACATCCCAACAGCCAGTGCACCCTATCTGTACCCTTCCCTGTATCAGACACAAAGGATATAGGACAAGACAGGTTTTCTTGGCTCTTAGGATTAATTATCTGTTTTAAATGTGGGAACCTTAGAGAACCTTGACTGTACAGATAAAATTTGCTGGGGACTGTCTCTGGGGCCAAGTCCTTTTCCCTCCCAGAAGTCAAAACCAGAAAAGATAAACCAGGGGTTGACAATGATATCACACACACATGTAATGATAGCAACAGCCAAGGAGGGTTCAGGAGCTGGGATCCTCAAAAGAGCTGACCAGCTAAGCCAAAGCGGGCTCTGAAAGGGACATGATGTTCCATCAAAATGATAATATGTAGTGCGGATGCCTGGGGAAGCTGGTGGAGTTCCACCCGCAGGTAGGCAGGGGCAGAGCGCCCTCCAGAAAGCCCCGAGGAGCTTCTCACGTGTGGCGGTGCCAGAGAGGCAGGTGGTGGTAGACTGAGCCTGCGCTGTGCTGGTTCAGTCTGCAGGAACTGGAAAGGGGTCTGCGGAACCCACGTGCTGAGCTATAAGCCCTTCCGTTAGGACTGCCCTTGCTGTGCACCCCTGGGGTGTGGCCGTGGCCCAGTCTACCCGCTGACACCGTGTTCCCTTGCTGTGAGCATCACGCACACATGATCACCACTCTCTCACCACCCCACTGTGGTGGAGGACCGAGACACTCTTAGGAAGACCACAGGGTTCCGAAAGACACGCCTCCTGCTTCTTCGGGCTGTGCACACATGCGCAGAAACCAAACCATAACCCTGAGCTACCGGTGGCTCCAAGGTCCACGGAGTGCGCAAAGCAAGGGACACTGAGAAAAACCTCAAACCACAAGGCAACGGGTGCAGAAGCGGAGGAGGCCCCGCACTGCCAAGGAAGAAAGCCAGGCAGTGGAGACCAGATGGCATGTGCTGGAGTTCCTTAGCCACCGAGTCAACGCCTTCGCTTAGTACTCAGACTCACCCAGAGCTGGGATCCCATCTTCCATAATATGCCCTAGCCAGAACAGTCCCCAACCAGGGCCACTCAACTGGCACAAACTGCTCTTTGTCCAGACCCCTTGGTTGGCCCACACCACAGAGGATACTGGTCCCGCGGTTGCCCTCTGCAAGTGCCTCCCAGCTCCACGCCGTGGCGCTCGATGGCTGGAGCGCTGAGGGGCGCCAGGCTCTTACCTCTCGGCCGAGTAGTGCCCGGGCACCTTCCTCCCAGTGTAGCCCCGGGCCAAAGACCCCAGCAACAGGATCACGATGCAGACAACACGGAGCAACAGTCCAGCCCACATGACTGGCAGTAGCGGTCCTGAACGCCAGTGGGCTCAGGCCACCCCCCAACACCGGGGAAGGGGCTGCCGACCTTATCCCTCCTAGAAGCGATCCAGTTCCCTCAGCTGGCAGGAGGATGAGGACGCTAAGAGGGCTGGGGTTTGGGAGAGAACTGTCTGAACAAGCAGGGGTGTGTGTGTGGAGGGGGGCCTTGCACCTTGGAGAGAAACACACAAAAGGAGCACCGCCCGCCGGTGCCTCTCCAGGAGGCGTGGAGCCCGGGGCGGGAGCAAAGATCAGGGACCCCGAGGGCGGGGTTTCACCCTCGGCCCACACCCCTTGCCTGAGTTTGGGAGTCGCCTTCCACAAAATGACTAAGGGCTTGAGATCAAAGCCTGGGTTGGAAAGACACTTCAGGAACAAGGTTTTTTTTTTTTTTTTTTTTTTTTTTTGGGGGGGGGGGGTTGTTGTTTCCGCAGAATCCAATACATCTGTATTCTCAGAAGGTGAGGTTGTTTGTGGACACTGGATCTTGTGAGGCTAGGAAGTTTTGACTCTCCCCAAGCTGGTCTGGATACATGTGTTGGCGTTAGTCTGCTCCCCATGCAAAGGGCATTGATTGGCCTGTTTTGAACTCACAGGCCTCATGTGGGAGTTAAATTGCTGACTGGATGGATGGCTCTCCGTGAAGATAAAGCAGTGGGCAGTTGGTAATGGAGCCAGGGGCACAGAACAGAACTAGAAGGCTTTATTTTGGCCTCCTTTGCAGCTGGCTTAGGCTAGAAAGAGGTTTAGGCCCAGAAATGTAGAGCTGAGTGACAGATAAGTATTGTGGAATAAATTTGTTATTAATAGATATGTTTTAAATAAGATTTATTTTGTTAGAATCACGAGTAAAAGAAAGTTTTAGAATCTAGCTGAGAGAAAGCTGAAAGGAAGTCCACATTACCTTGTTCTGGGAGCAAGGACCCTGCCTAACCCCACCCAGACTGGATTAGTCATGCTTTTTTGTAAAGATTACCAGGAATATAAGAAAACTCACTGCCATTAAAAATCAGCTAAGCCAGCTTTAAAAAGTAACTACATTTGTCTGAAAATGTACTTTTTCAGAATCAAGCCCAGCTGATTCTGCCTGAGGCTGATCCTAAAATCCTTGGCTTTGGTGGCCACGGATGAACATTGTAACCTGGATGCCAGCTGCCTTCACACTTTACTTTTAGTTGCTGGACCAAATGTTAGATGCTTGCTGGTTCCCTTAATTTGCAGTAAGAAGAAAGCCTCAAGTGCTTTTGGTTGTTGGCTTTATGACTAATCATTATTTTCAACTTGACTGGATTTAGAAGCTCCTAGGAAATAAACCATTGTGCCAAAACAGAATGCTTTGTGAAGATCACCCTAATATGAGTGGCTATATCACATGGGCTGAAGCCCAGGACTGAATAAAAAGATCGTAAGCTGAGCACCAATGTTCATCTCTGCTTCTTGACTGCAGGTGTATCGTGGCTAGCAATGCCAAGCGCCTGGTTCTAAGCTTTCCTATGATGGATGATTGCACCTTTAAATTGAGCAAAATAAACCCTTCCATTCTTGCTTTTATGGGGGTATTCTGCCATAACAAGACAAGTAACTGATACAAATTCTGTGATGATGATATGAAAACACAAGTTGTCAGCCATCTCTCTGAACCCATGTGGTGGATGTTTGCAGACATTTACATTTGGGCCTGTGCATCAAGATGAATGATTTCGGTATAAGTGCATAGTCCTAAGAACCTTCAGAGTCCTTAGGCATCTTTCTGGCCTGGAGCAATGCAGAAACTGTACTTACTACTGTCACTACAAGAGCACACAACGACCACTAGGTGCTCTTCCCTCCCATCCCTGGAAAGCTACCTCTAAAACCATTCCCAAAGGATCAATTCCCTTAACAGTGTCCTCATGGCTCATGCCATCTGTCGTTCACCATCCAGCAGACTTCTGCCACTTCTGTACCTAGCACTTCAGGTAGGCCCACACCCTCCTCTCTGCAGAACTTATTCCCTGGCAAGATTTAATCCACACCTCTCAGTGGCAAGTGGAAAAGCAAAATTCTCATCTCCCCAGTTCAGAATTCTGGATATAGCAAAGTAGGAAGGAAATTCCAAGTGGAAACCCCCAAGCACTTTTCTGAGCTTGCCCAGCATTTATTTTCCCTGAGTATCTTCAATCTTCTGGCATCCACCTTGCCAATCAAATCAACTGTTGACTCCTTCAGTTTAATTTGCCTTCCTTGCCTTGTTTGATCCTGGGCTTCAGTTGTGTCTTCCACAGATCTGCTCATCTTCAAGGACTAGTTTGGTCATATCCCTTAACTGATGTTTACTTGGTGCTTACTCCCCACCTTTGTAGCTTAACAAAGAAACCCTTCACTGGGGCTGGAGAGATGGCTCAGCGGTTAAGAGCACTGTCTGCTCTTCCAGAGGACCCGGGTTCGATTCCCAGCACCCACATGGCAGCTAACAACTGTCTGTAGTTCCAGTTCCAGGCAAACACCAAGGCAAATAAATAAATAAAGTTTAAAAAAAAAAAAAAAAGAAAGAAAAAAACCCTTCACTAAGTGGCAGATCCAGGATGTTGGCTGCAAAATATAGGCCTCTGGTTACACTTCCAAATGGCCATGTGATGTGAATCAGTGTTTCTAGTACTCTCCTCAAAGACCCCTCCTTGGAAGGTGGAAATAAGGATAGCTCATCAGTGCCTGCATGGAAGGGCCTGACCAGTTGGCTGGGACAGAGCTTTTACTCTGAGAAGTGATTAATGGTGCTTAAGAGGGGATTATCAGGGCTGGAGATGGCTCAGCGGTTAAGAGCACTGACTGCTCTTCCAGAGGACTGGGGTTCAAGTCCCAGCACCCACATGGCAGCTCACAGCTGTCTATAGTTCCAGGCAAACAAATAAAGTTTTGTTTTTTTTTTTTAAAGTGGGGGGGAGGGATTATCATTTCGCCTTCATGCAGAGTCAAACTCATTCCATCAAAGTTCCACATCCAGTTGAGTAATGTGCAGTCCTATTTGAGGATACTTCTGTCCCTTACAGAGACAAAGAGGAAGAGATAATGATGCTTTATTTGGGGATGAGAACTAGGGTTGAATATGGCTGTAACATGATACACAAGAGCTTGACCATTGAGCTACATCTCCAGTCTGTCTCATTTATTTACTGATTGTATATATTCACTTGAGATTGAATTCCAGAAACCTTTGAATGCTGACATTCTGCCAACCCCCACCCTCAGTGTGTGCACGCCCTGCCCTGACTTGTTAAAAGTGATCTGGGTAACTCCAAGGTCTGCCACTTTCACACAGACAGATACTCATGTAGACAGAACCAATGCAAATAAAATAAAAATAAATTATTAAAAAAAAAAAAAAAAAGAACTGGTGGTGGGGCTAGAGAGATGGCTCAACAGTTAAGGGCACTGACTGTTGTTCTTCCAGAGGACTGGGGTTCAATTCCCAGCACCCACATGGCAGCTAACAACTGTCTGTAGTTCTACTTCCCAGTTCCAGGCAAACACAAAGGCAAATAAATAAAAATAAAGTTTAAAAAAAAAAAACGAAAAACAAAACCCTGGCCTCTGGTGATGCAGATGGGCCATTTTCAAACCAAACTTTTTTTTTAAAAAAAGAATTTGAGGGGCTGGAGAGATGGCTCAGCGGTTAAGAGCACCATCTGCTCTTCCAGAGGACCCGGGTTCGATTCCCAGCACCCACATGGCAGCTCACAACTGTCTGTAGTTCCAGTTCCAGGCAAACACCAAGGCAAAAAGATAATAAATAAATAAAGTTTTTTTTTAAAAAAAAAAAAAAAAGAATTTGAATCAGCTTCAAATTCAAACTACAGCTTTTGATATGATGATTACTCATTTTCTAATGATTCCTATATCCTAACACTTAAAAATCCTGGAGGTGGCAAAGGTCTTTAATACTAACATGAAAAGTAGAGGCAGGTGGATCTTTGAGTTTGAGGACAGCCTGATCTATGAAATGAGTTCCAGGACAGGCTCTAAAGCTACATAGAGAAACCCTGTCTGGAAACACTCACACACCCACACATACATCCTGACAGAGTAAGGAGAAAAGGATGTCAATGAAGCAAGTCTCCAGGAACAGACTTGCCAGCCAGCAGACCCCAATACTGGGATGCTTCTTTACCCTTTTGCTTTCAAGTAGAATTTCTCAAAACCATAGCTTAACTTGAAACCAAAACTGGTCTTGGTTTTTTTTTTTTTTTTTTTTTTTTTTTTCCCAAGATAGGGTTTCTCTGTGTAGACCAGGCTGGCCTCAAACTGAGATCTGCCTGCCTCTGCTGGGATTGGAGGTATGTGCTACTATGACTGCCAGCTCAAATCTTACAGGAACCAGCAAGTATGTTCAGGATTAAGACTGCACTACAGAGAAAGAGCAACTCTTATTCCCAAAGGCAGAATATAGGCTCAATCCATGCAGAACCACATGGGTGACTCTTAACACTACAAGCCTCCATTGCACCAATCAGAGGATTAAACTAAAACCCAATAGGAGCTGGGAATGGCTCAGCTGTTAAAGAACATGCACTACTCCTGCAGAGGATCAGTTTAGTTCTTAGCAACTAGAGCAGGCAGTTCACAATCACCTCTAACTCTAGAGGATCTGATGCCTTCTTTGGGCCTCCACAGGCACCTGCACTAATGTGTACATATCCACATACTGACAGACATATATATATATATGCATACATACACACACACACACACACACAAATAAAATCTTAGCTGAGTGTGGTAGAGTATGCCTTTATACCAGCACCTAGGAGGCAGAGGCAGGAAAATGGCTGAGTTCAAGGCTAGCCAGAACTACACAGTGAGACCCTGTCTCAAAAAATAAAAATCTTAAAAAAAAAAACAAAAACAGAAAGCAAGGAGGTATTGGATGGAGTTGGCTGTGCAGTATACAAACAATGCCTGTACAAATGAGGACAGAAAAGGCAGCTCAAGTGTCTCAAGCTGGCCTCACTGCTATCAGAAACAGCCAAGATAACTACCACGATTCACTCTATCAACCTTGGAACCAATCAACAATAAGGAGAAGTACAGACATCTACTGTCCAAGAAGCAAGATCGATGACTGCAGCTACCACACAGAAGATGCTGCTTAGGTCTGCAGCCAGTCAAGAGTATACCTCCGTTACTGGACAGCTGGGCAGAAGGAGAAAAGCATAAATAAACACATCTTTCTTCTTAGATTCTACTTTATTTGGTAAAATTCAGAAACTAACAACCAATTCACAGCCCCCTACCTCCTTCTCTGTGAAGAAGGGAGTTCCCCGAGACAAAAGGGCCGTGGCTTGGGAATTATCCACCATCCCAGGTTTCCACTCAGGCAGCCATTCAGGCACATTAGGCCTTTAGGCTGATGTTCTCAGAGGCAAGAGAAGAAAGCAAAAGGAAGCTCTCACTTAAAGACAATGAACCGTCTCGACCCTCTTCCCCCTACTTCAACCTCCCCACACCCACAACCTACGTAAGACAGTAGAGGACAAAGCATGAGTGTGGGTATCACACACATACATGCACAGAGCTGCTTCTTGGCTGAAGAGCAGCAAGTCTCCCCAGAAGGAGCCAACTGGCAACACCATTCAAGGCTTGGTGGTCCAAGGTGATGGCTGGTAAAAATCCAAGGAGAAAATATTCCACTTTCAGGCCATTCCTAGGTCTCTAGTGAACTGGTTTTAGTTATAAAAAGCCCTGTTTCCATACAGGTCAGCTGTGACTCTAGGGGCAGGCGGCTTAGGGGAAAGCCTCCCATGCCAAGAAAACAAGGATGGGGAAGGGAGGACAGGACAGGAGGGCAGTGCCTTTAGGGAGGGTCAGGAAAAGAGCCCCTGTCCTTGGCTAATGGATCCGAGTTAGCTCCTCCACGACTTTGATGAGGTCATCTGCAGTCGCCTCCCGCTTCATACCACTGCCATCATCATACTGAAACAAGACAAGAAAGGGTCATGTAGATAAGAAAGTTCTTTCATCTCAGCAGGCTGGGGAGATGCTCATTGGCCACCATTGGTGCAGCAAAAAAAAAAAAAAAAAAAAGTATCACCAAAAACCTAGCTCTAGCACTTCGAAATCTGGTCAGTCAAGCTAGCTCCATTACTGAATATTACCTCCCAAGAGCACCCTCCCTAGTGAGCTCTCAACTCCAGATCTGATAAAGCTTGTTTCCTATAGGAACCTAATGATACCTTCTACTTTCTGGTCTTGCCAGAAAATCTAGGCCTCTTGTTAAAGTGGAGGGGCTAATTGAGGAAAAGTTCCCAATACACAGCTATCCACCCAGAAGCCTCAACTATATCACCTTCCCTTAGATTCCTCTTTAGGTAGTGAGCATTATGGGGGGGGGGGGGCAGTAGCACCATGAACTCTAGAAGAAAAACCCGAAGTCATCAAGTCTCCAGGAATGACAGCTGTTTACAAGGCCTAGCATGAACACAGGACAGCTCACCTGAAGGTTTGCCACAACCTCTTGCATCTTGGGGCGGCTGATATCTAGGAAACTTTCAATCAGGTCACCATCAATGAAGCCTGTGGCTGGCTCTGTCTTCCGCTCAGTGTGAAAGGATCTCCAGGTGGACAGGTGAGTTAAAGAATGTAACTTAACTGCAAGTAACCCTGCTCACTCATCCCACCTCTGAGCAAGAGGGAGAGTCAAAAGTGGAGTATGAAACAATCTGTCTCTACTAAAACTCATACTACTTTTGAACAGCTTTGGAATTGAAAGAAATGTAAAATTACTGTTTAATTCAATGGTTCTCAATTATAGTTACCTTTAAAAAGTTAAGGCAAAAGTCCAGACAAATACAGATAATCTTGAATAGTGTTTCAGGTGAATTTGATGTCCTTTTCACTCATCCAAGTCCAGCCTCAAGACCCTGATTTTAAACTAATGTATACTTAGCATTGCATCAGCAAGTGAGCAAGACATCTTACAGGAACTTCTCTGAGCCAATCACATAGGCAGGAGTTTTTCTAGGCCTTGCCTGGGATGCCTTGAACTGCTCCAGCACAGGAAGGATGTCTGGTGTCCAGAAACACTTAGTTTCTGGAGTTCCAGCTTCTTCACTTTCCCCTGTTCGATCCCTCAAAGGATGTGTGTGCTCCTACAGTGACCTGAGCGCTCTCTCTTTAAGAGAGGCCTGGCAGATGAACTCAACACAAGATGGACTGTCACAGTTTGGTGTGATTCACTGCACCATCACCCCTTTCTACTGTATGTGCCTGAAAAGTTTTACACACAAACCCTGCAAAAGCAGATTGAAGAAGAAACAGTTTGAGCATGAGGACCTGTCTGACCCCCTAGCACTATGTAAAAAGCTGGGCATGGGGAACACACTTATGTTCCCAGCACCAGGGAAGCAAGGACAGGAGCCTGACCACTGGCCGCACAGTCTAGCCTACACAGTGAACTCAAGTCCAGTAAGAGATAACATCCCAAAAACCATGGTGGACACCTAAAAATGATACCTGAGGCAGACCACTCCCTTCTTTATGTACACATAAAGTTAGAAACAGTAACAACCTTGTTCTGTGCAAAACCCTAGTAAAACATTTCCAGAAACAACTCGTGATAAATATAGCTCTTTGCACGTGCTGGAATGTGCTTCCCAGCAGACAAGTACTCTGGGCAGGAAGGATATAAGGAGTGTTCAATCTTGCCCACACTCTTGATGACCTTATTGAGTCGGTTCTGCATGTCCAACAGGAGGTTATACCAGCTCTCTGACAGTGAAGTCACCAGCCCTGAAGAAAAGAAAGGGGCAGTGAGCCAAGGAGCACTTCAGAGCCTAGACAAACCAGGGACAAGCTTGCTGCAGCTGACTGTGCCCTACAGGAGTGACCTTACCTATCATGCCGTTGACCGTGCCAAAGAGTACTGAGCCCTGTGTAGGAGTAGAAGTCTCGCCCAGATTCTGCATAACTAGGGAGCCATGGCAGAACACATTGACAAACTCGCCCAGGTGGAACAGACCAACCTCCTGTAGGTGCTGGCGCTCCTCATCAGTGGTAGCAGCACTGAAAGACATGAGATGTTACTTTCTGAATCCATCTCCCTAAGGAGGCCTCAATGTAGGACCATATGTGACAAGATACTATGTGCTGAATATCCTGGGAAGACCATCTAGAGAGTAGTCTACAAAGCTTCTGATTCTTACAAAGGAAATTCTACCCATCAAGGACCTCACTTAAGCCTCATCTAGCACCCAACATGCTCAGTCCCAGACCTAAAAGCCATGTTCTAGCAAAGGCCACACACCTGTCCTTCTGACACACAAACAAATTAAAGGCATTTTCAGCTCCCAGGAAATTATCATCATCCAAGATTTCCACTGCACTCATCCAGTTGGGATTAAAGTCTCGGGCAATCTGAAAATAAACAAGGAAAAATTAAGTATAGTCTGTAGTATGCATGGAACCCAGGTCTAAGATTTATTCCACTTTTGGTTAGAAGCCAAGGCCCTACCTGCAGCAGATATAGCCCTGGGTGTAATAATAGTCACCTTAGTGATTACCTCACAGTTCTACCCCCTCCCCTCCTCACCTCTCCCCAAAACTGGCCAGCACAGGCCATTGGTTATAATTTCCCAGAGATGGAGCCTACTTGATTTCAGGATAGAAAAGTGGGGGAAGGGATCCCTAAAAAACTTAATGAACACAGAATGTGGCTGAGGGAGGACCCTCACCACTGTACTTTTGTCACTGAACAATGGCAAGAAGCCCTGCACTACCTCTTCAAAGTTTCCTTCCATGGGCTTGTAGGCAAGCAGCAGCACTGAACGCATGAGGTCTCCCACCAGGATGAAGTCACCCTTAGTCTTCAGGTAGAGGGCCATGATGTTGTTGTAGTGATTACACTCGGTGCGGAGCTCCTTTTCTGTGGTCCACTCATAGAGCCGCACCTGGGAAGGAAGGCATGAGGTATAAGCCCAGGAGTCCAGGCTTGGGCATGACTGCCTCCTACTCAATCCTCCACTTCCCACAGAGCAAGGCAGGTTGAAAACTAGTGTACTTAGTATTACAGTGAACAGTTATTTTTATATGTATACCGCTGAAATAGGAAAATAAGGTGAATGTAAACAATTAGGAATAGGACTTTTTCCTTCTTTTAACATAAAAGGAGCCTAAGTAAAAAAGACAATATTGTAAATGTAACAGTGTAAATACTCTGTCTTTTGTGAGTAAAGTTTGTTAACCAAGATGCAGAAATATCCCAAGAAAATCCATCTACATACTTTCTTAATCAGAAAGGAAAAAAATATTACCTACATGAACTCTTCTCAAACTTGTTCATTCCTGAAATTTTTGTATAAACCGAATGAGCAGAACAATTAAAAAAAAACCAACAAAAAATGCTAGTAACAGAGGGATCTGAAGAATTAGATTGTATGGTCACTTATGGCTGTCCTAGGAGAGTTTAAAAAACAAAATCAAGGGGCTGGAGAGATGGCTCAGAGGTTAAGAGCAATGGCTGTTCTACCAGGAGGTTCTGAGTTCAATTCTCAGCAACCACATGGTGGCTCACAACCACCTATAGTGAGATCTGGTGCCCTCTTCTGGCATGCAGGTGTGCATGCAGACAGATCACTGTATACATATAAATAAATCTTAAAAAAAAAAAAAAAACAAAAACAAAAACAGAAGAATGAGAAGAATACCACAGCTGCGCGCCACATAATAAAGTTACAAAACATAAAAAACAAAGAAAAAAATACTAAAAGCTGCAAAAGAAAAGGACAAATTACCTATAAAGGCAGATTCATCAGAATAACACCTGACTATTCTCTAGAAACAATGAAAGCAAGAAAGTCCTGATCCGATGTTAGACACTAAAAGATCATGGCTGCCAGCCTAGACTACTATATCTAGCAAAACTTTCAATCACCATAGATGGAGTAAACAAAGTATTTCACGACAAAACGAGATTTTAATAATACCTATCCACAAATCTGGCCCTACAGAAAGCACTAGAAGGGAAACTCCAACCTAAGCATCCCAAATACACCCATGAAACCACAAGCAATAATCTCACAGAAGCAAAACCCAAAGAAGAGAAAAACACACAAGCTGCCACCAAAAATAACAGGAAATAACAACCAGTGGTCACTAATATCCCTTAATATCAATGGACTCAATTCACCTATAAAAAGACACACACTAGAACAAAAGATACAAAAACAGAAGCCATCCTTCTGCTGCATACAAGAAACACACTTCAAATTCAAAGACCGACACAGGCTCAGTAAAGGGTTGGGAAAAGATTTTCCAATCAAAATGGTCCCAAGAAAACAAGCTGATGTAGCCATCATAGTATCTAACAAAATAGATGTCAAACTAAATTCAATCAAAAGATATAAGGAAGAACATTAATTATTCATCTCAGAAAAAATCCATCAAGATGAGATCTCAACCCAATATAAGGGCACCTACATATGTAAAAGAAACACTACTAAAGCTTAAACCCCATATCAAACACCACACTATAATAGTGAGAGACTTCAATATCCCACTTTCACCCTTGGATCAGTCAACCAAACAAAGACTCAACAGAGAAATAAGGTGTTATGACCCAAATGGACTTAATAGATATATACAGAAGCTTCCACCCAAACACAAAGGAATATACTTCTCAGCATCCCATGGAACTTTCTCTAAAATTGACTACATGCCCCGTCATAAAACAAACAGTAATAGATACAAAAAAATGGGATTAACCCTTTGTATTATATCAGACCACCATGGTTTAAAGTTAGAGTTCAACAACAAAAACCACAGAAAGCCTACAAATCCAAGGAAACTGAACATCTCCCAAGAAAGAAGTTAAGAAAGAAATCAAAGACTTCCTAGAATTCAATGAAAATAAATCCACAACATACCCACACTTATGGGATACAATAAAAGTAGTGTTAAGAGGAAAATTCATAGCACTAGATGCCTATATGAAAAACCAAGAGAAACCTCACACAAGAGACCTAAAGAAGGCTTTAAAACAATTAGAAGCAAACTCACCTAGAAGGAGTAGATGGCAGGAAATAATCAAACTTAGGGTTGAAATCAATACAATAGAAGCAAAAAGAACAATACAAAGAATCAATGAATCAAAGAGTTGGTTCTTTGAGAAAGTCAACAAGGTAGATAAACCCTTAGCCAAACTAACCAAAAGGCAGAGAGAGACAGAGAATCCAAATTAATAGAATCAGAAATGAAAAGAGGGACATAACAACAGACACCCAGGAAATCCAGAGAATTCTCAGGTCATACTTTGAAAATCTACACTCCACTAAAAAGGAAAATCTAGAAGAAATGGACAGCTTTCTGGACAGGTACCACTTACCAAAATCAAATCAAGATCAGATAAATGACCTAAACAGACCTATAATCCCAAAGGAAATTGAAGCTGTTATTAAAAGGCTTCCAAATAAAAAAGCCGAGGATCACATGGTTTCATTACAGAATTCTATCAGACATTCAAAGAACTGATACCAATACTACTCAAACTGTTCCACATAGTAGAAACTGAAAGAACATTGCCAAAATCTTTTTATGAGGCCACAATCACCCTGATATCCAAGCCACTCAAAGATGCAACAAAAAGAGAATTACAAATCAATCTCCCTCATGAACATTAATGCAAAAATACTCAATAAAATTCTGGCAAACTGAATCCAACAACATATAAAAAGTCATCTACCACAAAGTAGGCTTCATCCCAGAGATGCAGGGGTGGTTCAACATATGAAAAACTGTAAATGTCATAAAAACATACTGATGAAAAAGACCTACATGATCATCTCCTTAGATACTGAACAAGCCTTTGACAAAATCCAACACTCTTTTATGATAAAAGTCCTGGAGAGATAAGGAATACAGGAAAAATACCTAAATATAATAAAGGTGATATACAGCAAGCCAGACAGTCAACATCAAACTAAATGGAGAAAAACTCAAAGCAATCCCACTAAAATCAGGAACAAGACAAGGCTGTCCTCTCTCCCCTTATCTATTCAATATAGTTCTCAAAGTTTTAGCTAAAGCAGTAAGAGAAAAAAAGGAGATTAAGGGGATACAAATTGGAAGAGAAGTCAAACTATATTTGTAGATGATATGATCGTATACATAAATGACCCCCAAAATTCTACCAGGGAACTCCTGCATCTGATAAACACCTTCAGTAATGTAGCAGGGTATAAGATTAACTCAAAAAAAAAAAAAAAAAAAAAAAAAAAAAACCAAAAAAATAAAAAAAAAAAAAAAAAAAAAAAAAAAAAAAAAAAAAACCAATAGCCCTTCTATATACTAAGGATAAAAGGGCTGAAAAAGAAATAAGGGAAACATCACCCTTTATAATAGCTGCAAGTAGTATTAAATATCTCAGCATTAACTCTAATCAAAGAAGTAGCAGATCTGTTTGACAAAAACTTTAAATCTCTGAAGAAAGAAATTGAAGAGGATATCAGAAAATGGTAAGCTCTCCCATGCTCCTGGATAGGTATGATCAACATAGTAAAAATGGCAATCTTACCAAAAGCAATCTATAGATTCAGTGCAATCCCCATCAAAATCCCAACAAATATTTTACGGACCCAGAAAGAACAATACTCAACTTCATGTGGAATAACAGGAAACTCAGGATATCCAAAACAATCCTGCTCAACAAAAGAACCTCAGAAGGCATCACCATTCCTGACTTCAAAGCTATACTATAGAGCTACAGTAATAAAAAACCAGCCTGAACTGGAATAAAAACAGACTTGTGGATCAATGGAATTCAATCACAGACTCCAACCTTAACACACACACCTAGGAACACCTGATCTTTGACAAAGAGGCAGAAAAAAAATTCAACGGAAAAAAAGACAGTATTTTTAACAAATGGTGTTGGCATAACTGGATAGCAGTATGTAGAAGAATGCAAATAGATCCAAACCTATCATCCTGCACAAAACTCAAATCCAAGTGGATCAAAGACCTGAACATAAACCAACCTACACTGAATGTGGTAGAAAAGAAAGTGGGAAACACCATCCAGAGCACTGGCACAGGTGACTACTTCCTAATAATACCAGTAGCACAGACACAATTAACAACAATTAATAAATGTGACCTCATGAAACTATGAAGCTTCTGTAAGGCAAAGGACACAGTCAATAAGACAAAAACGACACCCTACAAAATGGAAAAAGATCTTCACCAAACCTACATCTGACAGAGGACTGATCTCTAAAATATATAGAGAACTCAAAAAACTAAAACCCAAAAACCTAAATAACTCAGCAACCATATGGCAGCTAACAACTGTAATTTCAAGATCTGACACTCTTACAGTTATGCATGCAAGCAAAACACCAATTGACATAAAATCAAAATAAATAAATAAGTTAAAAACTCTATTTCTCTTTTCTACTGCAATCCTTCTTTTAATTTCAACTTCTTTCCCAAAAGAACTTCATAATCAGTATTCAACATGTCCCAAGGCTCCAAAATTAGCTTATCTGAGCTGACAGGCCACCCTGGAAGATCCTTCAGGGTCCAGATAATCTCACCACAGCTTTTGTACATCTATAAGCTCCCTGATAGAATGTATTTAGCCATGATCTCTTAAGTTCTTTTCAAAGAGCCCTAACCCCCCTAGATTTGCACTCTTAAGAATCTTTAAGAAATGCAATGACTGACAAATCTGCTCAGCAGGGTCACTAACGACATTCCCTTCACCTCACTCTAACTAAAATGTAGCCCTTCTTTCTTATTCATTAGCAATGAAGAAAAACCACCTTCCATGCTGCACCCCTCAGCCAAGTCTTTCAGATGTGCTCACAATTCTGAAGTTCACATCCATGACACACTTTGAGACAGTCACCTAACCCTCTCTCTCTTTAGTGGCTATTTACAGAAAAGGTACTCCCAATATTATCACCAACCTACACATCTTTTCTAATTATATACTAGTAGTATTTGAAGAATACTGAGAATAAGAGTTGGTTCATTTTGTTTAAATAAAGCATTCTTTTTCTTTTAAACTTTATTTATTTATTTGCCTTGGTGTTTGCCTGGAACTGGAACTACAGACAGTTGTGAGCTGCCATGTGGGTACTGGAAGAGCAGTCAGTGCTCTTAACTGCTGAGCCATCTCTCCAGCCCCTAAATATAGCATTCTTTTGATAAAGTATACCTCACTACAGAGGCCATAGCCCTTACCCTTTGCAGAACAGGCTACATACAGAGACCTTGTCTCAAAAAAATCAAACCAAACCATGGGGGTTCCCATAACCAAGTCCATCCAAAGCCCAGATCAATCTCACTGCCCCAATTTCCAACTCAGAGTCCATTCTCTGTTCCTACTCTTCTGTTATCCCTAAAATACACATGCAACTCCTAACAGCATTAAGATAGAGGCCAAATGAATATGCAACCTAAAGTACAAGACCACAACATGCTATGGGCCTCACCGTGCTATTGATGCTGGCAAGCAGCTTCCCATTAAATTCCACCATAGAGTACACAGCTCCTTTTACTTCCTTTTCAGCCACGGTCTGTAGCTTTCCTAGGGGATAGAGGGAGAGATATTCTTTATTTTCTTTTATAAGCCCATATTTTACCTAAATCAAGAACATCCCCTGGCTGCCCCTCTGGCTTAAATTTGCCTGCAATCTCTCTCATCTGAGAAATCCATAGACAGTTAGCATATACTGACTTGAAGCACAAGTCCCAAGACAATGGTAGTTGACTCTAGTTGGTATCAAAGATTTGCCTCCCATTCCAAGCCATTCTGTTTAGGCTCTGAGATCTTAAGAGGTGACCTGCTTTCCTAGGATTTCATATCCCTCATAAATGGGATAATGCTCACTCACCATCCGAATACTGGAAGACCACAATACGACCCTGCTTGGGCTCTGCCTCTTCAGGATACACCATGGCTGTTCCCACAATGAAGTATGTGTTGGGGTCTTTGCCCAACTTGCAGGAGACCAGGCTGAGTGCATACTCGTTTTGTAGAAACTGGTGAGCATGAAGCACTAGGAGAGGAGAAAGGTGACTGATTGATAACACTTACCTCCATTCCCCCTCACAATCACATGGGTCCATGAGGCTGTGGCTAAGGTAGTATAAGAACACGAGCCACTTGCCGCCTTGCCTCTTCAGACTGTTCATTTCCATTAGGCTATGCCAATGACAGGATGCCCAATGTTTTAGATTTACTGCAACTGATAGATGTCAGTAGTATTTTCTCTGCCCCACTCCCAACCTTGCTTTTCTATTAGGAGAGTCTACCACCCTGACAGGGTCCAGAAACATTCTAGATCAGGCTAGTTTACAGAGAAGATGTAGGTGAAAAGGACAGAGAAGCTCATCTGCACCTTCAAAAGTGTGCTGGTCAATGATGAGGAGGTTGTGCACCTCCACCTCTTCTCCGAACGAGGTCTCGTGAGGAGCAGTACTGCTAGAGAATAGCTTGCTGGAGCTGACGCTGCTGGACAGGGCCTGCCGACAGAGAAAAGGCATGCCATCCCTCTTAAAGCAGAACAGGGGCTGGAGGTGCACAAGGCAGAGTGTGAACAAGAAGGCTGATGCTGGCAGAGCAGCTGAGCCTGATGAACAGAGTGTTTCAGAGAGTATGCTGGAACCTGAAGGTAAAGAGCCAGATCACACATGCAAATGACGTGTTGGCCCAAAATCATGGAAGACAATTCAACAGCAATGTTTCCAGTCAATCATGCAAAACAAAAAATATGAACTCAAGCAACCTACAAAGTGATGGACTCCACCATCAACAGGAAAAGTCACTTCAAATAAAAATGAAGTGAAGAGGCTAGAAAGATGACTCATCAGTTAAGAGTACTTGTTGCTCTTAGAGAGGACCCAGAACCACCACCCACCACCCACCACCCATACACACACACACAAACACAGTGGCCTTACAACTTCAGTTCCAGGGGATCTGACACATTCTTTTGGTTTCCTCGGGCACCAGGCACACACATACACACACCTGTGTTCACACAAACTCTCATACGTATAAATGAAGAGATCTTTGTACTGTGGATTAAGGTAATCCTATTAGATGTGTAGAACAACAAAGAAGAAAATAATCCACCCTTATTTCCATGAAATTTTATACCTCTTAAGGTTAGTTTTGTCCAACTAAGGTCACATGAACTAGCAATAAACTTCAAAACCAATTCTATTGGGCTTCACTATTATACTACGATCTGTTATACCCCTCTGCCCTAAACTACACACATTGCACAGACAGCATTCAAACTGATACAAGAAGAAACTGCTCAGTTTGTAAGGTTACCAATAATAGCTGTCAAGTTTGGGGTGAGGATTGTCTCTGTGTATGTGGTGTTGGACATGGAAGCCAGTGCCTGTACAATAATAGTCAACTATTCTACCACTGAGTTACACGGCCATCTCTCTAAGTAACGCTTTATTGTAACCCAGCTAAGCACTCTTGTCTTTGAGGCTATAATAGCCTAACTGGAACAGAATCCACACATCCTGCAAAGTCAAATTATTTCCTATCTCACTCTTTGCAGAAAGCTTTCCCATTTCTGATATCTTTCTTTGCCCACTGTCCTCACCTGGGTGCTGGCACTGGGCCTCAGAGCAGTTGTGCCTCCACTAGTGTCTTGGACTTCAATGCGGCTAGAAAGGACCCCAAAGCACTGAGACACTTCCTGATAGCAAATCTTCCTGCAAAACAAGTATGGAACAGTGCCACTTGGAAAAGTCTGAGACACTATTTACAAGCTCCCCCTGCATCTCCCCTGGTCTATACCCACCTGGGAGATTCATAGAGAGGAACGGTGCGAATGTGGAGTTTCTGAATCTCATCGATGGTGCCAATAGTGAGAGTGCTGTTATTGGCCAATGCCAGACTGGAAAGAAGGGTTGCAGTTTTGAGTGACTTCACAAAGGATTCTCTCAAGACAGTATTATACCAACTTGCTCCAAAGCAGAGTTTTAACCCCAACTCATGCCAATTCACCTGGGAAGACCTAGTTCTAATGTCTAGTCCACCAATGAGATAGTCTTACACAACTGGTTTAAGTAGGCCTAACAGCTTTAGCTAAGGTACAGTCAAGGTTGAGAATCACAGCTCTAGGTAGGAGACTGAATCTCACATACTAAGGGCTGACTGGCTGGCTCAGATCCTAAGTATTTTCAGCAATTCATTTCTATCAAGTTCTTTTCCCCTGTGGCTGCTGAGTGGAGCCAGGGGAGTACATAATGATTACTAAATCTAATTCTCAATTAAAATGGTTCTAAATTAAAATGCCAGGTGTGGGGGTTGGAGAGATGGCTCAGAGGTTAAGAGCACTGGCTACTCTTTCAGAGGTCCTGAGTTCAATTCCCAGCAACCACATGGTGGCTCACAACCATCTATAATGACACCTGGTACCCTCTGTATACTGTATACATAATAAATATTTTTTAAAAATTAACTAGTCATGTGAATCACGTGAAAAATTGCTGGAATATACAGATTATAAAGCCTAATCACCTCAGAATCCAAGGACTAGAAGAAAAAAAGAAGAAGAAAATCCTTGTGCCGTGCTGTTCTTTTCAAGATTATACCTATACTACTTCACTCATATATCTGGAAGTATGTCTTGAGTAAAAATCCCTGTTCCACATTTCCCATCACAGCTACTTATTAACTCTGACACTAGGGAAAACCTAGGCTGGGATGGGAAGGTCAAGGAGGATAGGAGAAGCAACACAATGCCCTCAGACAATGACTTCTGCTTAAGAAAACAGGCTCACCTGTCAGGATAGCCGTCTGAGTTGAGGGGGCACATATAGTTCACCTCCTTGAGGTTAACGTTGGAGAAGACCAACTTGTGATTGCTGCTATAGATAACAGTGGGCCGGTCAGAGCAAGCAAAAACGTTGGTGGTGGAAAGAGAACGGAATGTCCTCAATACTGTGGGCTGGGTGCCCAAAGTCACCTTTTTACGGTCACTCAGCAAACCTGCAAAAAGTATAGCATGAGAAGGGAAGAAAACAGGACAATAGCTGCCTGGTTAAGAGTCAAAGTCACATTCCAAGGCTAAGAACTGTGTCACCAACACTTAAAGAGCACTCGACTCAAGCGCTTTTCTCACCTGTCTCAATGTTGAGCCCAAAGTAGAAAAGAGCCCCATCTCCCAATGCACAGAGGAGGTAGTGGCTACTCTCAAAGGTGGTCATCAGGATAGATCGAGGAATGATCTCTGTGGGAAAGAGAAACTTTGAATTCTTGTCCCATATCCTGACTGGGATCCTAACCCAAGATATCAATAGCACATACCTCCACCTAGCATCTCCTTGTGCAGTAGCTCAAAGGATGGGAGCTTCAAAATACGGGCTGAGATGTCTGTCCAGAGGCCAATGGCACAAAGTGGGGATAGACCATTGCTGTCCCCTAATGGGGTGATATCCAAGCAAGCCACTTCATGTTCCATCTCTGTGTGGCTAAACAAAGAGGAATGAATATGGCAGAGGAAGGAATCCAGGGACCAAAAAGGCCCCACAGAGCAGAGAATATTCAGCAGACATAAAGACACACAAGCACCTGATTTGGCGGAGCTCCTGCGGATGGATCTGAAGGTAGTATAGTGCCCTCCCCACAGCAACAACCACCTGGCTGCTGTTACACGAGGCCACACTGATGTTCTTGCCCTGAGGCTCCTTCCACTCACTGACCAAAGCTTTGGGCTCTTGAGAAACCAACCTCACAGATGCTGAAGTGATCTAGAGAAAGAACACACATCTCCAAGCCATCTACAAAAATGGGTTGGTGCTGTCCCCTAGTTAGAACATTAGTAAACTACAGTTCTGCTGTATATCCTGTGTGTGTAGGGGTGGGTTTATGTCTACTTTATAACTGAAGCTTGCTGGGACAATGACAACTGAAACACTCAGAAAAGTATCAATGGGCTCAGACCCAAGGACCACTAGGCTCACAGTTTTTCTTAACCTAAATCAGATTTCTAATACATCTATGTTCTCTACCAAGCACAAGTCATTAAAATTATTTACAGTTCCTTAGCCATAGCTGCAAAGAAATACTGTAACTTGTTTTGGTCCTTGGGTCTCACAGATACTAAGCACACAATCTACTACCGAGCTAAACCCTATTCCCTAAAATGAAGCATGTATTATTTTACAACTCCACCAACATGACACTATGAATATTAATTCATCTTACCCATCATGACTGAAATGAAAGCTTTTTAATAATAGGTGAACCACTGTATCTTCACACAAATATTCAGATAATATTGACAAAGCAAGGCTCCTCCCACACTTGGCCCACAAACCTATAGAACCTATAGAATCTGTCTTCTAATTTTAGCAATCTTCTACCGCCAGCTAGCTAAAGAAAGACCAGGTAAAGACAAATAACTTGTTTAATACTAAGGCCTTGAAATATCCCACCTACCACTGGGGATGCCCCTAAGGATGGCAAAGAGAAGGAAAGTACACATATTGGAAGAGCAACAGGTCACCCTAAACTTGAAGAGATGAATGAGTGTTGGAAAGGTGCTCAAAAACCAAATTCTCATGGAAAACAGAGATGAATGGTCATTTGTCCCATTGTAAAGACCAATGTTAAACAAGGACCAGCACAGAGCAAGTGCTCTGAATAATTAATACATGTGAAGGCTTGTCAACAGCAGTATAGATGTTAACATATTACTAAATTAGTTTTTGTCATTGTGTTTTGCCATTTCTCATTTTTGTTTTTTGTTTTTTTTTTAAATATTCTTGTGTAGGGCTGGGCATGGTGACAAATGCCTTTAATCCCAGCACTTGAGAGGAAGAGGCAGGTAGATCTCTGTGAGTGCAAGGCCAGCCAACCTGGTCTACATACTGAGTTCCAGGATAGCTAGGGCTATATAGAAACTTTATCTCAAACAAACAAAATAAAACAAAAAATCATATTTTTTTGTCAGTGTTAAAATTAAGGTAGAAAACAATGTTTCAAAAACAAAATTACATTTATATAATCCCAGTCTATAGAAAAAAATTTGCTAGGGGAGGCAGAGGCAGGAAGATCATGAATTTGAGGCCAGCCTGGGCTACAAAAGGAAAAGTGATGTGGTATGTCTGTAAGCTGTGAATATGCTTTATTACAATTTGTTAAAAAAAGCTGTTTTGACCTATGGCAAGGCAGCTTAGAGGCAGACAGGAAATCTAAACAGAGATAAAGACAAAGAAAACAGAGTCAAAAAGAGAAACTCAGGCTGTGGCCCAAAAAAGCAAGATGTAATGGAACACAGGGCAATACATAGATTAATGGAAATGGGTTAAGTTGTAAAAGCTAGTTGTTAATGAGCTTGAGCCATAGGCCAAATAGTTTGTAATTAATATTAGCCTCTGAGTAATTATTTTATAAGTGGTTGCAGGACCACGGGTCAGAAAACTGCTGGCTACAAATATCCATGTGTTGATGAGAGGAAAATAAAGCTAAAAGGATCAACTTCAAAGTTAAGAGTTATCTCTGCATAACAAAAGTCAGGTATTTTCAGCTCCTTCCCCAACTTCTACATTATCTTTAGTGACATAAAAATGGATTTTAAAATCTAGTAACAGCTCCTGCATTCCAAGTCATCCGTCCCCTCTAACCCTTTACCTGGATAAGTTGCTGATGAGCCACATTGCCACAAAAGAAAGTCTGTTGATCATCCACAAAGCCTACTAGTTCTGTTTCTTCCACTTCCTCTCCATTTAGCATGAGAACTCTGCAGCAGAATGGAAGGCTCAGGTCAGCCTCGGACAGCTTCCCAACCTTGTATCTTAATCCCGTAAGTACAGCAGCTGCAGACCCATCCTTACCTTGTCTGGCCCACAAAAGAGAGTACCAAAGTGTCATCAGTCTCCCGACTGGGGTCAGATCGAAGTGGCCATAAACCTGAAACAAGGAATAAAGCATAAAGAAGTACACCATGGACCAGCATCTAACTATGTAACAAGAGGAGCAGAAATCCTTGAGTCTCAACAGTCTTGAGCTGAAATTTATTCTGTTCCTTCCTGGTATTTAGACTCTAAAGAAGTCATATTTTTAAAATTGTTTGATGTTTTGCTGTGGAATTTAATTCAATGATAGAGCCATTTACCTAGAATGTAAAGCTCCAGTTAAGTTCTTAGCCGCAGCTCTTTTTTTTTTAAAGTATATGAGAAGTCTCACCTTACATCTCTTTTGACCCATCCCTCAAATTAGTAATCAGCAGGAGTTAATGTTCATACTGATGTTTTTATTAGGGAAGTAAGATTTGTATTACAAGCAAGTACAAATGTGAAGTTGCTTATCATAGGGTGTTCTACATCTTGCCTTTTAACAATACATACATGCTACAGCTCTATCAACACTATCTCATTTCCTGTACCACAGAGTACTTAATTGGGCAGATGTATCAATAAGGATAAAAGCTCACATCTCCCACTTTATGCATATGAAGGTCATGAAGAAGTTATAGCTTGGTGATGACAATCTCTCTATAAGGAATACATAAGTGTGTTTACTTCCTACAGCCTAGTTTTAGACTTCTGATAAAGAGGATTACTACAGTTTCTTTTGCAAAAAGCCTGGGCATGCCAGGGACAATGTCTGACTGTGGAACCTAGACTGACATCACACTCTACAATCTTATGCCACACCTACCTCACTTACTTTTGTTTTTGTTTGTTTAATAAAAGATTTATTAATTATGTATACAGCATACAGAAGAGGGTACCAGATGTCATTATAGCCAATTAGCCAATTTGGGAAACAAGAATTTTGATGTTTGATATTCTCTTTTTCTTTTTTCTAAAACTCTTTTAAGTTAGGGAGACAAGACTTCTAAGATGAACTCCAACTATTTTACTTAGACTGTCATTTCTGACTTAGCAAATGTTTTTGTCTTGCTGCTCCTATATCTGTTGAATGTGTATGCATTTGCAGGAATGTAAGTACATGGGTACATAAAGGCTGGGGATTCATACTGGGTGCCTTTGTCAATCATTCTCCAACCTATTTTTTGAAACAGGATACAATCAAGGGGTAGAATGTTTGCCTAGTAGTAGAGATTCAATCTCTAATACTGCAAAGAAAACAAACCCCAAAGAAATTCATAATGCCTTTTTCTTGTTCTTTATATAATAGGCCCAAACTTATCTTTCCCAAATGCCTACTGCCATCCCAGTTCAATCTATGGAAGTCTCATAGATGTCACACTGAAATGAAATACCACTAATAACAACACACTTTCAGGTATAATTATGTCAGTTTCTAGACCTCTGGATCCTAATAGACTCTGCCTATCCATGCACCAACCCAACCATTTTAATTTTAATAGTTCTGCTTTGTTGCTCAGGTTGGTTCTAATAACCCAAAGTCAAACAATCCTGTGAAAGCTTCCAAGCAGCAGGTACACTATAGGTGTATACCACCTTTTGCAGACCAGGGGTTAAAACTAGGGCCTCATAAATGCTAGCAAGTGCTCTATTACTTTACTGCATTCACCGAACTATCAACTCCACTTTTAATTGAGGCTTAGAAACATGTTTCAGGCTGGAAAGATGGTTCAGCAGTTAAGAGCACTGACTGTTCTTTCAGAGGACCTGAGTTCAGATTCCCAGCATCCACACGGCAGCTAACAACTGTCGGTAATTCTAAGATCTGACACCCTTACACAGTTATACATGCAGGCAAAACACTAATTCACTTAAAATAAAAATAATTTTTTTTTTTTTTAAAAAGAAACATGTTTCATCTCACTGATCTTTTTCAAGGTTTTTCCCTTACTATTCTTTTTCTATGCAGACTAATTTAGGTCAACAACAACAAAAAGTTATAGGTGTCTCTTCTAAAAAGCATTAAAGAAAGCTTAAAGAACATGTTTATGATTTTTATTTAGATTTAGCATTATTTAGTCTCTCTCTCTCTCTGGTTTTTTGACAGTGTTCCTCTGTGTAATCCTGGCTGGCCTTGAACTTAAAAGATCCACTTGCCTTTGCCTTTGGAGTGCTAGGATTAAAGGTTTAATTAAAGTGTGTGGCACCACACTTGGCTAGGCCTACATGTGTATGTAGTCATGAAGAGCTTGTATGTACATGTGCTTTTGGATGACTGAAGTTGACACTGATATCTTTCTCTTAATCTCTGAGCTATCTCTCGAGTCCCTGACAACAGTCCCTGAGAAAGATATTGGTATTTTTCTCAATAGCTTTCCATCTAATTAACTGAAGTAAGTCTCTGGTTGAACCTGGAAATGGTTGATTCCAACTATTCTAACTAGCTAGCATGCCCTGGAGATCCTGACTCTTGTCTCCTGTCACATCTTTTACATGGGTCCAGAAATCTGAACCCTAGTCCCCACACAGGCAGGACAAGTACTTTATCCACTGAGCCATCTCCCCAGCCCTTTGCTCAATCTGTTAATAGCAATGTTATCCTTCAGGCTTCACATGCTTCCTATTTAAAAAGTATTCCTTGAGTTTGGGAAGCTTTTGCTTCTACGTCTAATTAACTGTACTCACTAGAAAGCTGTTTGCTTCAGTCTGTTCTTTTTTTTTTTTTTTTTAACTTTTTATTTATTCATTTATTTATTTGCCTTGGTGTTTCCCTGGAACTGGAACTACAGACAGTTGTTAGCTGCCATGTGGGTGCTGGGAATCGAACCCGGGTCCTCTGGAAGAGCAGACGGTGCTCTTAACCGCTGAGCCATCTCTCCAGCCCCGCTTCAGTCTGTTCTTATAGCCTGTTTCCTTAACATATGTAAATTGTCTATAGTGCTTCAGTTGATTTTTGAGTTTTTTTAGTTCAATGTTCACTTTCTTTCTAAATCCACTAAATTGACTTGCTTTTTTTTTTTTTTTTAAACAAATTTATTTATTTATTTATTTGCCTTGGTGTTTGCCTGGAACTGGGAACTGAAACTACAGACAGTTGTTAGCTGCCATGTGGTGGCTGAGAATTGAACCCGGGTCCTCTGGAAGAGCAGTCAGTGCTCTTAACCACTGAGCCAGCTCTCTAGCCCCCTTGACTTGCTTTTTTAATGCTGTGCCTCCTGAAAACAAATCTGAACTGGTTCTGCTGTATGATTTAGTGTGATTATTTTTCCTTCATAACAGGTGAGGTTAGCTCATTCACACTTGATGAGACACCTGTTTGGTATCATTTTTATGATGGTCTTAGGTTATGTTATGCTGCCCCCATCCCTACACCAACAGGATTTCTCTACATAGATCTTACTGTCCTAGAACTCTCTCTGTAGACCAGGCTGACCTAGAACTCAGAAATCCCCCTGCCTTTGCCTCTTGAATGCTGGAATTAAAGGTGTGCATTACTATGCCTTAACCGTTTATACAGATCCCTTACAGTTAGTGCCCCTTCCATATTACTCTACACTAGTACCCGATTTTTATCACCATTTTAAAGTTATCACTTGCACTTTAAATATGCACTTCTATGTATGATCTGTCATCATGACTTTTCTTACTCCTCATCTGATATTTTCTTTTAGCTCTCACCAAAATGCCTTCACAACCATGTAATGAAGCCAAAAGCCAAAGTCACTCAAGTAAGAGCTGCATCCTTTGTCCACCAGAGGCTACCTTTGATGCCTGGTAAGTCAATGCTGGCATGCTCATGGATTCCAATTCCGTTCCGGATGATCCGCAAGGAACCTTCCTTGAAAGCCCCAGAGCAAGTGACCAGCTGCAAGCAGAGAAAAGGTTTCTCAAGAACCCCTCAAGAGACTTGGGCAGTTATACCATGCCAGCCTTAAATCCCACAACCCTTACTGTGGAACCAGACTTGAGACTGCAGACTTAGCAGAGGTTGAGCCCCTAAAATTTACCAAGCAAGATAACTTAGTTCAAAAAGTAAAAGTTTCCTATCACTGCTCCTAACAAGCTTGCCTAGATCTTGGAACCTGGTTCACTACAAAGAGCTGGAATCAGACATCATAACTTGCTACTTACTAAGTGACCTTGGACAAATTTCTCTATCTTTCTCAGTCTTAAGTTTCCCCACTTCTGGGATGAGCAAGAGTACATTTAACAAGGTGCTCATAACAATGCCTGTCACATAAAGATAGGCACCACAATAGTGTTAGGTATCCTCACATCATTAGGATTAGTAAAAGGGCTCTTTTAATAGTATTTCCAATGCACACTTCTCATTCTAGATAAGCAAGCAAGGACAGCTCAATAGGCTCCAAGCATCTATTTCCATAGGACTCTCTTACCTGACCCTGTCCCTGCCTCTCCAGGTCCACCACACACATATCCACAATGGGTCCTAAATTGGTAAAGGTTTCCATGGCCACTACATAAGAGCCTTGTTCATTGCTGTCAACGTTGAGCTAAAAGAAAAGAATAATGTTAGTCCCAGAACAGCCCTAAGAGGTCCACATTATCTAAAAGAAACTCTCAATTCTGCTAGATCTGTCCTTTCTATTCCAAAAGATACTTAGAGAGGGAGCTATTGCCAAACAAAGCTGTCCCCACTAACCAGGCAGCAAATATGAACCTGGAGTCTCATGACCAAGCATCAGATAAGCAGTATATTTTTTAACATTAAAATGGTTAGGCCAGGCATGGTGGTATATGCCTTTAATCCCAGCTCTTGAGAAGCAGACAGGCAGATCTTTGAGCTTGAGGCCAGCCTGGTCTACAGAATGACTTCCAGGCCTACCAGGGCTAGACAGAAAAACACTGTCTCAAAAAGATAGCAAACAAACAAATCAATTATACTAGAATGTTTAAAACCATTTTCTAAGGCTAGGGGAATGTCCAGAGTTTGTATATAACAGAAGGGAATAATCTATTAAATTAGACCATGACCTACTTTGGGGTGAAAGCTGAATCTTGCTCATCATTTACAGGGACCTTCACTCTGCCAGACATGTTTACTTACTGAAGAACCATTAAGACACTAACTAGTAAGAAGTTAAATTAATCAAGCAGAGAATAGATAGTAAAGATATAAATAAAAAAGTGGTGAAAGACAACAAACAATTTTAAGGAAGACAATAATGAGTACAGTGAAAAGAACACCAGGAAGATGATATTCTCTCACCTTTACAAGCTGGGAGTCACCTAGGCGAGACCCAACAAACACAACACCATTATCGAGGTATGTTAGGCACTCTGCAATGGAAGTCTAAAAGGAAGTCAGTAAATCGAGAAAAATTAGAATTAACTCCTTAGGGTCACCAATATTGTGCTACCCAACCAAATTACTCCTGAGAGACCACCCCAACAAGCCATATAATTCAGTAAACAATTCTTCAGATCCCCAGGACACATTAACCACATTTCTCTACATCCCTGAACTTTTTGACTATCCACTTTTCACACTATTCACCAAGAAAATCCCACAATTTATTTTGTAGGTGCTAGTTCTAAACAGTAACTTTAAACCCAACACCTCTAGTCTACACAAAATAATTAGAAACCTTTCAAAGTCATTCAATGTAGTAAGTATTAATCTTTGTCAAAAGAAGGCTGAGGAGAAGCTGGGAACAAGGTAGATAGATACTTATGTATGAAAATGTAATTAAAAATACTAAGGCCAGGTGGTGGTGGCACACTCCTTTAATCCCAGCACTCAGAGGCAAAAGCAGAAGGAAATCTTTGAATTGATTTAAGGCTAGCCAAAACTGTTTCGAAAACCAAAATATAATAATAAACATTAAGAACAAAATTTTAAAAAGCAGTAAATCTTTTGGGAGCTCCTCCCATATTTCATTGTCAACATGAATCTGTAGGCCTTTTATACGTTGCTTTCTTTCTTTTTGTGCTTTTGGTTTTTGGTGTTTGTTTTTGCTATTTTATTATTTTTGTTTGGTTTTATTTATTTATTTTGTTTTTACATCCCAAAGTGTCCCCTCCGTTCTCTCATTCCAATCCCCCCCACTTCTCTGTTTCTCTTCAGAAACAGGTGGACACCTCATGATATCAGCCAGTCATGGTATATCAAGTTTCAGTGAGACTATATACCTCCTCTTCTATTAAGCTAGATGAGGCAATCTAGTATGAGAAACGGGTCCCCAAAGCAAGCAAGAGTCAGAGACAGCCCCTGTTTTCATTATTGGGGGAGTCTCACAAGTAGACCAAGTTACACAATCATAATATATATGCCAAGGGTCTAGGTCTTCAGTTGTTTTTATTGTTCTTTTATTTTTTTGGAGGGGAGGCAGGACCCCACTAGGCTATGTATCTCAGGACAGCCTGGAACCTGCCATTATCTTGCCTTAGCCTAAGTGCTAGGATCACAGGTGTACAACACGACATCCAGTCATTTCACTTTCTTTCTATGCTTCAGATGTCACCCAGATGCATGTGAAATTCTCCCATAGCTAATTCATTTAACTCATTCAACTCCCCCCACACAAAACAAAACAAACAAACCCCAAAAGCCAGATATTGTGGCATGTCTTTAATCCCAGCACTCAAGAGGCAGAAGCAGAAGGATCTCTGTGAGGTCGAAGCCAGTCTGCTCTACAGAGTGAGTTGAAACAGCCAAGACTACAAAGAAACCCTGTCTGAAATAAAAAACAAAACACACACACATACACCAAAACAAAAATCCAACTACCACAGTAAAATAACCTCTTACTAAGGGCTGTGCACCCTAATTCCCAAAGTAGAACTGCAGGACCACACACTTAGGGTGACTAAGCCCTAGGAGAATGAGACAGGAGCCAAGGAGCCAAGTCCTACCTCTCCAAGGAGTTCCACTCGGAGATCCTTCAGGGTGACAGTGCCATCCATCTGCTCCTCCTTTTCCAAAAGCAGCATGAAGAGCCGTCCTTCCATATCTCCCAGAAGATATCGTGAGCCATTAGGATCCACCCGATTGTGGCACACAATAGTGCTTTGCTGCCAACCAGGAGGGAACAGCCATTACAATCAGAATCCCTACCAGGCAACTGCCTTATTCAAACTCAAGACACTTTACTCCCAAAGAAATCAGATTATAAAACATGTAAGATAATAAATAGGCAGCCTTTATACTTTAAAGATAATTTTCTAAAGAGGTCAACCAATATACCTTAAGTTTTACTTATATATCCTATGGAAAACTGAACAAAGACCTGGAACAGAATAACTTAAGATTTAAGCTCAGTGTTACAGCTTTCAGCTCGGGTATGCGAGGTATGAGGTTCTGGGTTCAAACCCCATCACCACCACCACAGAAAATAAAAATAAAAACCAAGACCCTCACATACATATGTGGAAATACAGTAATAAGCAGTTATATGTTCTCACTGCACTACAAATAATGCTACAGATTATTTATACTCAAAAAAAAAGCTTTTATAGTCTAATTTTCAAGGCTTAAAGTAGTGAGTCCTAAAATTTTTATGAATAATTTCAGTTTTTAATTTTACATGTATGAGTATTTTGACAGAATTCATGTATGTCTGCACATCACATATATGCCACGTCTCATGGAGGCCAGAAGAGGCATCAAATCTGGAACTGGAGTTACCAACAGTTGTGAACTGCCATGTGCATGCTGGGAATGAAACCTGGGTCTTATGGAAGAGTGACAGTGTTCTTAAAATTCCTGTACTATCTCTCCAGCCCCTATCATTTTTTTAAAGACTATATAATTTATCTATGCACTGAGCTCTTAAAAATAGCACATTCAATAGAATTTGCTGCTAAAAAAAACACCAATTATTTCCCTTAGTGGCTAGGGATTAAACCCAAAGCCTCTTACATGCTAGGTATGTATTCTACTGATGAATAAATTCTAAACCTCACTTTCCCTTTTTTTTTTTTTAAATATTTTTATTTTATGTGAATTGGTGTTCTGCCTACATGTATAACTGTGCAAGGGTGTCAGATCTTGGAATTACAGACAGTTGTTAGCTGCCATGTGGATGCTGGGAATTGAACTCAGGTCCTCCAGAACAGTCAGTGCTCTTAAACCACTGAGCCATCTTTCCAGCCTCTCACTTTCCCTTCCTAATGCTACAATGCTTCAAAAGAATAAACAGTATCTGCAAAACCAGTATACTCGGGGCTGGAGAGATGACTCAGTGGCTAAGAGCACCGTCTGCTCTTCCAGAGAACCGGGGTTCGATTCCCAGCACCCATATGGCAGCTAACAACTGTCTGTAGTTCCAGTTCCAGGCAAACACCAAGGCAAATAAATAAATAAAATAAAGTTTAAAAAAACAAAAACAAAAACAAAAAAACCGGGGGCTGGAGAGATGGCTCAGCGGTTAAGAGCACCGTCTGCTCTTCCAGAGGACCCGGGTTCGGTTCCCCGCGCCCACATGGCAGCTAACAACTGTCTGTAGTTCCAGTTCCAGGCAAACACCAAGGCAAATAAATAAATAAATAAAGTTTAAAAAAAAAAACAAAAAAAAACCAAAAAAAAAACAAAAAAAAAACAAAAAAACCAGTATACTCACTCTACATTTCCCAAGAGTAACCAACGTGTTATAAACATAGTTATTGCTGAGAGACATGAATGAATCTCTTAACAGATGGAGAGAAAGGGAGGAGTTCAGTCAGAAACAAGGGAAACAGAGACACAAGGAAGAAAAAGGTAAAACATATGCTCACCTTGATGATAGGAGGTGCAATTGCCAGGTATTTATCACCATTATGATAGGTAATTGATTCCTGTCCAATGATGATGGCACCTCCAAAAGGTTCTGGGACTGCAGAAGAAAATCAGCACCATTAAAAGACTTAGTATTAAAAGGCAATGAATGGTTCAGCTATTAAGATATCATTTTAAAAGGGATATCAACTACACATGTGGGCTTCTGAAAGTCCTATCTCAGAAATCTTAGATTTGTCATTTTCTAACCTTGGTGGAGTCTATTGTTACCTGACTTTGGTGGTACTCATATTAAGTGGACATTCTACTACTCAACTACATCTCTAGTCCTAGAACTCATTTTTTTGTTTATTTATTTAAGATGGGAATCTTGCATTGCCCATACTGGTTTCAAACTCCCAGACTCATGTGATTACAAAGCCTAAGTCTACTGAATCTACAGCAGCTTGGTAATTTTAAAAAAATTCTTGATGTTCTACAGTTTAGAAGAGTAGGGGGTATTCTCAATGCTCTTCCATAAGCACCTCCACCCCTGCTCAGTTTCTCTCCTATACTTCTGACCTTTTAATAAAAGGTTGTGACTTGCTTCCTTGTCTCTAGTCTTGTTCCTTACTTGATTCTACACACTCCCTACATCAAGATCACCTTGAAGAATTAATGTTGTTTTAGGATTTTAAAAACCTTCCTGTTGAATGAGATGGACAATATAACATAAGAGGGGAAGAGTATAAGATAAAGACAAGACTGGATCCTAGCCGAGGCTTTACCACTTATTTGTGTAGGCCTGGGCAAGTTCCAATGGCCTATTTTCTTATTTATGAAAGAAATAAGATTAAATAAGCTTCATTGGTTCCCTTCAGTTAACAAATGTAAGGATGAGACACAACTCCACATCAAACTGCAAATCCATCTCAATGTTTTACAATCAATGTCTGCACCCCGATAGCAAAGTCATACTTTTGGGGGAGAAACATAAAATCTTAAGTCAGATATGTGCCATTCATGGTGGTGAATGCCTTTTGATCCCAGCACTCAGGAGGCAGAGGCAGAAGGATCTCTGTGAGTTTGAAGCCAGCCTGATCTACAGAGTGAGTTCTAGGACAACCAAGGCTACACTAAAACAAAAAGAAAGAAAAAGTCAGAAATAGAAAAAAAAAAAAAAATTTAGGAAAGAAACTTAATGAAACCCAGAGATAGGAAGGGAGATATATCAGACAACTTCCCCCAAATCCACCAACCTGCGATCACCATTGAAGCTTCAGCTTCTACATTCTCCTGTTTCCAAGGGCCCTTGTTGAACTCCTTCTCTCGAAGAGACACCTCATAGGTTTTCACATGCCGCCCCTGAGGATCCTTGGATGGAAGAGATGGAATGGTTAGTTGTTAAAGCAACTAGGACTGTAAGGGTCATTCATGTAAGGGACAAGCCACCACCACCACCCAACATTTGATAATCCTGTCACACCAACCTTCCTGTCCTTATCTGTCAGGATACTGACAGTCACCTGCTGAGCCTGTGATTAATTTCTGAGCAGACTGCAGGGTCTAAGAAGTGCTGTTTCTAATAAATCAAGCAATCAGCAAAGTTTAAATGGAAAACCGAACCTGCCACACTCTTAGACGAGGTTGAGATATATGCCCTGGGACTGTATTAAAAGCTCCTCACTTGCTCTCAAGGAATTTACCAGATAACTAAATAGAGAAAAATACTGAATATAAATCTAAGATTAAAAATAATTGTTTAGACAATTCCCTTTTCCCCATTTTTTATGTGTGTGGGGATGCACATACGCATGTGTGCAAGTGAATGTGGAGGTCCAAGGCTGATGCTAGGAAATAACCCTCAATTGCTCTTTCACTTTATTCATTTCTCTTAATCAAACCTAGAGCATGCCTATGTAGCTAGTCTTGCCAGCTAGCTTGTTTCTAGGGAGCCCCTGTCTCAGCCTTCTAAGGCTGAAATTACAGGCAGGTCGCCACACCCACTAGTCCTTTCCATGGGTTCTGGGGAAAAGAACTCTGATCTTCCTGCTTACACAGCAAGATCTTTAACCACTGAGCCATCTACCCAGACCCTGTTTGACACAATTCTCAAGAGTATTCTGAAGAGGTGACCGCAGAGACAATAGAACTTATTGCTCCCTTAAAGGTAGTCAAAAATGCTTCAGTCCCGCCACTGTCAACTCCATCTTCCTCTCCTTTTTCTGAATCGTGACTCTTCCCCTCCTTTTTTGGAATCATGACTCACATCAGTCTTGGGGCTGCCAAAGTCACCTTTAAGAGGCTAAAGAGCAGGGGAGAAAACGACATTCAGCCAACAGAAGATGGCTTCAATCAAGCTCAGACCAAAGTCTAAGAAACCATGGAAGGAATTTAATCACGTGTTTCAAGGCAAGGAGCACATCTCTGCCACTGTGACAGGCTGTGAAGTGCTTAGCTGAAGCACTCTTCACATAGAAGTTGCCTAGTCAAATTCAACTGTTGGCATAAACCAGTCACTTATGGTTGACAAAAACTTCCATCAACAAGTAGGGAAAGATCCATCTTCACAAAAAGTTCAAGTGAAGATGGATTTGGGCCTCTGAGACAGAGAGAAATGAAAAGCATTCACAATTGGCATCCCTGGCCTGGTAATAGACAGCCAGAGCCAAGCCCCAATGCAGTCAACACCATTGTTTTAATGACCTGATATTTACAAAACTGAAGAAAACAAAAATTCAAAGTTGTTTTTTTTTTTTTTTAATTTCAGATCTGACAGCTAGTAAGAGTAATAAGATTATTCTCGACTAGTTTCAGCTTTATTCAACCCTAATCAGTCCCGGGACTATAGCATTTATAATGATACCAAAAAACTTAAGAAAACACCACAAACCACATTTCAATTACTCTGCAGAGCTATCTATGAGTGTTCTTAGGCGTACATACTCTACCATGCTTTATGGAAATAGACCGTAGGCAAGTAACCTGACCTCATGCAGCTTGCTGGCCCTTTGTTAAAGGCTGAGATTTTACCAAGATGTTAGTCTGGATCTCTGTGCCCCTCCCCCACTTAACAAATCTGAACCAGAGAACAGCTGCCCAGGATCAGCTCTTCTAAAATTTTAGGCACTGTCTAAAATAGAAGTCAAGAGCCAGCAAGTCACCAGAAAGTGAGTGCTAGACAAAACATGAGCTTCTTTCAAAGACGAAAGTAAGGTACTATCAAGATATTTTCTCTTGGCTTGTAAAGACATGTTCTGAATCATTTCTCTAAAGCTAAGTTTTTATAATCCTCTAGCATGCTAGTAGGAGACTCAAACAAAGGATAAACTAGGTCACTCTATAAAATCCCCAAGGCCTACAACTGTAGTATAATCTCAGGATTAAAACCTGCTATAAACCCAGCAGCATTTGCTGCCTCCAAACAAGTACTAGTACAACCAAAAAAAAAAAAAAGACCCACATCGTCTTGTTCCAATGTTCAAATGTCTTAATAAACACTTCTCCCTACCCTGGTAACAAACCCAAACAGACATTCCTCCGGCAAAAATCCCACTCCCATCATTTCAAACCAGTTTCTCCCTTTTCTCAGATCCTGTACCTGGTAGACAAAACAAATGGTAGGTGCTTGACAACCATACAGGAACTTCACATCAATGACATGCAATTCCTCTAGGCGGATGTTAAAGGCCTTGAGCTCTTTATTGTCTCTGTCTAGTGGAATGACCTTAAAAAGGCCATCGTAGAGTCGAAGACCAATCATTCGGCACTCCGGGTCAATGATACCAATGATGCCAGTCTCTGAGGGGCGACCAATACGGTCCTGTGGAAAAATAAATTGAAATTAGCGAAGAAGCTCAATAGTCAAAGAAGCAGAAGATACTGGGTACAGCGCATTCCCAGGCAGATAAGACCAACTGACAAGCAAGAGATCCCAAATAGCAACATGTTTGTTTTTCCCATGAGTGGCTAGATGAACTATTCACTTTCCCTTGGACTATCAAAACAATTCAAGTCATGTGGGATTTCTTGTTTCTGATCAGTGTGATGCCCTGATAGTTCACTGTTCATCTCTGAATGATGACAGCTCTACCAGCAAAAATAATTATCACAAAGTAGCCGCCTCACCTGGACATTGCCATGGGCTCTTGTGATGATGTCAATGCTTTCACCACTCTGCTTATACTCCAGGATGCAGGCATTGTACTTCGCAGTCAAGATGAAAAGCAGATCTTTGCTCTCCCCCTGGAATTCAACATTTCAGCATCAAAAGAGGTTCTTCCAAAAACAGGAACAACCTGTTCAGCCTTTTAAGCATTCTTTTAGCATACTAAACTTTTACAGAACTTTCTAAATTCTATTCTCCCTACACAGGAAATACTCAGCAAGCCTGTAATGTGCAATAAAGCTCACACACGCCCTAAGGGGATGTGCAAAAGACCAGAGGCTGGTAAACATCTAGTTCTTGCTATCACAGTCCATCTCTCTACTCTACAAACAAGGTACTCATCTATTTTCATCTTAAATTCATCTCACTCTATTCAATTCTTAAAGACTGCCATATTTCTCCCTCGCCTAAACATATGGAGAGAAAAATCTGTAGTAATAACAATGAAAGCTACAATAGATTTGTAAAGTCTTACTAACATGGCCCTCAAAAAACATTTCTGTTTTTTACAATATTTCTAATTGTAATGGATAAACTGTTAGGATAATTGGATTTAAGGCTAGGCAGTGAGGGCACACAACTTTAGTCCCAGTACTCAGGAGGCAGAGGCTGGCTGATCTCTGAGTTCAAGCCTAGCCTTGTCTACATAGTGAGTTCCAGGACAGCCAGAGCTACAGAGAGACCCTGTCTCAAAAAACCCCAACTTAGTAGTTTTCTCCCTAATAAATCTCTCCTTATAGGAAGCCTATAAAAAGACTACCATCATTCCCCAAAAGGAGAGTGCTTCTCTACTTGACCTGTCCCAAAAAAATCATATAAAACATACAACTAAGGGTTCTTTCGTTGTCTGTTCCAACTGAAAACACTTACCTTGGGCCTGAAAAGCTCCATGACAGCAATCTTTCCATACATGCCCACCTCTTTGACTGGACGAAGGCCCTCTGCAGTGACCACATAGATCTCTAATCTGGTGTTTTTAGCAATCAACAGGTTCAGATCTTCCGCAGAAGTAAAGTGTCCTAAAAGAAGAGAGCCCCTAACTTTTGAAGCTGGAAGATCGGTCTTCAGGTATCTCTAAATAAGGCCTCCTCACCAAACAAACATGGCACCTCATTTCACACATTCAACAAAGCTACATTTCTTAATCAGGCTTTTAAAAAATATACTGGTTTACTAAGCAACAGCCTGTCCTTCAACAGATTACGAAGAGAAAGCCCTTCTAGTGGTTCTGTTGGGTTTTCCTTTCTAAAGTAAAACAGCCGACTGTAATTGAAGCTGATGGATAAAGTAAGTATGTGTTCCCTTGAGTTCCCATCCAAAAGCCTCCCAGAACTTTCACCAGAAAGATAAAGTGAAAAAAAATTCTCAGCTTTCTGTATTGTCTACACACCCCTTTGTTTCCCAAGCAATCTACCAATATCACTCTTAGCCCTCTGTAATTCTTTGAACAAGAAACTTTTGTTCTGCAATCATGATTAACATTCATATAAATACACGAGTTTAGGACTGAACATTCAACTGAAAATGAGTTCAGGATGAATGTTCTTTGGTTGAGGATGGGAGAGCCAAGCACACAAACAAGGCGAGGCCTGCACACTGACCGCCCAACCAAACCTTGTTTCTCCAGCAGCGCCCTCGCGTAAACAACACCCCCAGGCAAAAGGGTGGGTCTGGAGAGGGCCGCTCTTGAGGGGGGGTGCAGAAATAACTCAAATTCCTCCACCTCCGGGGCACCCTCCGTAAATTTCTGACCACCGAACCCCCATCACGATCTCCCCTTTTCCACATGAGGCCAGTTTTGAGGCTCAATAAATCATGCACAAACAACTCATACTCGGCTGTCCCACCGGACCTGGGCCGGTCCTCGACCGTAAGGACCCTCAATCGCAGCTTCCGCGGCCAAAAAGGCTCGCGGTAAAACAGCTCCTTTGAGGTCGCGAGCCGAGAGGAACGTTCTGCGGCTGCCAGCGCCTTCCATTCCTAGGGCCCAAGCCTTGCTCCTGCCGCCCCTGGGGCCGCCAGCCTCCCTAGGCCTGGGTTCCCTCCCTCGCCCGGGGTCTCCGGCCGGAGCAGCCTCACCAGTCACACAGCCGTTCACTGCAGTAGGCTTCTGCGCCGTTACGACGTAGTTGTACGACATGTTGAGGCCTTGGACTGGCCCGTGGGGAGCCTGGAACGACGATAAAGAGATGGGCACGAGCGAAGAGACCGGGAACCCTCTCCCTCACACAGCCAACTCCGTGGCCGATGCCTCCGCCCCTGAGACACGTTGCAGGCCAGAGAGGCCGGCGCGGAGGATCACGGGACGGCCTCACCTGGCCTTTTGGAGGACTTGCGGAGCCCGAGGCGACCAACCAAGCGAGGCCCCGCCCCCAGACCCGCCCTTGAGGCCCCGCCCCTTTCTTACCGCCAGAGGCTCCAGTACCCGGATGGGAGCGGCGGTTTGAGTACTCTCAGTCGGCAAGATTCTCCGCTAGTGGACTGGGACGGTTGCTCGACGCCGGCCCTGTTCTCAGAACCCGCCTGCTGGCTCCCCTTCCCCAGTCTTCGCCCCTTTCCTTCTTCAGATTCTGTCTCCTTCCCTCTTCCATAGTTCCAGTAGCCCTCGGGGCTGTTTTCCCCCTTTTGGAACCGGAAGGGCTGCGGAGGACTATAAAGGGAAAAGAGGTGACCCAACCCCACACTAGAAGCATACTTTCCTTTGCTTAACTCTTCCAGTTCCTCCAGATCTATCGAATACCCTAGACTGACTTTAGAACAACCATTCCTGCCTCACCTGGGGGCTTGGATGCTCACCTCTTCAGAAACGAAAGGGCTCCCTACCTAGATCACCTACCAGCACTATTAGTGTCCCTACTGCAGTACAAATTCTGGACGCAAACCCAACGCTGCAATTTCACAGCAAGAACTTTAATGTCCCAGGTGGCCAGTGCAGTCAGGACTGCAGGTCTAGGCCCCAGGCTTCCTCAGACAGCCTCCACACCACACCCCTACAAGGAGCAGCAGAAGCTGGGGCCGGAAGCATCTGCAAAATGCTTGAGAGAAGCTAACTCCCATTTTACAGATGAGGCTGAGGCCTAAGGGGATCAGTTTAACTAAAAGTCTCCCTAGTAAGTTGAGGCAGAGATGGGTGGAGGCTATTAACAACGCTGCTAAACCAGGTCTAACGGATTGTGATTTATATCTCATATTTCCCCAGCTTGGGACTCTGCCTGACTTTGGAGAACCGGATGATCAGCAGGAACATTAATTAGGCTTTGTAATAAGAGTAGATAGGAACTCAAGTCCTGCCTTGACAACTCACTAGTGCCTATAGTTCGTATTCCAGAAGTAATATAAGTAATATTCCAGAAGTAATATAAGGTTGGTGTGACCAACCAGCAAGGTGGAAGATCTTTGTACACTTTCACCATTAATGATATCCACATAAAATATCTGTGGGTAACTTTGCTCCTTGATGAGAAAGTAAGTGCTGCTCCCAGGCAGAGAGGCAACCTGTGCCCAACATGAATTGATCTGTCTTCAGGCCAAGTGTGGGTGTGAACCTTGGTCAGGCCCACACTGCTCTCCATCCCTAGCCCACGTACTAGAATTTGGACTTGGATCAAAGTCTGAGGCAGCTCCCTGATTCCTAAGGCACTGAAGGCATGATTGTGTTAGTTGGCTGCCAGCGCCTTCCGAAGCTCAAGTTCTTAAACCCCTGCAGGTGCTGTTATCATCTCCACTTTGAGACCAGGTACCACTGAGGCTTGTCCACCCTGCAGCAGCTCAGAGCACAAGTGTGAGCTCAGCTTGTTTCACAACTTCCCAACCATGGTGAGTCCTGGGGGTAAGGGGAACGGTAGAAAGAGGACCTCTCTGACCACCCTGAACCTCCCTATTCCCCAACTGAGGTGCTGCTGCCTTCCGGGGTTTAGAGGTCAAGAATTTCAGTTTGTATCTTCAGGCTTGATCCCTGGTCCCTTTCCGGCAGGCCAAGCCAGGACTGAGGCTGACCTGAGGCTCTCTGAAATTCCTCTGGCTAGGATCTCAGTCATGCATTTAGATCAGAACAACAAGTTACTTTCTGTGTAATAAGTCACTTTACTAGTCAAGGAGGGAACCAGGAAGAACAATCTGATGCCTGCTCCTCCGCCCCGGCATGTGTGGGCTGCTCCCAGAGCGGAGAAATGCTGTATGGGAGGCTCACAATAGCCCTGGGGTTTGTTTTAAAACTGATCTTGAACAGATCTGGGTTCAGATTTCAGCCTAACCCCCACCACATGTGTTACTACCATGCAGGAGGCTTACCCTCTCTGATCTTCTCCTCTACCCCACCCACAGCTGCAATATGGCAGATTAAGACCAGCTACATGTTGCTGTGTGGTGTGGATCCTAGACTAGAATCCTACTGACCTCCCTTTTCTTTCTTTTCCTTCCCCTGGGGTTACTGAGAAACAGGAATGGCTCCAGTGCAAGGATGACTGGGAATCTCTTGAAGGGTGGTGGTGTTAGGCTTGGAGTTGACACCAATACAAAGCTTCACTGTATGTAATGATCCCTCCTTACCCACACTGCCTTTCTTAAGACAAGACCCCTGGCACCTATATTTGCTTTAGCAACTTAGAAAAGCAGCCTGTGGTTGAGGCAAACCCAGGCCGTGTGACTGAGCACTGTCATTTATTGTGCTTCAGTTTCCTCTTTGTGCTGATCTTTTCTACAAAGGATTATTGGGAAAATTAAATTAAATGTGGTCATAAGAACTTAGAAATAGGGGGCTGGAGAGATGGCTCAGCGGTTAAGAGCACCCTCTGCTCTTCCAGACGACCCGGGTTCGATTCCCAGCACCTACATGACAGCTAACAACTGTCTGTAGTTCCAGTTCCAGGCAAACACCAATGCAAATAAATAAATAAATGAAGTTTAAAAAAAAAAAAGAGAACTTAGAAGTAGTCTGACTCTTAATGCTTAAAAATGGAGCCTATTTTACTCTGCTTGCTGCCTACAGACTAGGACTACCCTCCTCATCCTGAAGCAGGTGTTAAGGCCTTGGCCCTTGTTAATGGAGGAAAGCCTGGCAGGGAATGTTAGTGCAGCTTTTTGCTTAAAGGTTCCTACTGGGTAGCGGCAGGTTCAGAAAGGAGGCAGGAAGTGCACTTTGCTGGGACCACTAGGTGGCGCCGGCAGCCTCCTCGGGAGTCCACTTCCTGCACCTCCTGAGGACAAAGGCAGGGTGCTGTATCGCTCAACTGTTGGCTCCAGCTTTTCAAAGCCTGTTCGCGAAAGGACTACGGGTCCCTTTTAGTGAGCTTTTCCATGACACCGGTACAAGCTCTCCCCTAGTAAGTCGCTGTTTCACAGAGGAAGAATTGAGCCCCAGCAGATGGTTCTTCCCTGAGTTCGAATAGCTGGTGCCAGGCAGGAGTGGGATTTGATACCAAGTCCCAGTGACTTCCTGAGCTCTCAACTGCTCTGCTCCCACATTGCTTTCTCTCCTGGCCGCACCCCGTAGAGACCCAGCTGGACCCAGATACAGCCTTTTCACAACCTCTCCTGAGTGCGCCCTAGCTTATCACAGTGTAACTACCCTGGCAGGAAGAAAAGCATTCTAAAAAGAGACATTTGTACCCCCTTCAACTATTAGTTATCAGACTGTTAAGACAATATCCGCTCCCTTCCAAGAAATTGGAATTGTCCCAAGAATCTCATGCTGGGGGAAGGTAAAAACAGAAGCCCTGGTGCTAATCAGGAGAAACTGCCAGGAGAGATTTCGTATAGTTCTGACAATGTTTCAGACCACCTTGCATGACAGAGTAGAGCCAGTGATAGGCAGAACCACACCTTGACCAGGAATGGTTAAGTTTTTAGTAAAACTTACCTCCTCCTCTGACAAAAACAGACAGAGCCTCAATTTTATTATTTTCTCCTAGTGAGGATGCCAACTCCCCCAGTTGCTTTTCTTTGAAGCTGTTTTTCAGGATAGGCAAAAACCATGCTGCAAAAGGCTTACAAGTTAAGCAGTGAAAAAAAAAATTGTTGAAAATTGAGAAGTCACAGGCATATCTACCTGGTAATGAGACAGTTCAAGGCATACTGTGTCCTTGGAGTTCCTAAGTGGCTTCTGTAATTCTTTTTCCCTAACATGAGATTTCTGAGGAAATCTGGCCCAGTAGTGTTGCTGGGCAGAATTGAGGGTCCCTGCTGTCTACACTCTGAACCTCTTCTTGAACCTCTGAACCCCCACAGACCTCCAAGAAGCTGGTGAACTCAGTGGAGCAGTGTGCTGATGATGCCCTGGCTGGGTTAGTGGCCTGTAACCCTGACCTGCAGCTCCTTCAAGGGCACCGTGTGGCCCTTCGTTCTGACCTGGACAGCCTCAAAGGCCGGGTGGCACTTCTTTCGGGAGGAGGCTCAGGCCATGAACCTGCCCATGCTGGTGAGTATCTTGTGTTAATTGTGAGGGAGGGGTACTGGCCAGAGCAGGGTAGGGATCCTGGGAGACAATGCTGAGGCCAGAGGTAGGAATGGGCCAATCTCCTCTTCCCGCCCACTCTCAGCTGCTCCAAGGCCAGTCACAGCCTGTCTCTGAATTCTTACGGCTCTAGAAATGCAGGGTTGAGCCAGATGATCTCTGATTGCAAAGGTCTTTCTTGCCTATTTTCCCAGTCCTGCTGACCTAGCACCTCCATGAAACTTTCCTGACTCTGCTAGCCCAAAGCAGGACCCAGCTTTTGCATTCCTACCATGCCTTTTCCCACACTTGAGCCACCCTAGCTCATGTCCTGCTTGATGCCAGGGAAATGAGCTCTCGTTGGGCATCCCTACAGCAGGGTTCAGACCTCGTGTCATTGTACCTTTCCTGTCCACCTCAGGGTTCCATTTATTCATTTAGCGCATACCAGCAAGCCTACTGTACACCTGTGAGTCAGGCAGGATCCTACCCCAGTCCCAGAAGAGCAGTTCAGAGAGCTTTAAGGACTACAACAACAATAGAATGTCCGGGGCTGGAGAGATGGCTCAGCGGTTAAGAGCACCGGCTGCTCTTCCAGAGGACCGGGGTTCGATTCCCAGCACCCACATGGCAGCTAACAACTGTCTGTAGTTCCAGGCAAACACCAAGGCAAATAAATAAATAATAAATAAAGTTTAAAAAAAAAAAAAAAAAAAAAAAAAAAAAAAAAAAAAAAAAAAAAAAAAAAAAAAAAAAAACAAAAAAACAATAGAATGTCCACTGAGGGGAGGAGGGATGACTCAGCACTTAAAAGCACTTGTTGCTCTTGCAGAAGACCTGGGCTAAGTTCCCAGCATCCACACAGCAGCTCACAACCATCTGTAACCAGTTTCAAGGGGTCCACTGCCCTCATCTAACCTGCATGGGCACCAAGTACGCATGTGGTGCCATAGTACACACACATACACACTTGCAAAATATTCAGTAAATCTTTTTTCAAAAACTTTATGTAAAAAGAAGAACATGGGGAAGACCAGAAAATGGTGGGAAGGGACAGAGTTCATCAGGGTTACAAATTAGGGAAGCCCCTCCAAGATGACTCCATAGAGGGGTTAGCCATAGCACAGGCGCATAGTAGGGCTTAGCCAAACATGGAGCTTGGAATGTGGGAAGCCCCAGGAATAACTGGTATATTCTCTACCCAGCATCCTTACTTCTCTCCATCTCCAGGTTATATCGGGAAGGGGATGCTGACAGGGGTCATTGCCGGGTCCGTGTTCGCCTCTCCAGCTGTGGGCAGCATCCTGGCAGCCATTAGAGCTGTGGCCCAGGCAGGCACAGGTCAGGCTTACAACTTGTGGGAGAAAATGTTGTGTGTGGGCTGTGGTAATCATGTTGTTTATGCTCTAACAAATAAAGCTTGCCTGAAGATCAGAGGGCAGAGCTAGCTTCTGGTTAACCATTAACCATAGAGGCCAGGCCGTGGTGGCACACACCTTTAATCCCAGCACTTGGGAGGCAGAGACAGAAATATAAGTCTGGTACAGACAGGATCTCAGCCTCATTCAGCCTGAGGATTCATAGAGACCAATTAGGATTCGAGCAATAATGGGCACTTTGGAGGTGGGTGAGGGCAAGGCTCTTGATAGCATGCTCCTCCTCCCACAGCGGGCACCCTCCTCATCGTGAAGAACTACACTGGAGACAGACTCAACTTTGGAGTCGCCATGGAGCAGGCCAAAGGCGAGGGCATCTCTGTGGAGATGGTGGTAATTGGAGATGACAGTGCCTTTAGTGTCCTGAAGAAGGCAGGCCGGCGTGGCCTGTGTGGCACAGTGCTTATCCACAAGGTTAGCCTCCCCAGACCCTGATGTACCAAGTCTGCACTGCCACCGTGGTTCCCTTCCCCCGCCAGTCCTAGTGAGGTGGTCCTTCCTTGTACTTCTCCCAGTGCAGCACAGGTCCTGATATCCTGCCCTAACTACCTTCACCCCTTCTCTAGGCTCATTTCTCTCTTTTTAAAAACTGTTCCAGCTCCACTAGACTGGAGTGTGGAGGGGGGGGGGAGAGAGAGGGAGGGAGAGAGAATGTTAACATGTGTATGTGTTTTGCTGGGAATGGGCTTTATGCATGCCAGGTGAGCCTTCTTCCATGGATTCACAGCCCTGTCCCCAAACAGAAGACTCCCAGGAGGCATGTTATAAATAAGGAGAAGACATTCTTCTACCTTAAACGTGATGGACCACATTTAGTGTAGAAATCCTGACATTCTCCTTCCCAACAAGAAAGTTCTTCTCAGCCTCTCTTCTGCTCCCAGTTATCCAGTGACTTCTCCACCCACCATTCCCCCCCCCACACTCCTCTCTCTCTTGGTGGCTGCAGGTGGCAGGTGCTCTAGCTGAAGAAGGTATGGGGCTGGAGGAAATTGCAAAGCGGGTGACTGCGGTCGCCAAGGGCATGGGTGAGTGCCAGCCCCAAGGATGGGAGGATGTGGCAGACCTGGGGATTCAGAGCAGGCTCCTATTTGCTACACCAGAAACTTTTCCACATTTCCCTTGGAGTTGGAGGAGAGTACCCTGGGGGGGAGGCCCAGGAGCCTGGAAGCTGTAGGTACCAGGGTTTGGACTCTGTTCATCACTGAGATGAAGAGGTGGGCAGCCTGCTCAGAGAAGAGGATGCCTATGGCTAGGGCTTCCACAACATTGTTAGTGCATCTTGGCCTGCTGCCATCTCTTTCATGCTTCATCTTTCCTAGGTACCCTGGGGGTGAGCTTGTCCTCCTGTAGTGTCCCTGGCTCCAAACCCACCTTCGAGCTCGCAGCTGATGAAATAGAACTAGGCCTGGGTAAGCCTGTGTCCGCCATGCCCCTGCCATTCCTGCTCTTTGCCTTGAGTTTTGCCCATCTCAAAGGTCCTGGAGTTGTCTACCTGGTCCTCCCTGCTTACTTGATATCCCCCAGGTGGTCTCTGGATTCATAGGTAGGCACTTGAGGCACAACCTAGACCAACTGCCTGATTTCTATCCATGTTGCCATCTGTGCCCAGGCTCTGGACACATAGAGCACCATGTTTCTCCTACCTCACTTTTACCCACAGCATCCCATGTACTCCTGCTCAAACCCCAGTGTATAGCCTTTTGGTCCGACGGACACCGTGTCTGTGACTGACGTCTTCCACTTCTCCCTATGCTCCATGCCCTCTGTGACTTCCCAGCTAGCTCTCCTGCCTCACCATATGCTGCTTTTTCATTGTTCTTTCCTTTTCTGCTCACTGTTCACACTCATTGTGCTTAGCCTTGGGCTGAACACTTGGTGTGTCACTGATAAAAGCCTGGCAAGAGAATCAGCAGGTTGTGAACCAGCCAGTAAGACCACATCTTTCCACAGGGATCCATGGGGAAGCTGGTGTTCATCGGGTGAAGGTAAATAATAGACTCCTTGCTCAGCCCAGCCCCGCCCAGCCCTGATGCCTCCCAGAAACAGCTCACTCTTGCTCCTTCTGACAGATGGCACCTGCTGATCAGATTGTCACTCTCATGCTTGACCACATGACAAACACCTCCAATGTATCTTATGTGCCTGTTCAGGCAGGTGAGTAGCCTGTAGTCCCCACTCTCAGAACCCTTTCCACCCCTCTACACAGAGGCCACCAAAAGTCTCACTGTGGGTGTCATAATCTATCCACAGGCTCTTTAGTGATGCTGATAGTCAACAATCTCGGTGGCCTGTCTTTCCTGGAGCTGGGTATCATAGCTGATGCTGCCATACGATTGCTAGGTGAGCCCACACTACAAGAGGACCCTTAGCTTTGTCTTATTTATTTATTTATTTTTTGGAAACGGTGTCTCACTAGGTAGCCCTGGTTGAACTCACTATGTAAACCAGACTGACCTTTGAACTCACTATGTAAACCAGACTGACCTTGAACTCAAAGATACCCTCCAGTCTCTGTCTCCAGCATGGCTCCCTTAACCCTTTGAACTTGGTTTGAGCCTAGGCATAAAAAAGCAGCTGAGGCAATGTCCTGTCATGGCCCAGAACATCAGCTGAGCAATTACAACCTTGAGTTGAATTGATACTTTTGCCATTAAACTGTTGGTCTGGGAGTAATAGCAATCTCTGCCTTACAGAGTGGTTACCAGAATTAAATGAGATTATATGTAAGATACCTGGTGCCTGCTAAGAACTCAGTAAATGAGAGCTGTTCCTCAGGAGGGGATACCTCCAAGGAATGTGGTAATGGGCTGTCACTGAGAGATGCTTGAGGAAATCAAGTCATTTCCCTACTCATTGCAGGCCTCAACCTGCAAGGTCCTTGTTTAAGATGCTCTGTGGTAGTTCCCTTTCCCACTCACAGGCTTCTGTGCTTGGCATTGCAGAGCGCCGTGGGGTGAAGGTTGCCCGTGCTCTGGTGGGGACCTTCATGTCAGCACTAGAGATGTCTGGTGTTTCCCTTACCTTGCTGCTTGTGGATGAACCCCTGCTGAAGCTGATAGGTAAGAGAGACCTAGAACCTAAAGACGTTGCTAGAAGGAACATCATCCATCTACAGTCTCTCGAAGAGAGACCACATTAGAGCTGATAGTAACAGTCTGGCTTTAGACCTATGAAGAGGCTCTTTCTGGCTTTTTGGTCTTCAGCTGTCACTTAACTCTGGAAAGTTAGTATTAGTGTCTTCCTCAAATCCACCTTAACATCTCCCCAGAGATATCCCCCTCAGTATGCAGTAGACACTCGGTATTTTCTTCTTGCAGACATAGCTTAGGGAGCCAGTCTTCAGCCCAGGTGGGGAGTCCAGGCCCTACTTGATCTTGTCTGAAAAAGTTATGTGGCTGCCTCTAGATGCTGAAACTACTGCAACAGCCTGGCCTCACATGGCCAAGAGCTCTGTGAGTGGGCGGAAGCGGATCCGAGCAGCTCCCACAGAGCCTCCAGAGGTTCCTGAGATCACTGCAGCAGGAGGTACTAGCCCTGCTTTTGGAGAGGGGCAAGAGTCCTGGGTGGTCAGGGCTTAGGTTTGAGCATCAAAGGGTACATGTTGGGGTATACAGGAACCTTGGCACCCATACCTCCCACCCTAGTCAAGTTTGGCTGTGGGAAGGTCCAATGAGGCCTCTGCATACTTCCTCTCTTTCTAGGTGTACCATCAAAGCAGACGATGCTCGTGCTGGAGCGGATATGCACCACCCTGCTCGGACTGGAGGAGCACCTGAATGCCTTAGACAGGGCTGCTGGTGACGGGGATTGTGGCATTACCCATAGCCGTGCTGCCAAAGGTTGGCCTCTATGGGGTGCTCAGGGGCTAATATGGCATACTAGCTCTTAGATTTGGACAAGCCATGAAACCATTTCCAGAACATTTAGGGGCTTTCATGGCGTTGTTGCTTTCCTTCACCAAGTGAAGCCGCCTAGCACACCTCTCAGCTTGTTTTCCCTAAAGAAAAAAGTTTCCCACACTACAAACTGGAGAGAGATCACAGAAAGAAAGCCCATTCTGTTGCCTTTAGAACTCTCAGATGCCACATCACCAAAAAGCCCTTGTTCAGGCATTTAAGAAAGACGCATTCAGCTGGGTAGTGGTGGCACATGCCTTTAATCACAGCACTTGAGAGACAGAGGCAGGCAAATCTCCGAGTTCAAGGCCAGCCTGGTCTACAGATTGAGTTCCAGGAGAGCCAGGGCTCCACAGAGATACTGTGTCTCAAAAAACCAATAGATAGGTAAGTGGATGGATGGATAGATTGTCCAACCTCAAGCCACGCACCACTCCTGTTTCCATTGTTACAAAAAATGCAGTCAGGCAATGATGGCTCATGAGGATTTCCAAGTCAGCCCAGAGTAATGGCAAAGAGAAAAGAAAAAAGAAATGCAGAAGGCCCATCTCTCAGTAAATAAGATCAATCAGGAAAATACTAGCAGAGACCAGGAAGAGAAAAGGAAGTAGATAACACCTCTAAAGGGCCTCCTGTCTCTCTACCTGCAGCCATCCGAGGCTGGCTAAAGGAGAATCCAGCTCTATCCAGCCCTGCCCAGGTACTCTCCAAACTATCTGTCCTGCTGTTAGAGAAGATGGGAGGCTCATCTGGGGCGGTGAGTAAGCCCTAGAAGGACAGACAGAAGGGGAGGGATGCAGGTTTGGTTGGGTGCCAGCCAGCTCCGTGTACTCAGCATTCTGGTCCTCCCTAGCTCTATGGCCTGTTCCTGACTGCAGCTGCCCAGGCTCTCAAAGCCAAGACTGACCTCCCAGCCTGGTCTGCTGCCATGGATGCCGGCCTGGAGGCCATGCAGAGGTGAACTAGGGTCCTGTGTCTTAACACTAGGGGTGTGCTGGGGAGGTAGTTGATAGATGCTACCTACTCGCAGCCAGGCTCTGTCCTCACACCTTGCTCATTCTATCAGGTATGGAAAGGCTGCACCAGGAGACAGGACAATGGTGCGTACTCAGGGTGTAACTCCCTTTGCCCCTTTTGAGCCCATAAACCCTACAGCTGTCCTTAGTGGCAGGGCTTCTTCTCAATCCCCCTCTCTCTGACCTTGTCCAGCTGGATTCTCTGTGGGCAGCAGGACAGGAGCTCCGAGCCTGGAAGAGCCCAGGAGCCAGTCTCCTCCCAGTCCTGACTAAAGCAGTCAAGGTAAGTGATGTTTGACTGGATAATCAAGGAACCACCACACTCCAATCTCTAGGTGACCTTAAGTAAATTAATGGCCTTTTCCACCTTCATTCCACCTGTTTAGGGGTGAACATCTATCTAACCAAGTGGTATATGGCTAGGGAGATACATTAGCCTCGCCTACCTAGTACCTGGGCTGAGGCTCAGCAAACAGGTGCCCCATTCCTTGCTAGAAGTAGATGAGAGGTGACCTTTCCACTGTATGATGGTACAGAGGTTGCTGACAAAACAGGGCAAAGCACCCAGGCTCAGATTTTGAGGGCCCAGTGGGAAGGAAAGGCCTAGTGTCATGTACTTAAACCTACTTCCACACTTCCTCAGAGTGCTGAAGCTGCAGCTGAAGCCACCAAGAACATGGAAGCTGGTGCTGGAAGAGCTAGTTACATCAGCTCTGCACGACTAGATCAGCCAGACCCTGGAGCAGTGGCAGTTGCTGCCATCTTCCGTGCCATCCTGGAGGGCTTGCAGACAAAGGGAGCATGACTGCCTTTTTCCTCCTCGGCTCCTCTCCCTCTTCGTTACTTCCCCTTTCCTTCAGATGGTCACCTTACCCCTGACTCACCCTTGAACCCATCCTCTGTGTAGAGCAGGACATCCTCCTCCACATCTCCAGAACGGTTCCTTGAACATAAGTGTCCGGTTGGGTGGATCGTGTGCCCTGCTAGCAACACTGTTTCCCTCCTCAGGAAGAGGAGTCCCTCAGGTCAGGCTTACCCCACCCCAACCAGCTCTGAATGTCAGTGATAAGGCTTTTCCTGAGTACAGCACAGCCTCTAACTGGGTGTACCCATTTAGTTTCAAGACTCCAGGCCTCTTCCTCTGGGAGGCCTCCTATACCCAGTCAGTGTATGAAAGAAGGCTAATGAAACCCATTGAAGCCACAAGCTGATGCTTCATCTTTGGAACTTTAGCCCTGGTTACCATGACCATGACCATCTCTTGGCAAGCAGTTCATCACCTGTTCTGCCCAGCTGGGTGGGTTCCATGGGGACTACCCTTTCCTATCCTAGCCCATCAGACTGGCATAAAGACTTTTCTCTGCACCAGATCAACAATTGGTTCTTTAAAAATTACATGGGCATTGAGTCACCAAAAGAAAATGGATTCGTTTTGTTTTGAGGTTCTGGTATAGTTCAGAAGCTTCCGTCATACCAGCTCCAAGGCCTCTCTACAGCAGTGGTTTTCATCCTTCTTAATGCTGCAACCCTTTAATACAGTGCCTCTTGTTGTAGTGACCCCAACCATAAGATTATTTTCATTGCTACTTCATAACTATAATTCTGATGTTATGAATCCTAATGTAAATATTTTTGGAGTTAGAGGTTTGCCAAAGGGGTCATGGCGTACCTGCTCTAGAACAGTCATTGTCTATACTCTGGTCATTTGAAAGACTGATGCCCGAGACAGCATATCGCTCACACCAGGCATGACATCTCAGTGTGGAGAGGTGATTCAAGGCACTGGCAGGTCTTACCCATATAAAGTCTGGCTCTGTTTTAAGTAGGCTATGGGAACTCATGCCCATATTTGGCCAATTGAAATCTGTAAAGCTCAACGATACCCATCTCAGGTCAACAAAATGGCTCAGTGGGGTAGGGTAACCTGAGGTCTAATGACTCGAGTTTGGTCACCAGACCCTCTTAGGTGGCAGGAGATAAAGCTGTCTTCCGGCATTTCCAGAATGGTAGCCATCTCACAAGGATGTGAGGACTCAGGTGAGCACAGGATCCGGCAGCCTGGTGTTCTAGTGCTGTCACCAGAACAAGCTTAGCATTGATGTCGGGCACATTTCCCTCCTGCTGTGTCACTGCCTATAGCTAGTCACCCGAAGAGACCCATCATTTTGGTTTCCAGATTAGGCAGTGGGATTCTTTGGCCTCTGGGTCTGGCCCTTGGTCTCCTGTCAGTCAGCTCCATCAGAAGTCCCTGGCAACACAGCCAGCTGTGAGCATGTACAGATACATGTGCCCAGCCGAGAGGAAAGATGGCGTCTACAGTGACTGGCTGTGGATCCCAACTCTGCCATCACCCAGCAGAGAAACACGAGGTCACTCCTTACCTGTCTACCCACTCCTTTTTAGTCTTGTCTTCCAGACCTTAAGGCAGGGAACACCCCTTTGCCTAAAGAAAGGAGTGTTTGTCCCGAAGCCATTGATTATGAAGGGCACAGATGGAAGTAGCAATTCCAGGTATACAGGCATAGATTTCTGGTTGGCCCTTCTCTGCATCTGTGAGGGCCAAGCCTGTCCTGGGGACTCTGTAAATTACCAAAACTCTCATTTGAGTACACTGTCATGGCAGCAAAAAAGGCTTCTGTGTTCCAACAGAACTCCTATGCTTAAAACTTTATTCCTAATATGATGGAATTAAGAGGTGGGGCCTGAGCTCAGCCTAGTGGCATATCCATTAGTCTGAGCCTTCTAGAAGCAGAGGCAGAGACAAGCAGATCTCTGTGAATTTGAGGCCAGCTTGGTCTACATAACAAGTTCCAGGCCAGCCAGGGCTCCATAGTTAGACCCTGTCTCAAAAATAACAGAGATAGGGCCTTCTTAAGTTATTAGGGGTGAGGGTGGGACCCTTTGTTTATAAGGATCTAGGAAAAACTTGTACTCTGAACCACATGAAGCCACAGTACAAAGATGGTGGGAAGTGCCCCTCACCAGACACATGTTGCCTTCGTCTACTTCTAGCCTCCTCAAGTATGAGAAATAAGTGGTTATGTTTAAGCAAGCCAGTCAGATAAAAGAAGACACTTTTAATGTTTAAAACCGCATTTAATAAAATCAGATTCATGAAGAAGTAGAATACCCACTCGTGAGTAAACCAGAAGAGCTGGTAATGTCCAAGACCCAGCAGTAATACCAACAGTGTGCAGGCTTCATTTGTTCAGGAAGTCCATGCCAACCCTCCTGCCAACTTCTGCCACATCACTCTCTGCAGGGAGCGCAGGAACCGGTCTCCTCCTACCAGTCTGCTAAGTACAGTGGTCTGCACTGGGGACCTGGCAGGGCTTATCTGAGAAAGTATTTAGTGTGTGCCACAAGCCAATACAAAGGAGAGGGGCAAGATTCTCCCTCTATACCCAGTGTCTATTCAGGAGAGGAGCAAAGCTCACACTCTGGTACCATGGTGGGAGCCTAGGTGATTTGCGGGGTGGGGATGGAGAGGAAGAAAAGCCCAGTACTCAATAAGGAACACCTCTGAAGGCAGTGTCTCTGAGCACTCTGTCCACAAGATTGCTTCATAATAGCTGGCTGGACCTTGTCAGGAAAGAGCGTGACTAGAGAGGCAGGAAAGCTCATACCCAGAGGGGACAGAAAGGAAGGCCACAGAAACCTCTGTTACTCATCACTTGGGACTCTAGGGTCAGGCTGTCTGTTGTTGGGACAACAGTTTACCAGGGCTCATAGGGTTGCCTGAGGCGGACAGGCATGGAAGTCACAGGGAAAGAGCGGGATCCAGGCATCAGCTGAAGCAGTAACTAGAAGAAGGGGAGCCGCATGGTCACAATCCAAATGACACAGTGCATCACAGTGATCAGAGCAGCCCAGAGTGACCAGCACCCGAGTGCTGCAAAGCCTTCCTTCTCCTGCTGCTTCTGTCCCAGTAGTTACCTCCCAACACCTCTGCCTGCCCACCTGAGACAAATGCTCCCACAGAGCGCAGACTTTATAGCTTGCATGGATGGACTACATCTGAGCCTCAGCTCTGCGTTCTGCCACATCCCCAGGAGTGGTGAGGAGAAAGCAGCCCAAGTTCTGCAGACCAGCAAAAGAGACATGAATGACTAAGACAAGGAGGCCCTTGAAAAAATACCAACAAGTCAAAGCCATCAAGAAAAGCAGATAGACAGCAAATGCTGGAGAGTGCAAGTTGGGAACAGGAGCAGCAAGTTTGGTCTCTGGCCCAAGAGAAGTTTGTTGCTGAAACCAGCCAGGAGCCCCAATACAGAAGAGCTTCTGAAGGAACAGAGACTGCACCGCCGCCGATTGTTCCCAGGAGACCCTGCTCTCTTCACTCCCTGTCATGCAACAGGGGCTGGAAAGAAGGAAGATGCACAGGGATTAAAGACATGACCTTGAAAGAGCTCCTGACCTTCAGAAGGCCTGAGCTGCTCAGATAGACCCTCACCCTGCAGGGTGAACCCAGCCAAGCCACCAGATCTTTCAGTGAAGCCCGAAAGTTCCTGAGACTGGTTCAGAGTATATCTGCCCACATCTCCCAGAAGACTTAGAGGCCAAGAACAGGCAAGACCTGCTTTAAGCACTTGCTGTGGCACGTGTACCTGTCCCGCTAGTCTAGCCACAGAGCTGGCAGAGCTGCACCAGGCTCAAGCCCTCCCACGTGTCATCTCACAAAGCCAAGGACTCTTTGCAGGGGAGGAGGAATCTTGGGAAGTCACTCCCAGACTTGGCTGCTCTGATGCCAGATGCCCCATCTGCTGCTCAATCTCCACCTTCAAGCTGCTTGGCTTTCCACCCAGCTACAGGGTTAATTGTCTTAGCAAGGTGAAAGTCCTTTCTGGGTCCTTCTCTAGGCCTGGCCTTACCCCGCCTAGAATGGGAGACAAGCAGCCATACCTGTCTGTCTGTCAGAGCGCCTGGATCTGGACGTTTCCATGATGAAGCCAGAAGGACATAGAGAACCAGTAGGCCAAAAACCACCACCAAGAGCCCGGTGCTGTTGGCAAAGACTGCCTCACTCGGCAGGCTGGAGTAGGGCTTGGTGTCATTTTTCCTGAAAATAACAAAAATAATGTGGGCCTTTGAGAGAATTTTCCAACTTTGTGTGTGTGTGTGTGTGTGTGTGTGTGTGTGTGTGTGTGTGTGTCCATCAGAAAACTGGATTCCTATGACCCGGAATTAACATGCATTCTAAGTCTCTACCACAATGACAGACAGGAACTTTGTAATGCTTTACCCACGAGAAAATGAAGACCCTAGTGGAATGAACTTGCCCATAATTACTTAACTAGTACATAGCACAACCAAGATCTAAACCTCAGGGCCAATTTCCAATCTTATTTGCTGTTCACTTTACCATACTGCCTCAAACCCAGGACCTCAGTGCTGAGACACACAGCTCTGGAGGCTCTTCTACCTCAGTCCCGTTTCTGCCACTTGCTGGCTGTGTGCTCTTAAATTAGTCACTCCGTGCCTCACTACACAGTCTCACAATGGAGACCTGCCTGGCTTGAACTCACTATGGAGACCAAGCCAGCCTTGAACTCACAGAGATCTGCCCACCTGTGGTGCTGGGATAAAGGCAGGCACTACCATGTCTAGCTCATTACACTCTTTTGAGACAACAGTACTAAATATTGGAGGTGCTTAAGAGGATTAAAGGTGAGGTGCTTTGAGCAATATCTGAGAAACAGTAAGTGCTATATCACTTGATGCTCAGTCAAGACTGTCACCTCGCAGATCAGGATGAATGTGAGCCCAGAGGCTGGCCTCTGCTAGCTGAGCCCTGTGACTACAGGATGATGCATCTCCTGAGACCCCTACTCCCTCCCATATGCCTCACTGTTAGAGGCCCTGAGAACTTACAAAACAAAGAAAAGCTTCTCATTGATGCCGGAAATAACAGATGTGATGGATAGGAAAAGGATGCAGGCTCCAAAGAAGACGTGCACAGGCTTCAGGAGGCTTCGAAGCCACTGAGATGCCCAGGGCAGGAGAAAGATGGTAAAGCCCAGGGACCACTGTGAACACAAGGGAGGAAGTCACTGGAGCTACTGGTTGACTACAGTTTTACCATCTACCACCCGCCTCCTTCCCCATATCACATCTATCACTCCTGCTGTCTGTCCATGGTCCTCTGGCCCTTCTTTTTCAACTCAAACATTCCCATCATGCACAGCCTTAAACACGCCTCACTGATCTGCCCATTTCTATTAATTACACAAGTGTATGAAAGCAACTAGCAACTTGTGTGTGCAAGGCTTGCAGTAATATATTCAGAAAATCGGGTCATCCTCCTTAGCCTTGGATTCCTGCCAGTCCTGACCCATAAACAATTCAAGCAAAGGACTGGCATTGGAATACTGAAGCCATTTTTAGAACTTCTTTGGTTCAAATAAGAAAGAGTGGAGAAAGCAGAAAAGAGGGTCTCGTGGGAGGGCAGAGTCAGGAGGACAGATGGGCAGCGTGACAGGTGTAACAAGGTAAAAGTACGAGCCCCAGCTCTCACGGCCACTTAAATACTGAGCCTCAGGACTTGAAGCCCTCTCCAGGCAAAGTGCAGAGAACAGATTTGGAGCTGAGGCTAATGAAGCCACACCCAGAGCCCCTGGCACCCACAGGGGAGGGCAGAGGGCACCTACCTGGAAGGCGAAGAGTATGACAGTGCTAATGCCCAGCCAGCTATGCAGGGAGTACAGGTGTGTGATTTTTGAATGGTTGTGGAACTGAAAGACGGCAACCAAGCCCACAACACTGAAGGTGAAGGCCAGCAGATGCAGTGTCGCATGCAGAACTTTCCAGGGTAGTTTGGGCCCTACCCATGATGAGGGCAGGCGGTACACTAGTGAGGCTGCAGAAAAGAACAGTCCCAGGACTTGAACACATCACCTTACACTCCCCTGATGTTGCCCTTACAGCCTTTCAACAGGAAGAAATGTCAGAACATCAACTCCTGTCCCGGTTGGTTTCTTGTCAACTTGACACAAGCTAGTTATCGAAAAGAGGGAATCTCAATTGAGAAATTCTTGATCATCAGATTGCCTACAGGCAAGTCTGTAAGGCATTTTCTTTATTAGTGATTGATATGGAAGGGCTAAGCTCATTGGAGGTAATACCATCCCTAGGCTGGTGGTCCTAGATGTTATAAGAAAGCAGAGATAGAGAGATGGCTCACTGCTTAACTAGTTGTTCTTCCAGAGGATCTGAGTTCAATCTCTAGCACCTACATGACAGATCACAGCCATCTGTAACTCTAGTCCTGGGCGGGGAGATCCAACACCCTCTTCTGGCCTCCACGGGCACTAGATATACATAATGCACAGACATACATGCAGGCAAAATAACCATACACATAAAAACAAAGATTTAGAAGATGAAGAAAAAATAAAGAAAGCAGGGAGAACAAGCCTCTGAAGCTTCTGCTTCAGTTCCTGCCCTAACCTCTCTTCATGCAGGACTAAAAGCATAAAGGAAAACAAACCCTTTCCTCCCCAAGTTGCTTCTGGTCATGCTGTTTTATCATAGCAATAGAAACCTAACTAAAACTGCTCAGCACCTGACACCTTCCCATTATTTGTGGGAGCCAGTTAAAATGGGAGGAACCGTTTCCTGAATGGTCCTGTCTCAATCCTGAATACTGCTTTGTGGGTTGATAAACACTGTCTCTCCATGGTCTGGTCACATTGCATTCATGCAGCCAAGGTTGGTTAAGAATCTAGGCATAGCTGGGTAGTGCTGGCACATGCCTTTAATCCCAGCATTCTGGAGACAGAAGCAGGCAGATCTCCCCATCTCAGAGGGAAAAAAAAAAAAAAAAAACAAAACCCAGGCATGAAAGCTGAGGGTGCAGCCCAGCACCTGCCTATCATGTGCAGAGCTGTGGGTTCAGTTCCACTCCCAACACCACCAAAAGCAAAAAGTAAAAATCCAAAGATCTCAGGGACAGAGATCCAAACCTTCTTAAGTCTTTGGCTTCTTTCTAAGTCTGTTCCCTTCCTCTTCTCTAAATTGACTCACCTCACAAACTTGCTCTAAGAACAAAACTGACATCAGGCAGTGGTGGTACAGGCCTTTAATCCCAGCACTTGGGAGGAAGAGGCAGAAGGATCTCTGTGAGTTTGAGGCCAGCCTCTAGTCTACAGAGAGAGTTCCAGAACAGCCAGAACTATTATACAGGGAAACTGTCTCACCACCCTACTGAGAGGAACGAAATAGAAAGCAGACAAGGTAGTGTAGTGCATGCCTGTAATCCCAGCTCTCAGAAGGCTGAGGCACAAGGGCTGCTACATAGGTCAAAGCCAGGCTGGGCTATACAGGAAGACCTTGTCTCAAAAAGAAGAAAAGGGGGGTAGGTATGAGGATGACAGATGGCTCAGTGGGTAAAGTACTTGTTTCATCAGCATGAGGACCTGAGTTCAATCCCCAAAACCCACAAAAACCAAAAATCTGGGCAAGGTAACACACACTTGTAATCCCAGCAGCGGGGAAGTAAACAGGGGTCTCAACCAGCCTAGCCTAATCTACTAACCCTAGGCCAGAGAGGAGGCCTGTCTCTGACAAAACAAGACAAAGCAGGGCTCACAAGATAGCACAGCGGGTAAAAGCCTTTGCCACACTAGCCTGATAACTTCAGTTTGATCCTTGGAAGCCACAGTGAAAGAAAGAAACCACTACATAGCTGTCCTCTGACTTCCATAGGCCTGCCATGGCGTGCCTGTGCCCCAGGCACGCACATAGACACCACACCAGCAATAACATAGAAAAGAATTTAGGATAGGGCATAGTGGTGTATGCCTTTAACCCCAGCAACTGGGAGGCAGAAGCAGGTGAATCTCCATGAGTTCAAGACCAACCCAGACTACATAGTGAGTTCAGGGTCAGGCAGGGCTACATAGAGAGACCCTGTTTTTTTTTTTTTTTTACTTTATTTTATTTATTTATTTATTTGTCCTGGTGTTTGCCTGGAACTGGAACTACAGACAGTTGTTAGCTGCCATGTGGGTGCTGGGAATCGAACCCGGGTCCTCTGGGAGAGCAGACGGTGCTCTTAACCACTGAGCTATCTCTCCAGCCCCCTGTTGTTGTTTTTTTTTTAATTAAAACAGAAAAATAAAAATTTAAAGGTGTAAGATGCTTAACAATGGATGACATCCAAGCTTGTCCTGTAGCCTCTACACACATACACACATGTGCACATGCATATACACAGAACATGCACATCATAAGTCAGGGACCAGAGGGAATGGGTGATGTGTGACATATACATGGTAAGGAGCTTTTGCCGATGCTATCATATTTCCATCCTATAACCAGGGTTCATTTCCCCTGTCACAAGAGACAGATTTGAATGCATTTGAGGCAAAGGTGGATCCTCAACTCAACTGTAATAAGAGGCTTTACCTTCTTGTTCTCTAGGCAGGAGCCAAAATGCAGTGGCCAAATCCAGCCTGCTGCCTAACTCTGGCAATATCATTTTATTGGGACACAGTTAAAGAAAGTTGTGTGTTTTATGTGCTTTCTGTGGCTGTTCCTATGATTCAGTGGCAGAGTCACTGCAGTACATATTACAAATATTACAACCATACCATTACAAAGTCTGAAAAAATTATAGTCTAGTCCTTCACAGAAAGTCCTGCTGACCCTGTCTCTGAGTATCTGTGAAGCTGTCCCTACACTTTCCATTTCTTCCCCCTAATAATAGCTGGTCCCAGGAACAACCCAAGACACCCTACTATGATAGCCTCAAACTCAACCCTCCCCGCCAATATCACCCTTGAGGAGGGTAAGAACTGCCCTGCTCAGGCCTAGGCTATATCATGCCCCTTACACTGTGAACACATTACTCACCAGCTCCATAGAGCACCACCATGCCAGAGACCATCAACACGGGGTGCCAGTTGAACATGTGCACACTGCCATCCCAGGCAAAGCCGCCACGCCAGTACTGCATCCAATAGACGGTGAAGAGGATACACATTGATCCCAGGGACCCCAGCACCATGCAGGACAGGTAAAACCGTCCTGAAGCCATTCTGATCAAGAACTCCTAGAAGAAGCAGAAGTCACATGTCCTGGCTAATCGTGGTGAACCCACACAGCAGCTAAAGGAAGTAACATTACCTCCTTTCTGCCTGTGGGATGGAATCTTTTGCTTCAGTTCCCCTGTCCCCAGGTGGCCTCAGTATTGAGGTAAGCTCACACAGGGCACAGACCAAGTAGGGGTTCTGGTGACATGACAAAGCCCTGGGTTCACTTCCTTGGTACCGATTAGCCTCCCTACACAGAACCAGAGAGTAAAAAATGACTGCCACACTCCACCAGTAAAGGACAAATCAAAACTCTAATGCTGAGACCACCAAGTTCCAGGCCCTGGGCTCCAACAGAAGGCATCAAAACCACAATCTAATGGGGGTAAACACATTCTAGGCTGGGCACATCTTCAACAAAATGACTGGGTATGGGGACCAGAGAAGCGCTCAGCAGCTAAGAGCACTGGCTGTTCTGGTGGAGGACCCAGGCTCAATTCCCAACACCTACATAGTGGCTCCTAACAATCTGTAACTCCAATTCCAGGGCGTCTAGTGCTTTCTTCTAATTTCCATGGACAGACATGAATGTGGTATACAAACATACATGCAGGCAAAACACACATACACACACACACACATGCACACTAACAAACAACTGCTGCAATTCCAAGATCTGACATGCAGGCAAAACACCAATTCACATAAAATAAAAATAAAATTCAAAAATACAACCAAACAAACAAAAAACCCCAAACAAAACCTACTAACTAACCAAACAGCAACAACAGCAAAAACAAGCAAACAACCACAAAGCTGAACCTCGTTTTGAATTTCAGTATTTTCTTGACTTTTAGCTAGTAATGCTCAATCCCTAGCAGTATGTCACCTGCGGAAAAGCCCTATGTACTTCCATTTCTGTATAAAAAGATCTTCCTTACAGAAGATGAACTCCATGGAGCCAGGCCTTGACCCCAGAACCCTCTACTCCTCTCATTGGACTGAGGGCACCTGTTGGCTGTTTCTACACCTAAGACTTACTTCTGCTTTCAGGGTAAGTCCAGAATAGAAAAGAGGAAGCAAGAACTCATGGGCTAGAAAGGGATTATTTTTAGATTTCCACCAGAACCAACTCGGCTTTCAGACTTTCTCTGGCGAATACTTACGTCACAAGCAGTAATTCTTAAAAGCCATGCAAAGGACTGTATTGTAGCTCAGTGACAGGGGCTTATTTAACATAAGCAAGTCATGAGTTAGATTCCCTGTGCCATATACACACTGGAAGGCAAATGGGCAAAGATACAGGGCTCAGTCCCACTTCCAGTAAATATATGGCCAGGTTATTCCCTGGGCTCAAATCAAGAAGGTAATAATGTGGCCTCCTGATATTGAGGGCCATCTCTCTAGACCATGTAACAAGAATAATAGTCAATAATGTCCAGGGAGGGACAAGATCCCCCGAACTTCGGCTTTAGACCCAGCAGCAGGCTGGTCTAATCTGATTTTCACAGTCTGAGTACTCTGAGGAAAACACTTAACACTGCAAGACTTGTTCTCTGAAAGAAAAGCAAGGCAATAAAAACTGCGAATGGAACACCTGCTGTGAACACTAGGAACTGACTGACTTTCCCACATACTCCTCTGGATGACTCCGGGAAGACTGTGACCCCAACCTATATATGGAGAAAGTAAAGCTCAGATGTGCTAAGTATCCAGCACCAGGACCCAGCAAGTCCACAGAAACTCTAACCACTTGTCTACTTGGCTTCAAGGCCTTAGACCTTCTTCCTTTTCCACAGCTTAGAAGATCAAGACCAAAAAAATGTAAGGACATTATTGAGAGTCAAATACTATAGCTTCACGTGTATTACTGTCATAGGATTTGAGAGAGAAAGAGAGAGAGAGAGAGAGAGAGAGAGAGAGAGAGAGAGAGACAGAGAGAGAACTATGAAATGTGTGTGTTAAGGCATCCATAGGAGCCAGAAAAGGGTAAAGGGTGTTGGGTTCTCTGGAGCCACAGTTACAGTCATTTGTGGACCAACCAAGTTGGTCAGGTTCAAAAGCAGCGAGCACTCTTAACCATTCAGCCATCTCTTTAGCCCTATCATAGGACGTTTATCCTAACCACGAACAAAATCTAAAGCTAGCTAGGCAAGATGGTAACCTATGCCAGGCATTCCTTGAGAGGCTAACTGGGGAGGATCATTTGAGTACAGGAGTTCAATAATAGCCTGAGCAACATAGTGAGACCAGCTCCCTCAACAAACAAAAACCGGAAGCTCATGGTCCCCATTGCTGCCCAGGTCTCTCGGTAGCCTTGATTACATCTCTCACCATGCCAGCTATCCATCTAGCCAGCAGCACAGGCTGGTCTCCCATAAAGTGACCCTCATTAGTAGCAATCTCCGAAAAAGGAATGAGGGCTAGGGAACAAGCAAGTTTCACGACTGAGCTACTGGTTCCAGAGATTTCTTACCTAGCCTCAGAGCTGCTTCCTTGATTCATGCAAGAGTAGAAGTTTGCGATTATCAAATTGTCTGCCTAGCACAACCTCCACTCCTCCAGTGAGATGCCCCAGTCAGCTGACAATATTGATTTGTGAAGTTTTATTTTTTTTATAAAAGATAAAAGGAGATAATAGTACCTTTACCCATTGTCCACTCTCACCCCTTGAGAATGTGTTCTATAAAACATTTTTTCTGAATACTGTTTACTTCACCCCTTGAGGGTGCCCCCACTTTACCCTGTAATAAACTCCACATATCTTCTATACTGAAAGTTAAAACTGGGAGTGTGGTGGTTCTTACCTATAATCCCATTATTCCAGAGGTAGAAAGCAGAAGAACCAGCAGTTCAAGGTCATCTTCAGCTACATGTATATAACTGAGGCTAGCCTAGGCTATATAAAACTCTAGCTCAAAAAGCGGGGAGTATACAAAGAGAATGCTCAGTAGCTAGTGCATATTGGTTTTGCAGAGCACCAGAGTTGAGTTTCCAGCACCCACAGCTTCAAGAGAGCAAATACCTACTTCTTCCCCAGGCACCTACACTCATATGATGCACACCACCACCACCACCACCACCACCACCACCACCAAAATATTTGAGGAAAAAAAAAGGAAAGGGAAAGGCAAAAAAAAAAATCAAAAGGGACTGCATCTATCCCCCTTACAAGTACTGGATCACCACTTTGTGGCAGACTTAGAACATATGATGGGACACTTTTATGCCAGGAGACAGAAAGGTTATATTGCTGTTTACAGTTCATGAATAAGCCCTCTCTTTCCCTAAAATAGCAAAAGCAAAAGAAGGAACATGTGCAAATGCTGAGGCTAAGAGCATTTGTATTGAGAGAAGTTTTGGACTAAGATTTTAAGACATGCTCACCACAGCTGAGTCCCTGCCGTCACTCTGCCGAGTACCATGCTCAGAAGGGGAGTCATATGATTTCCACATTTCACAGAATATGCCCCCCCAACAGTTTAAATGTGGAAATGCCACTCAGGGTTAGATATCTATCCTGGTTTAAGAAGTGTACCTAGGGGCTGGAGAGATGGCTCAGGGGTTAGGAGCACTGACTGTTCTCCCAGAGGATCTGGGTTCAATTCCCAGCAACCACATGGCAGCTCACAACTGTGTAACTCCTGTTCCAGAGATCTGACACCTTCATGCCAATGCACATAAACAAAGCTAAATATTAAAAAAAGAGAGAGAGAAGTATACCTAATCTCTATCTTTATTTAATGTTTCCCTCAATTCTCTGGCTAAAAAAATTCTCTTAGGCTGAGTTAAACCAGAATTAGTCCCCACAGGAAAGGAATGAATCTTCCATTCAGTCCTTCCTCTCTGGAAAAGGCTGTTAATTAAATGTAGTTACTTTCAGGCCACGGGGTAGACTTTGCAGCTCTCCTCAAAGACAGAGAAACATTAAGAATCTTGGAGACCAGATTTAGAGACCAAATCTTATTAACCCATATCTTACTATTCCAAAGCACTGCAAAGTTGGGACCCACAGGAGAGTGACTTGTTCAAGGCAAGTGTCAAGCCTGGTATAAGCATCCAGGTCTTGTCCTTAGGTTCCACAATTCATTTCCAAAGGCAGCTCCTCCAAATTGCAGGACTGACCTATAATATTCCACTCAAGAGTGTGAATAAAGTCCAGCTTAGCACAAGTGCTCACAGACTGCTCCTTCGTCCTTCAGACAGTCAGATCTATTTGAGACACAAGGGGTATATGATCCTGATCCCTTTGGTTAAGTTTTAGATAAGATGCCTTCTTTCTGAAAAGGGTCGCAGCCTCTACAAATACCACCTGCAGTAAGCAAGGGGAACAGAAAAGTGTCCAATTCTTAAAAGGAAAAGCAGGCTGAATGCCAGGTTATGACAGCGCGAAGCAAGGAAGCAGTGAAACCATCACTGAAAACCACGTCCCGAGTCTCCCAGCCTGGGCTCTTTCTCACCCCTAACCACACAGTGGGACACCTCGGGGCCAGGTCTCTGCGAGGCTTCCCAGGCTCCTCGAGGACGTTCCCAGCAAAACTGCAGTCCGCGCGATTCGTTACAGAGGGCGCTGCATGGGCTTTTATAGGCTCGGGCACTTCCGATGGCGCGCAAGGGGGTCTGGGAAATGAAGTTTGCATGCTACGAGGCTGGCTGGATTCCTAGGAGCACGGCCTCCTGTTTGCCTTGTCTGTAGCCCCACCCCCATCTCGAGGAAGGAAAAATGCTGGGGTTAATAGCCTCTCGCCTGGGGTCTCCCCTCAGCGACCGGGAGGTGGTAGGGCTCCGCATACTGCAGCCCCAGAGCGAAGGCCCAAAACATGGCGGGCAATTAGCCATCAACTTCCGGAATTTCAAGTCGGCTTCCGGAAGCAGAGACCGGGTCCCCATGACAACCGACGTTGGTTCTTTGAGGTGAGTGTAGATGATGAGCCCAGGGTAGAGTAGCCAGAAGGCAGAATTTTTTGTTGTTGCTATTTGTTTTGCCATTGCTTTATTGCCGAGGCATCCTGGTCCGTGAGGATTGGGAAGGGTAAGGAAAACTTGTTAAACTGGAGGGTAATCGTCCGCGTAGCTAGGGCGAGGGGTGTTTCTTTCTAAAGGATACCGTGACATTCCATGGAGCCTCGCAAAGTGGTGCGTTTGGCCCTACGCACTTGCGATCTGGAGAAAATAACTTGAACTCTAACCGTGTGTCCCTGCCTATAGCCAGAGGATAATTCTTTCCTACCATGCAGGTTGTTGTGAGGATTAAAGAAAATTCTCCTGGTCAACAAGATTATCCTGGCACAGGTACCCAAGAGAGAGGTTATGAATGTGAAAACTCAAGCCCAGAAGCTACGTTTATATATCCAACCTCGGTGGACAGGGCCCAGACCCCTCAGAACCTGTGCAAAACGGGTATTATATGCTCTAAAATGGCTGCTTTTCAAATCCAGGGATTAATTTAGGTTATAAATATGCTCCCTCATCCTACCGCTGTGTTTCTGTCATAACCTTAATAAGTTCTTCTAGGAAAGCACTGTGTGCTCTCAGCTTTTTCATCCGACACTGTCTATTTCTATGAGAACATAAATTCCACCTACTTAGATATCACTCCTTTTTGTCGGTTATGAAATAGGCTGGCCATACGGTGCCTCTAACAGAATACCACTCTGCCACTTACCAGCTGTGTAATCTTGGTCAAATTAGTTTACCTTGCTGGGCCTCAGTTTTCTTGTCTATGAATTGAGGAAAATAAAAAGTATCAGGGCTGGAGAGATGGCTCAGTGATTAAGAGCACTGACTTCTCTTCCTGAGGATCTGGATTCAATTCCCAGCACCCACATGGCAGCTCACAACTGTGTGTAATTCCAAGATTAAACACAGACATACATGCCGGCAAAACACCAATGCACATAACATAAGAACAAATAAATTATTAAAAAAGAAAATAAAAATATCTTCTACTTTATGAGGTTATTGTAAGATTTAAATAATACCTGTGATGGGAACAGTTCCTAGAGTGTTGCATGTAGTACATAAGGATTTATTATTACTACCAATACCACCACTACATGACCAGGCTGCCACTTCTCTGTAGTTAGACTAACAAGTTAGCCCTGGTTAGACTTGTGCATTTGTCAGGGGTGTTGATGCACTTCTGTAAAACAAGCACTCAGGATGCTGAGGCAGGAGAATCAAGAATTCAAAATCAGTTGGGCTACATAGCAAGATCTGGTTCAAAACAAGGAAGGGGGGAGAAAAGAGCTATGCATTTAAAAGGATTCAGGCATGGAGAAAAGTCTGATGCTGTCTCTAGAAATAAAAGACAAGTTGAGGGGCTGGAGAGATGGCTCAGAGGTTAAGAGTACCCTCTGTTCTTCCAGAGGACCGGGTTTCGATTCCCAGCACCCACATGGCAGCTGACAACTGTCTGTAGTTCCAGGTAAACACCAAGGCAAATAAATAAATAAATAAATAAAATTAAAAAAAAAAAAAAAGACAAGTTGAGGTGCAGTGGGGCAGAGTCAGGATGGTCTTGGCTTGGTTTGGAGAAAAGGCTTGGCTATCATATCCCAGGCTGGCCTCAGACTCTCAATCCTCCTGTTTCTGGCTCCTGAATATTGTGATTACAAGTATGTGCCACTATACCTGGCTTTAGTTGGGTTTTTGTTTTCTTGATTGTTTTGCTTTCTTGGTGTTCTGCATACTGATGCTCAGTAAGTGTTTATTATTAGGCTTCTTAATAGTGCCATCTGGGCCCACCCTTCCTTTCTTGATTCTCTCCCCTCCAAATAGGTCCTTGCATTAGTGCCAGGGAAACATCTCTGATTTGGAAAAACTAGACATCTCTCCCTAAGTCTCCATCAGAAAGCCAGAAGTTATCTTCTACAGAACTGTGGAATGTGTACTTGGGAGTCCCAGCAAGCAGCCAGAAGATGCTCCAAACCAGCAACTACAGCTTGGTGCTCTCCCTGCAGTTCCTGTTGCTGTCCTATGACCTGTTTGTCAATTCCTTCTCGGAGCTACTCCGAATGGCTCCTGTCATCCAGCTGGTGCTCTTCATGTGAGTGTGGGAGACAGGCCTGAGAAACTAAATCCAAACAGTTGAAGCTCTGACAGTCACAGTTGAGCATTTTTAAAGTCATTAGTGTGTCCAGAAGTCTGTGCTGTCTGGGGTTTGGGGTGACTATACTACAGAAAAGAACAAATATCATGGTGTCCCTTAGAACTTAGGACCATCTCTTAAGTCCTTACATAACCTCCACTTGGCTATACTTTTGTTTTATGTGTTACAGTATCCAGGATATCGCAATCCTTTTCAACATCATCATAATTTTCCTGATGTTCTTCAATACCTTCGTCTTCCAGGCTGGCCTGGTCAATCTCCTATTTCATAAGTTTAAAGGGACCATCATTTTGACAGCTGTGTACCTCGCCCTCAGCATTTCCCTTCATGTCTGGGTCATGGTAAGAGTAAAAGCTCTGAATTCTTTAATTCATATTTAATTTTTTTTAAAAAAAAAAACTTTATTTATTTATTTGCCTTGGTGTTTGCCTGGAACTGGAACTACAGACAGTTGTTAGCTGCCATGTGGGTGCTGGGAATCGAACCCCGGTCCTCTGGAAGAGCAGTCCATCCTCTTAACCGCTGAGCCATCTCTCCAGCCCTCATATTTAATTTAAACAGTTATATACAACTATTGTGTTGTGTCTCTGTATAGCTGGATAGATGTGTGGGTGCCAAAGGATAACTTGTGAGAGTTGACTCTCTACTTCCATCATGTAGGTAGGGATTGAACTGACGTCATCAGGCCTGGCAGCAAATGCCAACCACTGAGCAATCCTCAGCCCTTTCACAACTTTAAAGAGCTAGAAATAGGGCATGGTGGCTAAAACATATAATTCTAGTACCCAACAGGCCAAGGCAGGAGGATTACCACAAATTCAAGGCCATCCTGAACTACACACTTAAGTTCTAGACTAGCCTGGGTTATAGTATAAAGCCTTGCCTCGGGGGCTGGAGAGATGGCTCAGAGGTTAAGAGCACTGACTGTTCTTCCAGAGGTCCTGAGTTCAAATCCCAGCAAAACCACATGGTGGCTCACAACCATCTATGATGAGGTCTGGCGCCCTCTTCTGTAAAACTGTATGCATAATAAATAAATAAATCAAAAAAAAAAAAAATTAAAGCCTTGCCTCAAGAGGGGGTGGGAAAAAAAACCCAAAAATGTGGTAATATATACCTGTAATCTTTTTTTTTTTTTTTTTTTTTAAACTTTATTTAATTATTTGCCTTGGTGTTTGCCTGGAACTGGAACTATAGACAGTTGTTAGCTGCCATGTGGGTGCTGGAAATCGAACCCGGGTCCTCTGGAAGAGCAGATGGTGCTCTCAACCGCTGAGCCATCTCTCCAGCCCCTATACCTGTAATCTTAATTCTCTGAAAGCCATGGTAAGCTTAGCCTGGGCAATATATATAAGTTCAAAAGCAAGCTTTGCTGAGCCGCTTTTCCAGCTCAGAATCTTGAGGCCAAAATAAGCACATAATGGGCTAGAGAGATGCCTCAGTGGCTATGAGCATTTGCTGCTCTTACAGAGGATCTGGATTTGGCCTAGCACCAACCTCAGATGGCTCACAACGCTATGTGACTTCAATTCTAAGGGATCCAACTCTCTGACCTCTGATGACACTGGCAAATACATAATACACATATATACATATATATACATATATACACATACACATAAAAAGTAAATCAGTTGCTAGATATGGGTGGTTACATGCCTTTAATCCCAGTAATTGGGAGGCAGAGGTAGGTAGATCTCTGTAAGCTAGAGGCTAGCCTGGTCTACCCTGGCCAGCCAGGACTATATAGTGTTATAGCCCATGTCAAATCTCTTCCCCTCTCTCTCTCCTCCTCCCTCTCCCTCTCTCTCTAAAGAAGTATATGAAAAACACAAGCTACACAGAGAAATGGAAGAATTAGGGATGCAACAGAAGTCAGAAGCCATGACAATCAGACCTGATCTGGGGTCTATGTGAGATACATGCATTCAAGCTGTTGATCTGACTTACAAACAACAACAACAATAAAAACAAAACACCAGAGAGAAATGCTAAGAGCTAGGGAATACAGCTCAGTGGCAGAGCATTTACCTGGCAAGCTCAGTGCCTTGAGTTTGCTCAAACCCTGTCCTGCAACAAGAAAATCCAACCAGAAGTCCCAATCCTCTGGAAACTCTGGTAGAAGGTGGACAAATGAAGGTGTCTTTGGCTGGAGTGTAGCATATGACAGTTCATAAGGCCCTTTTGCCTAGCTTTCTGTCTTCAAGAATCCAGGGATTTTTCCATTTGTAGCAATCAGTTTACCTTTGCCCCAGACAGGCCTACTAGGGTTAAAACAGGAAATGGAGACTGTTTTTGTCATCACTGTGTGGATAGGTGGGTGTTGATAGGCTTATTAGGTGTTAGTGTCCCATGGTTAATATTATAGGCATTGGGTGTTTCTGGGAAGCAGCTACCTAAGAATGTTGATTTCCTTTAAGCCTGGTGCCAAGTCCCCCTCTTTACACCAGAAACTCAGTCCTCATGATGCTTCTCTTTAGTTTTCCTGTTGGCTCCAGATCAAATGCAGTGCTCATGGTTTGATTGCTTTTTTAAGAATATAATTTGGAAATTTATGTCAGTGCATATGTGCGTGTATAGGCGAAGTTTTTAGTTAAGACCACAGTCAGCTGTGTCCCAAATAACTATTCAGAGACTTATTATTAGTTATAAATGCTTGGCCAATAGCTCAGATTTATTACTAACTAGCTCTTACAACTTAAATTTATCTGTTTATATTCATCTCTGTGCTGCCCTAAGGTTTGTGGCTTTGACCTCTCCTGCATGTCCTGCTTCTTTTCTGTTTAGCTGGTGACACCTCTGACCCCGCCCTCCTTCTTCAGAACATTCTCTTTATCCCGAAAATCCTGCCTAGCTATCAACCAATCAGTTTTTTATTAACAGTGAGAGCAACTTATTACAATGTACAAAAGGATTATTCCAGAGCATGTGTGTATGCCTGAATATGTACAGTCGATCCAGAAGAAGATGTTGGATCTGTAGCTGGAGTTATAGGAGACATCCAATGTGGGTACTAGGAACTGAACTCCGAAAGGGCATCTTTAACCAGTGGGCTATCTCTCTAGTCCCCCTGACCTTTCATTTTTGCATTTATTTGGGTTCTGGGGAGGTCTTGCAGGCCTTTGCCATTCAGATTTCTTCTGTTTTACAAATTCTTCCATCCTTTTGAAAGCTTTGAGGAGATCCCTTTGAAGCAAAATAAAAAGGGGCAAGGGCAGCTGAGAGCTGGTAAGATGGCTTGACAGACTGAGTTTGATCCCTGGGACTTATCAAGAGACCTGACTTCTATATGCTGTCCTCTGTCTCTGCATACATGCTAGTCACACTGCTACACCCATACAATTTTTGCTAATTAAAAAAAAAATTGTTCTGGGGCTGGAGAGATGGCTCAGAGGTTAAGAGCAGTGACTGTTCTTCCCAAGGTCCTGAGTTCAATTCCCTGCAACCACATGGTGGCTCACAACCATCTATGATGACATCTGAAGCCCTCTTCTGTATACTGTATACTTAATAATAAATAAATAATTTTTTAAGTAAATTGCTTTGAACCAGGATCTCACTACTATAGTCTTGGTTGGCCTGGAACTCACTATGTAGGCTTCAGCTACCTTACAATGATTTGCCTGCTTCTGCCTCCTAAGTGCTGGTACTATTGTATCCAGCTAAAAATTCTATTTATTTATTTATTTTTATGTGAATGAGTGCATTCTGTGCATGCCTTGTGTCCACAGAGTTCAGAAGAGAGCATTGGATCCCCTGGATGTAGAGTTATAGAAGATTGTAAGCCATCATCTAGGTGCTAGAAATTGAACCTAGTTTCTAGCCCATTAAAAAAAGAAAAAAATTTTTTAAGGAGGAGTTTAAGGCTCCCTAGACAAATATACTTTGAGTTTATGGAAAGGAGGTGAGGTTAGCATGATTTTTCAACCAACTGGCTTTGCTGTACTCAAGCAAGTGGGAGATGTAACAACCTCATGTAGCCTCTAACCTTTTCCTTTCCACTCATGCCTCCTTTAGAACTTGCGATGGAAAAACTCCAGCAGCTTCATTTGGACAGATGGACTTCAAACTCTGTTTGTATTCCAGAGACTAGGTGAGGAATAGCTTCAGGTACACTCACATCCTGTTGTGTCTCTGGCTTCCCAGCTCCATCAGCCACACAAAGGAGAGAGGAAGGCCTGCCCTCTGCTCTTTCTGGGAGTCAGAGAGAAGCCCCAGGGCAGTGCTAGGCCTGGCTGGGCTTGGGCTTCCCTGAAGGGGACACTGTGGACGGTCCTTGAGGGTGTTCTTTGCTTTTGTCCTCAGCCGCAGTGCTGTACTGCTACTTCTACAAGAGGACGGCCGTGAGACTGGGCGACCCCCGTTTCTACCAGGACTCCCTGTGGCTTCGGAAGGAGTTCATGCAAGTCCGAAGGTGACCACTTCAGGTCCTACTGACCAATGCCTCTCCTTCCTGGTAGAAGCTGCCTGGGCTGCTCTCCAGGGAAGGACAGCCAAGGCACCAGGAAACATGGACTTCTAGGACATGCTCTCTAGGCATGGTTGGAAACTGAGGCAGGAGAACTGTTGTGGGTTTGAGGCCACCCTGGGCCTACCTAGTCTAGCGAGTTCTAGGATAGCCTGTAGAGGGAGACCCTATCTCTTATATTTTTGGTTGTGAGCCTAGCCTTTAATAGCTCAGCCATCCCTCCAGCCCAAACCCTATCTCAAAAAATAAGGAAGCCCTTCCCTATTCCAAGTTAAAGTGTTTTCCCCAGACTGTAGAACAAAGCACAATCTTGCTTCCTACCTCAGTCCATCCATTTCCTTCTCTTCCTGCCCTGGACCACTCACCTGTTCTTTCCCTCCTCCCTCCTGAGGAGTCTGCAGCTCTGGAACTCCCACTCTTGGAAGCTTAGGGTCCGGCCTTTTAGGTAGCAACCTCCTAGCCCACCCCCTGCTCTATTGATACCATACTTGAGTGACTGGAGGTCATAGACAACGATGGGCATGTCCTCCTCACCGACCACACCTTTGTCATTTAGATTTTATATCCAAAGTACTTTTTTACAGTTTGAAAAAGAAATAAATAGAATTCTTTTTTTTTTTTTTTTTTTTTATGGTGAAGACTGTCTTCCTGTCTAATTGTCTTCATGGTGAAGAACACCTCAGCTTCCCTTTGGCCCACAGGGCAGATGGAGAGGGTTAGGGTTAGGGTTAACTGGGGAGGGATGGACACTGACTATAATATGAATACTGCCTCAAACAAAGCAAAAAGTTCTAGTATGTCTTTGGAAATTCAAGGTATGATCTCATGCCTGCCCCGCCCCGGAGTTCCAGATTTCTAAGCTTCCTTTCCATTCTGTGCTTACTAGAAGCTAAAATTGCCCTCAAGAGACAAATAACAAAATGTTCCAGAACCTTTTGGGGGAAAAAAATTAGAATTTTTATGCTATTTTCTTTTCTTTCTTTCTTTCTTTCTTTCTTTCTTTCTTTCTTTCTTCCTTTCTGTGTGTGTGTGTGTGTGTGTGTCTGTCTGTCTGTCTGTCTGTCTGGGTTTAAAAACAGGTTCTCTGTGTAGCCTTGACTATACTGGAACCAGTTCTATTGACCAGCCTGGCCTTGAACTCACAGAGTTCTACCTCCCTCCCAAGTGCTGGGTTTAAAGGCGTGTGCCACCACTGCTTGACTATGTGCTACTTTCTATTCCTAGAGTAACATGTAACAAACCATCAGCAAACTCAGTAGCATGCATCCCTATGCAGTTGTCTGACACATAGTGGGGTTCCGCTGATCTGGGATAGTAAGGTGATTGCAGCTGGACCTGCTCAAGTCTGTTTTCAGTCAGCCATGATAATCTTGGACCTTTAACTTGACTAACCTAGAATGACCTCAGGAAGAAAACAGTTTACTGGGCTGCGGGTCTTATGACTCATGCATCAGCAGACTACCCTGGGTCTGTGGACATGATGGTAGCCTAGGAACAGGAAAGAACATGTCTCATTGCATTCATTTCAGTCCTCTGTTTTAGTTTCTGTTGGGCAGAGCAAGTCATATGACTTTAAACAAAGTCCAAAAAGGAAACAGCACAAAGTTTCAAGGCAGAAGGTTTGGAAAGGACTGGGAGTGTCTGGGAGAGCCAGAGCATGAACATAGCATGTGCAAGGCCCTGGGTTTATTACCTAGTACCAAAAGACAGCATGAATACAAGAAAGGACAAATAACAGACTATTAAGCAAATCAGACCATACCTCATAGCTGTGAGAAACATATAGGATGTTTAAGAACAAGGGCTAAGACATTGAAAAGGCCAGGAGCAAATCCTGATGCCGAGGACTGCTGGGCTGTGAAGCCACAGAAGCTACAGGACCTCAATAAAAACAGCTGTGTTCTAGAAAAACTAGTGTGTACCCTGAGCTTTTAGGTTTTTATTATTTGCAAATGTCACAAAATACTCTTGTTTTTATTTTTTTCATATCAAAATTTTGAGGGTAGAAGCCTGGGCCCTGGCAGCTCTGATAAGCAGTCTGGACTCAGCTACCGGTCCTCAGTTGGTCAGTTAAGAAGACAGTAATAGGAGAAAGCAGAGGTGAGATGATTCAGTGCAGTCATGCTGAAAGAGGACAAATAGAGGGGTCTGGTAGCCGCCTAAGTTCATCTTCAGAATATTGGACATGCAGTTTAAGTTTAAATGGAAATGGATGACAAGATGGCTCAGCAGTTAGGGACATGCTGTTTTTCCAGAGGACTGAAATTCTGTTCCCAACTCTCCACTGCCTGTAATCCCAGCTCCAGAAAGATTCAGCACTTCTGGCCTCTTAAGGCATGTCCACACACCCACACACATAATTAATTTTTTTTAAAGTTTGAATACCAAGAAATGTAAATAACAAAGCAGTCCTGGTCAGGGTGTGCTCTAATCATCACTGACTGGCATTGTCTTGCTCTAGTTGTCCTATAAGGAAGGAAATGTGACAGTTGGCAGAGCTGTGTGACATCTCTTCCTGGGAGGCAGGTGCCTCCTCTATGTGGCTTCAGGCTTCAGCTCTTCTCTGCCTGAGATTCCCCGGGGGAAGTTTGATTCTTTGGGTTCCATTGTTTGAGTAGTCTGAAAGCACAAATGCCTCTTTAAAATTACTGTCTTGCGCACACCTTTACTCCCAGCACTCCCAGGGAGGCAGAGGAGGCATATCTCTGTGGTTGAGGCCAGCCTGGTCTCTAGAACTAGTTCCCGGACAGCCAGGGCAACACAGAGAAACCCTGTCTTGAAAAACAAACAAAACAAAAATTTCCTCTCCTGTGAGATGGTTACAAAAATGTTAAAAGCCACTTAAAAATGTCCAAACTTTTCTTAAGAGCTAACAAAAATAGGCTGGATTTGGTGTAAGGGAAGTTTTTTAACTTCTGCTTTAGATTTGAGACTAGCTGGGCATCATAGTAATACCCAGTCTCCAAATAAAAAGGGCTGGGAAGATGGCTAGTGGGTAAAAGTGCTTGCTATACAAGCCTGGGGACCTGAGTTCAGTCCCTAGAATACACAGAAAGACAGATTAGAGAACTGGAAAGGAGGCTCAGCAGTTAGAGCACTTGGTGCTCTTGCTGAGGGGCAGGGTTCAGTTCTCAATACCCATATGCTGCTCATAGCTGATGTCTGCGTCTCAAGCTCCACAGGATCCAATGCACCATGTACACAGTGATGCACCAAAACACCAATATACATAAAATAATTTTTTTAATTAGAAATAAATTATTTTGCTTCGTGTGTATTTTGCTGTCTGTGCACTATACACATTCTTGCTGCTCACAGAAACCAGGAGACGGTGTCGGATTCCCTGGAGCTGGAGTGACAGACAGCTGTAAATTGACCTGTATACGCAGGAAATCTTGGGTCCTCTGGACAAAGCAGCCAGTGCTCTTGACTGCTATGCCATCCAGCCAACTCCAGGTCATTTTTGTTTAAGCCAAGTTCTATAATTCCAGAACTGGTACTGGGTTGGGAAGCAGAGACAGGAGAGTCACACTGTAGCTTTTATCAAAAGTTCAGTGGCAGAAACAACTGGGGTGATCCTGCCGTAAATACAGGTGAGATAGGGCTTAGTGCTTAAGAACAAGTACTCTTCCAGAGGGCTTGGGCATGGTTTCCGGTACCCACATCAAGGACCTCAGCCATCTATAACTCCAGCTCCAGGAAGAGCCAGTGATCTCTGGTCTCTGCAGGCACTTGCATGCATATAGCACATAAATTCACACAGGCACACATATAACTTAAAAGACTGGAGATAACTGATTCCCCAAACGCTGTCCTGTGACCTTCGCATAAGCACCCAGGCATAGGCACACTTTCCCAACCTCCTTTCACACACGTGCACACAAAATACATGAAATCTAATAGATAAACAAGAAGAATGTACAGACAAGTGGCAGAATAAAAACAAAATTGCCATAACAGTAAACCCTACCTAACTACTTGGAGCCTGACCAGCGTCTTATAATGCCTTCATAGAAACATCTAGAGCTTAACTAACACCCAGTGAACTATCCTTACCCCAAGTGTCCAGTCTTAAGAAAGATAACTGGATGTGAGACTCAGAGGATCGTGAGATGTCTCCTTACTCTGTAGAACAAACCCCACTCGACTGGCACAAGAGATAAGGCTAAGCAGCTCCCCTTAGCTCTGTAAGAACCTCCTCACCCTGCTCTCTCTGGTGAGGAAGCCTCTGAGAATACACATCTCTCCTCTTTAATCTTTCCCCGTCAGCTGGACGTGGTGGTGCACATGTGTACTCCCAATGCACTTGTGCACTGGAGGATGGGAAAGACTGAGACAGGAGAATTACTGTGAGCCAGTCTACATAGTAAGTTTTAGGCCAGACTAAATGATGCAATGAGACTCAACAGGGTCCTGGTCTGGTAAATATTGGTTTTCAGCCTGACGCAGCATTCAAATACAGTGAGGGAGGTGCTAGCCTTGAGTCTTTCAGTTGGAACAAAAGGTATCAACCGCTAACAAAGCTACCATCTGCAGTCATCACACCTTTGTCTGAGGAAAAGAGAGATGGAGATGAGTGAATAGCCTGATTTTGAATCTTTCTGTAAAAGCTTGTAGCTCTCCTAGCAGGAGAGGAGATACCCTAAAGAGAGACACTTCCTCTTCCACGAACTATTGAAACAATGGATCCTGAAGAATTCAAATTTCCTTAGGAATCTCATACAAAGGGAAGAGAAGGCACTTGCCTTCCAGGAAGATATTTCACACAGTTTTGACAACTTGTCAGACCACCTTGCAAGATAGGCTGGAACAGAGACAATCATGGGCCACACCACGCTTTGACCAGGATTACTTTCTTAGGCATACCTCTTGCCCTTTGTTTAAAGTAAAACCTTGTCTCAAACTTGGGAGTCACTGGACCCCTTTATTTACTTCTCTTCTTAGTGTGGACCGCATTAAATATCGTGGTGGCTTCAGTATGAATGGCCCCATAGGCTCATGTGTTTGAATACTTAGGGAGTGGCACTATTTGAAAGGATAAGGAGGTGTGGCCTTGCCAGAAGAAGTGTGTCACTGGGGGTGGGCTTTGAGGTTTCAGAAGCCCAAGCCAGGCCTCTTTTCTCTTATTCAGTGCCTCTTCACAGCAACAGAATACTAAGACCAATATATCTCTGCTTTTCATTATTATTGTTTTTTTGTTTGTTTTTGAGGTTTTATTTTATGTGTATGAGTGTTTTGCCTGCATGTATGTTTGTGCACTATGTGTGTGCAATGCTTACTGAAGTCAGAAGATGATGTCAGATCCACTGGAAATGAAATTATGGACAGTTGTGAACCACCATGTTGGTGCTGAGAATTGAACCAGGTTCTCTGGGAGAGCAGTCGGTGCTCCTAACTACAGAGCCATCTCCCCAGCCCCATTTCTGGTTTCTTTAGTTTGTGTAGGACTCACAGCCTACTTTGTTGAGAATACCAGGGCCTAGATTTAACTCTTAATGGTCCTGGTAACAAGCTTTTACAGAAATGTTATATCTCTGCTCATCACAATCTCTTAAAGGTAGATAGTTTTCTTTGTCCCTAAAATGAATCAGCTCCATTGTTTCCTGTTGTCTTTACAGCAAGTGAGTACAACCGATTACCTACTTCTGAAAATATTTACAAACTTGATGGGCCTGTGACTGTCTGGTGTATGTTAGTGTGTATATCTGCTTCCACAGTGGAAACTGAGGGGGAAGAAAAGTCTGGTTCCATAGAGACAGGCTCTTAGGCAGCTCTTTATCCATGAAGGTTACTACTTGGGGACTCAGCTCTATGTCTCAGGAGACGGGTACAAACATGCAGATGGACAGCAGCATGGAGAAGGCTCTGAGGAGAGCTCAAGCCCATGTGACAGAGTGAGAGTCCAAGAACAGTCCACTCCATAGCACAGGCCTGCAGTCATGCTGTCCCTGATTCCTGAGCCTGAGTCGGGTTGGAGCAGGAGTGCGGTGGACCTTACCTCAAGGATGTGGGGCAGTAGAGAGGCACTAGTTAAAGTCTGCCCGTTATGCTGGTAGCCCTCTGATGACTCCAAGCCTGAGCCTACAGGCTTTTTTTGGGGGGGAAGTCAGAAGTGAATTAGAACACCTGCTCTTCTCCTGGAAACTGGGCACCTGGGCACCTATAGTTTCGGCTTCAGTGACAGGCTCTCAGTTTCCTTCACAGCTTCTGTGAGAAAGAGGCTGCTACAGTGGGTATGGCCTGATTAGCCTCTAATCTAAAACATAATATCTAGGCATCCACATGGTACAGAATTCAAGGTCTAAAAACAGATAAGCTACTGGCACACATCTGTAAACCCAGCCACTTGGAGGCAGAAGCAGTTTAATCAATATAACAAGACCCTGTCTCAAGAAATGCATGTATGAATGAATATATACATATTTTATAAGGCCGAAAATACAGCTCAGTGGTAAAATATGCCTAACATATGTGAGGCACTGCATTCCATCCGGAGCCTGGAGAAAATGCATAAGAAGGAATACTCTATAATCTCCATTGCCATCCCTAATCCACTTGAGTTTCTTGTCCCTGAAAAATCTGTATCTACTTACATAACCTCTTCCTCTTTTGTTAAAGACAGCTTTTTTTCCCCCTATGTAGCACAGACTAGTTTGAACTCAAGATCCTCCTGCTTCACCCTCCTGAGTGTTGTGATATTGTGGAATGATCTTTTTGTACACTGTAAAGATATGTCTTTGTCAAGGCACTTTTGGTTAGTTTAATAAAAAGCTGAATGACCAATGGCTAGGTAGGAAGATGTTAGGCAGGACTTCTGGGCAGAGAGAAGAGGAGGAGCTGGGTCTAGGTGTAGTAATACACCAGTGGGTATGGAGAGAAAATATGAGGAACAAGATGGAAGAGAGGTGAAAAGCAACAAGGCAAAACATAGATTAATATAATGGTTTGATCTAAGTTATAAGAACTAGTGGAACAAGCCTAAGCTATAGGCTGAGCTTTCATAATTAATGATAAGTCTCCAAGTCATTTCTTGGAGCTGGCAGATAGAAAAAAGTCTGCTACATTGTGATGACAGGCTTGTGCCATCATAGTGTAGGATTTTTTTCTTTTATGTGCACATTTGTCTGTGTGAGGGTGTAGGATTATCTGGCACTGGAGTTACAGACAGTTGTAAGCTGCCATGTGGGTGTCAGGAATTGAACCTGGGTCTTCGGGAAGAGCAGCCAGTGCTCTTAACCACTGCGTCATCTCTCCAGCCCAGAACAGAAATATTTCACAAGGGAAAAATTGCTATAATGCTACCTCAGTCATTTATTTTAAATCCTTGACACTACGCATATTTTATAGATACTTGTGATGTGGGGGGTACATAAAATATGGTTGATAGCTGCCCTGTTTCCTGACACTTAATTCCTAAAACCCTTAAAATATCCAAAGTGCTGTCATTTTGGATGCTGAAGAACTGAAGGTGTCTGGGCATCCCTGGATTATTTCACTTGTTGGGACTGGTCACTTGGGAAACTCCTGTAATTAGAGGGTTGGAGCTATCCACCCCACCCAGACCTCTGGGAGGGAAGAGTGCTAAAGACTAAGCCAGTCAGTCATCAGTCACCAATAGTTATTCCATCATGTGCTGTGGCCGAACCCCCTATGTAGAGACTCAGTGACCAGAAAATCCATCCAGGTACTGTGAGGGTAGTGCCCTCACCTGGAGAGCCTCACTCCAGCACTTGCTTTCTGAGTTGTATTTTGTTCTGTTTTGTGAAAGGATGACTTTCTGGTTTCCTGAGTGCTGGGCTCAGGAAGTGCTCCCATATGTGGGGTCAACACACCCAGCTTCTGAGTTGTGCCCTTTCTACTAAACATACAAACTCAGCTGTTTGCCTGACTTCTATCCAGTTAAGCATGTCTGAAGGAAGAACAGCCAGAGGGCTTCAGCAGCACAGCATGTGACTTACATATGCAAAAGAGTTCTGTGTTCTGTCTGCAGTGCCTGGGGTGCAGGATGTCACCAAAGACAAGGACAACAGCAACAACAAAAAGTGACTTCAGCTCTCCAAGCACGTACCGGCTGCACAACTCAGAAAGATGACAAGCACTGGGGCAAGCACAGCTTGTTTCGTTTTCTTTTTTTTTTTTTTTTTAAACTTTATTTATTTATTTGCCTTGGTGTTTGCCTGGAAGTGGAACTACAGACAGTTGTTAGCTGCCATGTGGGTGCTGGGAATCGAACCCTGGTCCTCTGGAAGAACAGAGGGTGCTCTTAACCGCTGAGCCATCTCCCCAGCCCCCATGTTTAATGTTTTTAAGAAACAAGCTGTGCGGGGCTGGAGAGATGGCTCAGCGGTTAAGAGCACCGTCTGCTCTTCCAGAGGACCAGGGTTCGATTCCCAGCAACCACACAGCAACTAACAACTGTCTGTAATTCCAAGATCTGACATCCTTACACAGTAATACATGCAGGCAAAACACCAATTCACATAAAATAAAAATAAAATATTAAAAAAAAAGAAAAAAGGAAACAAACTGCCAGGCAGTGGTGGCACACACCTTTTATCCCAGAGAGGCAGAACCAGGCTGAGTTCTGTGAGTTTGAGGCCAGCCTTGTCTACAGAGCGAGTTCCAGGACAACCAGGTCAGTTAGACAGAGAAACCCTGTCTCAAAACAAACAGACAGACAAACAAAAAACAACAAAAAGAAAAGAAACAAGCTGTTAATGTAATTTAAAAAGAGACTATAGTAGCCCAGCTGGAAATGTACCTGAGAATAGTACCTCTCTAACATCCTCAAAGCCCTGGATTGGATCCCAGCACTGAATAAATTGGATATAGTGAGCTTTTGTCTGTAATCCAGGCACTTTGGAGATGTCAGCAGAAGGAACAGAAAGTTCAAGGACATCCTCTGCTGTGTAGTCGGAAGCCAGTCTAGAAGACAAGAAACCCTTTCTCCAAAAAAAAAAAAAAAAAAAAAAAAGTTTATCTAGTCCTACTTTTTGTAGAATGGAGTTGCTTCTAGCAGGACAGAATGCTCCAGCCAGGAACTAGAAAAACTAGATAAAACACACAATTTTTCTAAGAATCCTATTCAGGGGGAAGTCTGTAGCCCAGGAACAGACCAGAAAAAAAAAAAAAAAAAAAAAAAAAAGCCTACCCAAAAAGGATTTTGCATTCTCCACTTTGAAGGATAGAACGAAGCACAAGCAGTAAAGTTAGTGATGGACAGGACGACATCTTGACCAGAACTGCTTAGCTTTACATACTCTTGCAGACTTGCAAACTCTTTTTTTTTTTAAATGTTTATTATGTTTGCAGTACACAGAAGAGGGCACCAGATCTTTTTTTTATAGATGGTTGTGAGCCACCATGTGGTTGCTGGGAATTGAACTCAGGACCTCTGGAAGAACAGTCAGGGTGCTCTTAACCTCTGAGCCATCTCTCCAGCCCGACTTGCAAACTCTTTAACCCTGAATTTAATCCTAGCTTTAGGAATGTGGAAAGAGGAAGTTAAGAGAGCTAGGCCGAGCAGGAGAAGAGAGTTTTCAGTTTCCTCAGAGACTTTCCCTTCCTTTTGAGCTGAGGACTCAGATGCATTTGGTTGGAGAATTCCTAGAGACAGGCCTGAGGAGTTGACTGGGTGGCTGTGGTTTGTTTCTGAAATTCCAGCTTTTCCCTAATATCTAGCTCTGGGTTTTCACTATATGCTAACTAGAGTTTGTGCAATACCACCCTTCCAGTTTGTTGAGTTTCTTTCTTCTTCTTTTTTACATTTTTTATTTTGTGTGTGTGTTGTACATACTTGCAAAGTTGGTTTTCATCTTTAATCACCTGGATTCCAGGATCAAACTCAGGTCACCAGTCTTGGTGAAAAGAGCCTTTACCCAGAGGTCATGTTGCTGCCCTTATGCTGACCCTGAGCTGTCAATTCTCCTGTCTCAGCCTTCTGAATGCTGGGTTTACAGACAAGCCCAGCACGGCAGCGTTCTCCACCAGGTGAGGATGTGTGTATATGTGGGAGGGGGATTCTTTCTGGTCTCATATCACCTTAGCTTTTTCTTTCTCTCTTACCTCTGATTTCACAGTCAGAGGATACCAAGTATGACCTGGAAGACAGACAACAGAAATTATCCAAATCAAGGAACAGACAAAAGAGAAATAGGACAGTCCAGCTTTAGGAACTAGTTAGATAATATCAGACTGTCTGACATAAACAGAATTAGAGCTTAGGAGGCAAAGGAAGAAAAAGAGCAGACACAAATATTTAGATAAATGGCAGCCAGGTATTCCCCAGATTTGGCAAAAGATATGTACATATTTGAGATACCAAATAAGCCCACCCTGACAGGTTTTTAAAGTCCACATCTAGTCAGGCATAGTAGTACACATCTCTAATCCCAGCACTCAGAGGGCTAGAGGTAAGTGGATCTCCCTGAGTTCAAGGCCAGCCTGATATATGTATTTCTAGACCAGCCAGGAACACTCAGTTAATAAAAGAAAAAGGCCTTGATTGAGGTGTATCACAGTCACATTGCATCTGAAGATGAGAGAAAAAGTGCTGCTCATTTGTTTGGTTTCTGGTGCAGGTATCTAACCCAGAGTTAGCACATGCTAACTCTGAGAGCAGAAACTATGCAGTACATATGGAGGATTTGCAACCAGCTGGTTCTCAGGAGCTCACAGGCCAGAAGTGAGTGCACAGCAGCCCTAACATGCCGAGAGATGGAACATTCAGAATTCCATGTTCACTAGAAACAGAATGAAGCTAAAATACATTTTCTTATACAAGAAAATAGAATTTGTTACAGGGGGAGAGAAAACAGGAGGGCCCCTTTCTGTTCTGTGCTAAAGGGTCTTGGCTTGCACTTTTGTGACAAAAGACAGATTATCCAGAGTAGTGCAGAGCAAACCCACCTGGCCATGGTTTCATAGAACATGAGAGACTTCGGGCTGGAGACCCAGTGTCTCTGATGTGCTATCAAGTTTTACTCTTTTGCTGTGGAGCAGGGACAGCTTGAGGAAATGTTATTGCACACGTAGGATCTGAGTGACAGAAACAGCTGGGGGCAGAAACACAGCCGGGCCTGTCTGCCTGCTCCTGTGAGACTCCACAGAGAAGCATTCCTTCCTCCCGGCTATGGAGCAAGGTCTCTCTGGAATGAGGGTCTCAATTTCATGACCAGCTGTTACAAGGAAAGGCTAAGAGTCCGTGAGAAGAATATTTTTCTGCTTTTTGGCTGTCTTGGGGGTGGGGGTGGGAAGAGTCTCAATTTCTGTGATCTTAGAGAAGAAAATTCTAGTTCTAGTGGTCTGCCTTGGGAAACACTGCAGTGGGAGAGCAGAGGGCTAAAGAGATGCTTTGCTTTAGAAGCTTTCTTTGCATTCGCGTGCTGAAGTCTTTATTTGGCCACACGGGAAATGGGAACGCAGAAAGTCAGGTCCCCAGAAAGGAAAACAGCACTGTGACAGTGTTGAGGCTCTGTGCTGTAAGACTTTACTATGAATATGTAGAAAGAATGCTTTGTTTTGTTTTAAACAGGGTCTCTCTGCTGTAGCTCTGGATACCCCAGAACCCAATATGTAGACCAGGCTGGCATCAAACTCACAGATGACAGGGATCTAGCTGCCTGCCCCTGCCTCTTGAGGACTGGGATTAAAGGCATGCCACCATTTTGGCCCTCAAGTTCACTTTAAGTAAAATGATTTATTAAGGGTCACTTATGGGGACCTACAGGCAGCTACATTTTCCCCAAAGTCACCAGCCACTTTTCCTTTAGGAAGCCCTAGTTTGTTTTTAATTACATTTACTTATTTTGTGTGTGTGCATGCATCCTGTGTGTGAGCACATGATAGGCGTGTATATGTGTGTGAGCATACCCATGCCACCTCAAGCATGTCATGTTCAGAGGACAACTTTCGGGAGCTGATTTTCACCTTTGATCATCAGTCTTAGGGATTGAACTCAAGTATCAGGATTGGTGACAAATGCCTTTACCCACTGAGCAATCTTGCCGGCCCAGAAAGTCCTCTTTTCATATAGCTCTAAATATATGAGGTGGTTGAGCTACTGAGTTTGAGTTCCAGGACCACATGATGCAGAGAAATGACTCCTAGTTGTTGTCCTCTAGTCTCCACAGTCTAGGGGTAGCATGAGACTCACCCACCGTGCTCTAGCTCCTTCTGTCTCTGCCTGTCTCTCTCTTTTTCTCTCTGTCCTTCTGTCTGTCTGTCTCTCTCTCACACACACACACACATACCACACACACACTGTTAGCACAAATGCATACACACACACACACACACACACACACACACACACACACACACACACGATGCATGCACAAACACAATAAATGTCTTTTAGAAAAGAAAGGAGCAGCAGATGGCTGCAAAGCTAGGCTCAGAGAGCTACCTAGTGTTAGAGTGCTGGGGAGCCTGAGGCTCAGACATCCTACTTGCGCCAGCACCGTCCTCTGGGAAGGATGGCTGCTTTGCTGCCCTCTGGAGCCTGGGAAAGTTAAATGGCAACTTGCTCCAAGATGGAGCTACTCTGCCAGGATTCAGAGGAGCCTCATGAGTCCTGGGTTCATTTCCTCACACCACAAAACAAAACAAAATGATCCCAAAATACAAACAGTATCAGGAAGGAACAAGGGATGTCCCCGGGGCTATTACAGATAGTAAAGAGCATGATAAATGTGTGAAAAACTTCACAGCCATGATATTTGAAAATTTATTTTAAAGAATGAGAAGCTCCTAGAGAAACAGAGTATCCCAACCTTACTTGAGAAGTAGAAAAATCTGTGTCTTAAATACATTAAAATCGGGGCTGGAGAGATGGCTCAGAGGTTAAGAGCACTGACTGTTCTTCCAGAGAACCTGAGTTCAATTCCCAGCAAAACCACATGGTGGCTCACAACCATCTATGATGAGGTCTGGTGCCCTCTTCTGTAAAACTGTATGCATAATAAATAAATAAATCTTAATAAAAAAAAATACATTAAAATCATTTAGAGATGTTCACACACACCAGATTTAGCTTTATTAGTGAAATTTCACAAATATTGAAGGAAGAAATAATACCTAATCTCTTCCAGAGACTAGAAAAAAAGAAACTTCTGCTTTGTTTTAATTTTTAAAGCTTTATCTTTAGGAGGCTGGACGGATGGCTCAGTGGTTAAGAGCACTGAGTGCTCTTCCAGAGGACCCAGGTTCAATTCCCAGCACCCACATGGCAGCTCACAACTGTAACTCTAGCTTCAGGACAAAACACCACTGTACATAAAATAAAAATAAATAAACATTTTTTAAAAATTATTTTTATTGTTATTTTTAATTATGTGTAGGTATATGCTCTACATGTGGATGTGAACCACCTGACTTTAGTCTTTTGGGAGAGGAACAAAAGCTTTTAATTTCCTGATCATCTCTCCAGACCCCTGATTTGTTCATTTTGAGACAGTCTTGCTAGGACAGCCTTGATGTCCGATCATGGTCATCCCACCTTAGCTCCTGAGTACTGAGATTATAGGCACGAATCATCGTGCCCAGCAATGCTGCTGCTGCTGCTGCTTTTTCCTCCCTTGCTCCGTGCCCTTTTTTGTGGCTGAGGATCAAACCCAGGGCCCTACATATGCTAGACAAGCACTGTGTCACTGAGCTACATTCTTGGCCTTGTGTCATTTTATGAAGGTAACTTAACCTCAATACCCAATTTGACAATATCCTTACAAGAAAGTTACAACCAGTTTTTTTCATGAACATAAGACCTGAAGAAAACATTAGTAAGGGAAATCCAGCCATAGATCCAGAAGAACGAATCAGGCTGGAGCATTGGCTCACAACATTTAACTGTTCCTTCTGAGAGCCAGGATTTGGTACCCAGCACCCACATAGAAACTCAGAAACATCTGTAACTCCTGTCTCTGAGTATCCAATGTCCTCTTGTGACTTCCTCAGGCACTGCACATGGTGCTCATACACAAAGGCAAAACCACTCAGGTATATACTATAAAAAATAAACTTTTAAAAAGATGACATATCGGGTTGGAGAGATGGCTCAGAGGTTAAAAGCAGCGGCTGCTTTTCCAGCCGTTTTGAGTTCAATTCCCAGAAACCACTTGGCAGGTCACAGCCCCCTATAATGAGATCTGGTGCCCTCTTCTGGCATACATGCAGGCAGAACACGGTATACATAATAAATAAATCTTTTTAAAAAGGTAACATTTGGGGGCTGGAGAGATGGCTAAGCGATTAAGAGTACTGACTGTTCTTCCGGAGGACCTGAATTCAATTCCCAGCAAAACAACATGGTGGCTCACAACCATCTATGATGACATCTGTATACTGTACCCTCTTCTGTATACTGTATAAATAATAAATAAATAAACATTAAAAAAGGTAACATTTATGTCAGTAGTTCCCAAAACCACACCTAGTTTCAGTGGTTCACCAGAGAAAGCACAGAACTAGTCACCCCCCATCACACACAGAAAATAAATGTAATTTTTTTTAAAGAAAAAAATCAAGAGTTGACTGGTATGTCCCTGTCATCCAATCACTAAGGAAGTGGAAGCAGGACCATTGGGAGTTCATAGCCCTCGTTAGCTACATAGAAAGTTCAAGGCCAGTCTGGGTTATAGGAAAGCCTGCTTCAAAAACAACAATAAATCTACTAAAACTTATTTTAAATAATAGTATATTAGTCAAGGTTATCTAGAGGAACAGAACTCATAGATGTATATCTATCTATATGGGACTTATTAGAATGGTTTACAGGCTGTGGTCCAGCTAGTCCAACAATGAGTGTTTACCAACAGAAGGTTTAAGAATCTATAGTTGGTCAGTCTACAAGGCTGACTGGCTTAGCTGGTCTTTAGTGTACGCCAGCCAGAATCCCAAGAGGCAGGCTTTAATATCAGCAAAGGAAGGGAAATTTTAGTGAGATCAAGAGCAAGCAGGCAGAGAGAACAAACTTCTTTCTTCTCTTCCTTTACAAAGGGTGCCAGCAGAAGGTGGGCCCCGATTGAAGGGAGATCTCCTGCCTCAAAGATGTGAGTTAGAAGTGGGTCTCCCAGCGGGCCACGCAGGGCAGAGGAGCAGGGAAGGTAATTGGAGATCTTTGCCTCTCTCTGCTCCTCCAAGTCCAGTTCTTCAGCCTCATCCCCAGATCTGCAGCAGAACACCCACCACCTCCCTTCTCCTCCTGCACCCATCTCCAGTGGATCACACAGATCTTCCCCCGACTCATTGCTTTGTCCCAGCCCCCAACTCCAGCAGACACTCCCTGGGCACCCATGCCACTCTGACCAGGGAAGTGTGTAGGCTAACTGGAAATCTCACCTCTCCCTCCATTCTAACAACAACAACAACAGCAGCAGCAACCCCTCAGTCTCATCCAAACCCTCTGTTTTGGCCTCTCTTCAGTCTCTGGGGATTCCTGGGGACTAACGAAGCAGATCCTGGTGGAGCACTCCTGTGAAGTCCCTTCTTCCCCCAGATCATCCCCATACCTAAGTCTCAGGTCCCAATACACAGAAGCACATTTTACCTGGAGCCTCCAGTGCCCACACCCTATCAGGACCCCAGAAGATTTTTCTACAGGCAACACACAGCCACCATACTCTCTTTAACTAAGACTGAGAGGAGAAACATAAACCAAGGAACAAAACACACACCCAACAAAGACAAGACCAGACATCAGCACCTAGAATCACAGTCTTCCCAATCCCAGATGCCAGGGTAGCAGGGTAAAAACATACTAACAGCCAGGACAGTATGTCTCAACAAGAGCCCAGCAACCCTACCACACCAGGCCCTGAATATTCCAACATAGCTAAAGCACAAATAAAAACTCTTAAAACAGCCTTTAAGAATATGATAGAGGTACTTACAGAAGAAACAAATAAATCCCTTACTATGAAAAAAAAGTCGCAGAAGGAAATGAATAAAATTGTTCAAGACCTGAAAGTGGAAATAGAATCAATAAAGAAAACCCAAACTGAAAGAAATCCAGAAATGAAAAATGTAGAAACTCAAACAGGAACCACAGAGGCAAGCTTCACCAACAGAATAAAGAGATGTAAGAATCTCAGGCACTGAATACATGATAGAAGAAATGGATGCATTGGTCAAAGAAAATTTAAATTTTTTTCTCAGGATGTCATTTAGAGTTTATTGGGGAATCTGGATATCCAGGGAAGGGTCAGGGAAGGGAGGAAAAGGAAGAAAGGAGAGAGAGAGAGAGAGAGAGAGAGAGAGAGAGACAGAGACAGAGACAGAGACAGAGACAGAGACAGAGAGAAAAGAAGGAAGAGAGCAGAGAAAATGAGCAAAAATTTAAATCTTAAAAACTCCAGACACAAAAGACCCAGGAAATCTGGAACACTATGAGAAAACCAAATCTAAGACTAATAGGAATAGAAGAAGACGACAAAACATCAGTCAAAGGCACAGAAATCTTTTTAATAAAAATGACAGATAATTCCCCTTACCTAGAGAGAGGGATGCCTATCAAGGTACAGGAAGCGTACATAAAACCAAATTGACTTGACCAGAAAAGAAAATCCCCTCAGCATATAATAAAGCACTATTTATAAAGAAAATAGAAAGAATATTAAAAGCTGCAAGGGAGGAAAAAGACCATAAAACATATAAAGGCAGAATTATTAGAATTACATCTGACTTCTCAAAGGAGACTCTAAAAAGCTAGAAGGGCCTGTACAGATGTGTTTCAGACTCTATGAGACCACAGATGACAGCCTAGACTATTATACCCAACAAAACTTTCAATCACCACAGATGGAGGAAAGAAGACAGTCCAAGATAAAGTCAAATGTAAGCAATATCTACAAGTCCAGCCCTACAGAAGGTGCTAGAAACTCCAAACTAAAGAGGTTAACTACACCCAAGTAAATACAGGGAGTCAATAAACCCAGACAAAGTCAAAGAAGGGAAGTGAAGGTGAGTGAGTGTGCACACATGTGCACGCACATCATTATCATCATGACAACGACCGCCACCAAGACAGGAATCAACAATCATCAATGGTTACTGTAGAAATATTTATTTGTCACATATTATGTAAAGGATTAATATTTATTGAGGGGTATATAAACATTTATGATATAAATTGAACTTTAAGACAAATTCTAGAAAGTGGATCTGTCCCACGCTGGGCTGCTGATCCGCTCCCCGAGAAGAGAATATAGGAAGGAAGGTCAGTGTCCCTCGGGTCTCAGTCAGTTCCGGCCATGCCCTGTAGGGGGCCTGATATTCAGGGGCTATGCTCTAAGCTTCCCTAAGTAACACCTGAATCCCACTACAAACAAGGACACAGAATAACAGAATGAATATGAAAACAGTATCTATCCTTCTGCTGCATCCAAGAAACACACCATAATATCAAGGACAGGAATCACCTCAAAGTAAAAGTTTGGAAAAAGATAAATTTCAAGCAAATTGACCTAAGAAACAAGCTGGTGTAGCACCACTTGAGTATCTGACAAAATTGACTTCAAATCACAACTAATTAGAAGATAAGGGAAGGACACTACATACTCATCAAAGGAAAAGTCCACCAAGAGGACATTTCAGTTCTTAATATCTGTGTCTCAAATATAAATGGATTTTTCTTTGGGCCTCCAGCTCACAAAAATGACACAGAGATTTATTAATTATGAAAGCCCAGCCTCAGCTTAGGCCCATTTCTAACTATCTCTTATAACTTTAATTAACCCATTTCTATTCATCTACATGCTGTTGCATGTCTCATAGCTTTTTACCTCTCTTCTGCATGTCTAGCTTTCTTTGTGTCCAGCTGGCAATTTTGCCTTTCTTCTTCCCAAAATTCTCTCTGTCCATAAGTCCCTACTATATCTCCTGCCTGACTATTGGGTGTTTAGTATTTTATTAAACCAATCACAGTGACATATTTTCTTTTCTTTTTCTTTTATTTAAAACTTTATTTATTTATTTGCCTTGGTGTTTGCCTGGAACTGGAACTACAGACAGTTGTTAGCTGCCATGTGGGTGCTGGGAATCGAACCCCGGTTCTCTGGAAGAGCAGACAGTGCTCTTAACCGCTGAGCCATCTCTCCAGCCCCCACAGTGACATATTTTCACACAGTGTAAAGAAATATTCCACAACACCCAAATATAAGGGCACCCAAGCTGCAAAAGAAATACTACTATAGCTTAAATGACATATTGACCCTCACACACTGGTAACTGGAGACGTCAGTGTTCTACTCTTATCAAAGGATAGGTCATGTAGACAAAAACTAAACGCAAAAATGATGGAGCTAACGGAGGTTATTTATAAGCCAAATAGATATGACAGATATTTATAGAACATTTCATCCAAACACAAAAGAATATACTTTCTTCTCTGCACCTCTTGGGACTTTTTCTAGAAATGACCCCATACTCAGACACAAAGTAAGTCTCAATAGATACAATAAATAAAAATAATCTGACCATCATTAATTAAAGCTGAACATCAACAACAATAGAAACAACATATTCCTGGGTTCTGAGATCTATCTCAGCACAATCAGGTTAATCTTTTAAAAGCTGGCACTTTTGAGGTTCTAATGGTACGATTTGCTTCATTATTTGATGCAAAGGAATGGACTGTCACATTTCTTTTTTTTTATTTTTTTTTAAAACTTTATTTATTTATTTATTTGCCTTGGTGTTTGTCTGGAACTGGAACTACAGACAGTTGTTAGCTGCCATGTGGGTGCTGGGAATCGAACCCGGGTCCTCTGGAAGAGCAGTCAGTGCTCTCAACCGCTAAGCCTCTCTCCAGCCCCGGACTGTCACATTTCTAAGTAAGAAGAAGTACAGTGTGGATGACCTGCTCTCAATGGGAGCAGGGGATCTGCTCAGTTCTATGTTTGAGTTCATTGAGAAGCTGAATGTCTTCCAGCTCAGTGATGAGGAGATGAGCTTGTTCACAGCAGTTGTTCTGGTATCAGCAGATCATTCCGGAATTAAAAATGTCAACTCAGGCTGGAGAGATGGCTCAGCAATGAAGAACACTGACTGTTTTTCTGGAGGACCTGAGTTTGATTCCCAGCATCTACATGACAGCTAACAACTGTCTGTAATTCCAAGATCTGACACCCTTACACAGTTATACATGCAGGCAAAACACCAATTCACATAAAATAAAAATAAATACTAAAAAAAAAAAATGTCAACTCAGTGGAAACTTTGCAAGAAACCCTCATCCGTGCATTAAGGACCTTAATAATGAACCATCCAAATGAGGCCTTCATCTTTACAAAATTACTTCTAATTTGCCAGATCTCCGATCTGTAAACAAATGCACTCTGAGGAGCTCTTGGCCTTTAAAGTTCACCCGAAAGGCCTTGGGACATGAGCTGATGCTAACTGTACATTTTATGCTAAGATGCCTATTTATATGTGTATACCATATGTGGAATTAGAAAATCTTACACAGTGCCAGGTCCTGGGCTGTCTCTGTGGTTAGTTAGCAGTAGCTTTTTGGATAGAACTCTTTGTCATGTCAAACACTGGCCCTCCATCCCCTGTAGACCAATTTGCTGTGTTGTACTTAGACTGGAGAAGTTACCCTAAGTTATAATCACACTGAATGTTAGACCTCATTTGCCAAAGCCAAAATACCATTGGATCTCCCTGTGGTATAAATGTAACATACACTGAAGATACAGGAGGACCTAGACATTAACCCTTCGTGATAAGAAATCTGCTGTACCACAAGACTGAAATGTAAGGGAGACTGAAAGCCAAGAGGTCTTTACATTTGTGGATTTTGCACTACCATTGTCAAAGTGCATGGTCCTGGTAGTCCCTGGGTTGTGGAAAATGATAATTGATTGTGTCCCCAGTGTCCTGCCTCACAGAGATACTGAAAAATATCCATGAAGCATATTTACCTCTTGGGAGACAGGCACTATGTAAGTAAGGTGACATTTTTATCTTGGGGTAGTTCTAATAAGCTGGAACATCTATTCTTTGCCTACTTCTGTAACTAATAAAAACCATTTAGAATCTATTAACAGACCACTAGCTTTCTGTAGTAAAATATATTTAATAAAATTAGTCTGGAATATCAGAGAACATAGCCATCTCTCTAGCCTGTTTTGTTTTTTTCAAGACAGGGTTTTCTCTGTAACAGTCCTGGTTGTCCTGGAACTCGCTTCATAGACCAGGCTGGCCTCGAACTCACAGAGTCCTTCTGCCTCTGCCTCCCAAGTGCTGGAACTAGTGACTTGTGCCACCAAAACAATAGCTGAAAACACCATCAGGTAACATCTTAGGGCTACATAAGAGCTTTCCCCAGCTTGATGCACCTGCATCTCCAGTTTCCTCACTGCATTTTAAACTTGCCTTAATTTATGATCTTCTTTGTTCTATAAAGCTACTAAAACTGTATAAAATTGTTTCCACATTCAAACATGGAATTTGAAGTAACTTAGATATGTGTTCTTAGGCCATGGTCACTCAAAATGGCTCCATAATAAACTATCTCTTATTTCCCTTAAAAAAAAAAAAAAAAGTCCCTCCTATCTAAAGTGCTATAGAAGACACCTACACAGAACATTGAGCAATGGAAATGTGGAGCTGGTGCCTACATAGAGCCTTCACCCCATGCTCTAGTGTCCTTGCTACAGGAAGGTACTCTACATGCTATCAAAAGAGAAACAAACATCAAGCCAGCCACAAAACCTTCATCTACAATAGAGTACTACCTGCAAAATATGATCAAAATATATTTAAATTTAAAAGTTGTTTTAAATTAAAGAAAAAAGTGAAAGAAATATTCTTCCTTGTGGGAAAGCACACCAGTTAGTTATCCTGTACAGAATGGACAGCCCTGGAACAAATAAAATTATAAAGAGTGAGCAGGTTATAATAAGGTATATGCATATACATATGCACACATATATATGTACATATATGCATGATGTAATTATAATCTCAAAAAATAAAATAAGTGGGTTGGAGAAACAGCTCAGAGCTTAAGAGCACTGGCTGTTCTTCCAGAGGTCCTGAGTTCAATTCCCAGCAACCACATGGTGGCTCACAACCATCTGTAATGAGATCTGGTGCCCTCTTCTGGCCTGCAGGCAGAACACTGTATACATAATAATTAAAAAAAAAAAAAAAAAAAAAAGTAACAAAGGTGTGGGGGGAGTGGGTCTTCTCTCTTCAAATGATTTAATGAAGGAAAAAAAAAAAAATCCCTCATGGTCTTTTGGGTTTTAGTTAATTCCAGAAGTAGTCAAGTTGACAGCTAAGAATAGCAGTCATGCTGGAGATTGCACAGCTTTAATCCTAGCATTCTGGAGCCAGAGGCAGGTGGATCTCTGAGTTTGAGGCCAGCCTGGTCTACAGCATGAGTTCTAGGGCAATCAAAGCTACACAGAGAAACCCTGTCTTGACCACCCCGCCCCCCAGAAAAGGAAAAGAAAGAGAATAGCCAGCACAACATGTTAGTTTAGTAAGGTCAGCAAACAGTGGAACAAACCAGCCATGGGCCCCAAGCGTCTTTGTACTTCTAGCCAATGGTTCATGGCCCTGAAAGTTCTTGATATTGAATACATAAGCAATTAAAAAGGTCAGCTAGGGGCTGGAGAGGTGGCTCAGCGGTTAAGAGCACTAGCTATTCTTCTGGAGAACCTGAGTTCAATTCCCAGCATCCACATAGCAGCTAACAACTATAATTCTAAGATCTGACACCCTTACACATTTATACATGCAGGCAAAACACCAATTCACATTAAATAAGTAAATAAATAATTTTTTTTTTTAAAAAAAGGTCAGCTAACAAAATAACTATAGTAAAATTTTGTATCTCTACAGAGGTTGGGTCAGCTTTATTTGTGGCTTACTAAAGAAAACCACAGGATTGTTTGCACAGTGTGTTCAGGCCTTGGGTTAGAGCCCCCAGAAATGCAATGTCATGAGGGAATCAATCAATCAATCAATCAGTCAATCAATCAATAATGTTTAAAAAGGATGCTGAGTCTTTGGCCCGATTTCCTTAGCCTTGGCAAACCTGTTATGTGTGCCATTATCTGGGCCTCACTGACTTGTGGGTAGGAGACTGGGCTGATTCCTGCTGTTGACTGACTCAGTGTCCACTCTTGGCACCTATGGAGTTGTGGCATCCTTTGACATGGAGCAGCATCATTTTTCTTTTCTTTTATTTTTATTTTTATTTTATGCATGCATAACTGTGTAAGGGTGTCAGATCTTGGAATTACAGACAGTTGTTAGCTGCCATGTGGATGCTGGGAAGTGAACTCAGGTTCTCCAGAAGAACAGTCAATGCTCTTGACTGCTGAGGCATCTCTCCAGCCCCCTTCTCTTTTCTTTTAAGGATTTATTTGTTATGTATACAACATTCTCATCCATCTATGTCTGCACCCCAGAAGGGCACCAGATCTCATTGTGGTTGCTGGGAATTGAACTCAGGACCTCTAGAAGATCAGCCAGTGCTCTTAACCTCAGAGTCATCTTTCCAGCCCCCAGCATTATTTTTCTTAAAGAGCCAAGTGATATGAAAACTATGGAGTACATTATCTCTGTTGACAATGGATGAACTTCTCACTATAACATGAAAGAGCTATATATACACAACACCTAAATGTGTGGACAGAGTGATTTAAGACCCTTTATTTACAAAGGAAAAAAGCAACTGGCCCACCTTCCTTCTATCTAAGGCCCAGAGCAGAAGTGTGTATAAAGGCAGTGCAGATGGGCTACAGGACCAGAGTTCCTTTCCATTGCCTCAGCTTGCCCTGGGCCTTGCTGGAGGGACCCTAAAAGTTCCAGTTAAAACCAGTGAGGGCTGGAGAGATGGCTCAGAGGTTAAGAGCACTGACTGTTCTAGAGGTTCTGAGTTCAATTCCCAGCAACCACATGGTGGCTCACAACCATCTATGATGACATCTGGTACCCTCTTCTGTATACTGTATACTTAATAATAAATAAATCTTACAAAGACCAGTCAGAGCATTGTGGCACCCATCTATAATCCAAGTACTGGGAGGGATGCAAAGGTAGGAGAATTTGAGGCCTGACTGGCCTATATAGGGAGACCTGTCTAACCAAACTAAACCAAACCAAACCAGAACAAAACAAAATAATATGCCAGTGGAAGGCACAAAGGTGAAGGAGCCAGGAGGTGGAGGTGAGCAGTATGGGGATGCTTTCTACATAAATTTCTCTCCCTAGGTGAGGGATTATTCTTGCCTTTCCCTTTAGGTCTCAATGAGAAGTAACAACCACTGTCTTTATCCACATTCCTGCTAGCTAGGGGTGTAGCACTGCCATTATGTTGGTTACTCTCCCAAGTAAACAACCAACCAAAATAGTTTGTTGCCTGCCTGCCATACTTTAAGTCTTGACGGCTGAGTCAGCCCGAATCCTTTCAGAAACCTTCCTCTTCCACTCCCCTGCCTGCAACAACATGCTCTTGCTGCTTCAAATTACGAACGGGGTTCATACTCAGCTTATTGAAAATGCCTCTGAGTTCCCACCTGGGTGTATGCTGTCTCCCCTCAACACCCTTGCACTCTTTGGGTCGCAGAAGGATCGTGTTATAGCACCACAGTTTTTCTGCTTCTGACGATTTTGGTGTCTCTAGCAGTATCTTATTACACCAATTGCCCAGGCAAACCTAGTGCACGACAGTGGCAGAAGGCTTTTGTTTTTCACAAAGAATGGTGGACCCAAGATCGATCCTCCGACCACGCTGCCACACCAGGCCCCAACGCCTGGGCGCCGGAAATAGAGAGTCAGGGAGCTGCTCAGGTCTCCCGGATTCTGGCTTCGTTGGAATCGTCTTCCTCCCACAGACCACAGCAGGCAGTTGGCAGCGGGTGCTCTTCTGCGCGCCTGCGCAGTCGGTGGGGCAATCATAGAGTGGCACGAACAGAGCGGCTAGAAGCCCAGGACGCTCAGAGAACGCTTCCGGCAGCGCCACATTGTCCCGGGAGCTGCCGCGTACGCAGTTTCCATGGGGACTGAACATGGCGCCGCGAGGTGAGACTTCGGAGGTGTGTGTCTCTGCCCCCTGTCCCATTGGTATCTGCCAGGCCCTCCACCTCTCTGGTTTCCAGAACTCGACCTAATTCCCTCATTCTTAAAAGTTGGGGGTGCCAGGCTTCATTTGCCCGAGTCGGGCTTGCGTTGCCCTGACGACCTGCATGTGTAGAACTCGGATACTGTAACCTTAAAATCTCGGGCTGCCCCTATTCTGGGATGGCTCAGTTACTAGTCCTCTGGCCTTGGACAGACACGTTGCTGGTCTCTGAGCCCCAGTTTAGCCTTCAGTAGTGACAAGGTTGGATCTTTGAGGTGCCACTCAGCTGTGATCATAGCTGGATTGCCAGAAAAGTCAACCTGAAAGTAATTCCTGGGAAAGGAGGTCGAAGGCCACCCCTTCACATTAACACCCTAATTCATAAGCAATCAAAAGTTTTCCTCTCATTTACTATGACCTTGTGTTTTCTTTAGATTACACAGAATCGTATAGGGAGTAGAAATCCAGCTGACTTCTGCTCAATCTTTGTGTTGCTCTTTTTTTCAGATAAAAGGTTGTCCTCAACCCCTCTGGAAATCCTGTTCTTTCTGAATGGATGGTACTATGCCACCTATTTCCTGCTGGAGCTCCTTATTTTCCTGTATAAAGGTAAGGCTGGGCTTGACTGCCTTACACTGCCAACAGCCCTTTTCCACTTTAGCTCAGCACCAACTCCTACAAGAACGTTTCTTTTCTGGCTCCTGAAGCATCTTCCTTTACGGCAAGGCAGAAGTCTCTCCAGCTGAAGGCTTTAGAATGATTCAGTAGGAAAGCTCTCCAAGAATATCTTGAGTTTGGGAAATGTGGGCTTCTTCCCCATCTCTCTTTGCTGAAATGTTCAGATCTGTGTACCAAGTCATTTGGCAGAGTAGAATCCCCACAGACTTAGTAAAAAGAAAGCTGTAGCTGTTACAATTCACATCCCGCTAACTGGTTCATAGGAAGCCAAGACTAGAGTCCTTGCTGTTCCTGGGTATGTGGCAGTCCTTGTGGGGGCTATTAGATGGCATTTGCAGATTCTGGCTTTTACACCAGCAGGTCTCTTGCTGCCATACCCAACAGCCAATTTAGTCCTGGATGTGGTGATGCTGATCCTTTATCTTGGCATTGAAGTAATACGACTGTTTTTTGGTAAGTGTTGTCCAGAAAATATTTCCATGCCTTATGAGACATGCTGGAGCCTGCAACTTGATTAACAAGACAAAGAACCTAGGCTCACTATCAGAGGTTGAATCTTGTAGTAGTATATCCCATTACTTCTTCCCTGAAGCTTCAAGCTGCTGCTTCATATTTTAGGTCAAGATTTACTTGTGTGTTTCTGAGTGGGGCTAGAGGCCAACAGTAGCATTTGATCTTAGATCATTCCTTTCCAGTTGCCTGACTGCTACAAGACTTCTCACTTCTTGCTTTGTTTGGGAGAGTAAAGCATTACATCTCTAAAGAGCCCTAAGATCCCTTCCACTTCTCTAAACAAGGATTTCTTTATAAGTTTTTAAACCCCAAAACACAGGGCAAAACTCCTTATTACTTACAGAGTATTATCCCTGAAAACAGTGTTAAAATACAAACCCAAGAGGGACAAATGATAAAGGGATACTAACAGTCAATTCACATAGGTCATTATAGAGGAACAAAAGCCTTGCCAAGGTGAGCATGGTAGTGCATGTCTTTAATTCTAGTACTCCCAGGGGGAGGCAAGGGTATTTCTGTGCATTCAAGGCCCCATAGTGAGTCCCAGGCCAGCCAGATCCTATCTCAAAAAAAGACAAAACTTGCTAATGTGCTCAAAGTCAGTAAAGAAAAGCAAGCTGAAACAAGGCAACATTCCCCCTGGCCCCCATATTACATTGGCAAGAGCAACAAAGATTTATACACTACAGTATCCATATTTGGCTATTCTTAAATTAAAATTTATTGTTTAGATGTTTTGTCTGTATGTATGCCTGTACACCACATTGTGTCTGATGTTGATAGAGTTCAGAAGAAGGTCTCAGGCTATCGAGATGGTTCAGTAAGGTTAAGAGGACTTACTGCTTTTGCAGGAGGACAGTTTGGTTCCCAGCATCAGGCAACTCACAACTGCCTGTAACTCCAACTCCAGGAGATTCAGTGTTGTCTCTGGCCTTTGTGAATGCATATAAACACACAAGTAAGAATTAAAAGGATCCTCTGGAACTGGAGTTACAGACTATTGAGCTTCCATGTGGTGCTGGGAACTGAACCTAGGTCCTCAGGAAGATCAGCAAGGGCTCTTAACCACCGAGCCATCCATCTCTCCAGCCCCAAATAACAGATATTTTTAATGCATTTTCTATATTTTTAAAAATTATTTTCCATATTAGTTGAAAAGTTTTTAGTGTGTATACACACACATATATACATTGTAGACACACATTTTACATATACATTTTTTTTCCCCAGACAAGGTTTTTCTCTGTGAAAGTACTGGTTATTCTGGAACTCACTCTGTAGACCACCCTGGCCTCAAACTCACAGAGATCTAGCTGTCTCTGCTAGCATTAAAGGCGTGTATTACCGCTGCCCGGCTTACATATACAGCATATAGTTACACACACACACACACACATACACATACATATTTTGGTTTTGATTTTTTGAAGCAAGGAAATGAAGATATCTTGAACTCTCAATTCTGACAGTTTACCCCTAGCTCTCTTGGATGGTCAGTGTAGACCAGGCTGGCCTCATACTCAAGAGATGTACCTTGTTTTACCTCCCAGTTTTCTTTTTCTTGATGCAGAATCCCATTGTTTTCTAGTAGAGTCAGAATAGAAGCAAGGCCTCTGGAATATATTACTTCAATCATTTAACACTCTGAAGCTTCAAAGTTTTAGTTCAGTGGGACTTCACTTTTAAATATGACCCAGGGTAACTGTTCTCTGCTCTGCCCATCTGTTACATCCAGATTCTTCCTGAGCAGAAAAAACAGGCTGATGCCAGGAAAAGCAGTCATTACTTGGAGGTGATTCTGGGGACTGTGTTTTATAGGTACAAAGGGAAACCTCTGCCAGCGAAAGATGCCCCTTGGCATTAGTGTGGCCTTGACCTTCCCATCTGCCATGATGGCTTCCTATTACCTGTTACTGCAGACCTACGTGCTCCGCTTAGAAGCTATCATGAACAGCATCTTGCTCTTCTTTTGTGGCTCAGAGCTGCTGCTTGAGATGCTCACATTGGCTACCTTCTCCAGGTATTACTGCTGAGTGCTGGGTTCCCTACCCAGGGAGGGATGCATTGCTCTTTTCAAGGCCTGAAAGGTATAGAAAGCTGAATTTGAGGGGGTGTCTATGGGGATGCTTTTCTTCCAGTAGGTAGAAAGGTTGTGTGTGTGGTCTGCATATATATGTTCACCTGAGTGTATACACAAATATTCAGGTAAGTAGGTATATGTATGTATGTATGTACAGGTATACAGACCGGGAGGTTGATATCAGATGTCTTCATCAATCACTTTCTATGTTATATATTGGAGCGTTTTTCACTTAACCCAAAACTCTCCAATTTAGCTAGTCCAGCTAGTCACCAGGAACCCCATCTTTCTTTCCATGGATGTTGGTTTTCTTTCTTTTTTTTTTTTTTAGTATTTACTTATTTGTTATGTATACAGTGTACAGAAGAGAGTACCAGATCTCATTGTAGATGGTTGTAAGCCACCATGTGGTTGCTGGGAACTGAACTCAGGACCTCTGGAAGACCAGTCGGTACTCTTAACCTCTGAGCCATCTCTCCAGCCCCGGATATTCATTTTCATGCTTCAGTGGGAAGTACTTATTACCACTGAACTATCTTCCTAGTCTCAAGTTTTGTTTTTTTTTTTTTTTTGGAAGATAGTCTTGTTCTTTGGAATTAAGAGGCTTCAAATATGCAGAAATCAAACTAACAGCTGTTACTCAGTGTTTTTTTTTTTAAATTTTGTGTATTGATGCATGTATTGCCTGTATGTATATCTGTGTGAGGAATTCAGATCCACTTCAACTGAGTTACAGACAATTGTGAGCTACCATGTGGGTCCTTGGAATTGAACCTAGGTCCTCTGGAAGAGTAGCCAGTGCTCTTAACTGCTGAGCCATTTCTCCAGCACCACTCACTGGTCTTTTAACATAGTTTTTTTTTTTTTTTTCTGCCTTTAGTATGGACAGGATCTGAAGTACAAGAATTCCAGCTGGTAGCCCATTATGGTGACAACACATATCCTTCTGGTACTTCAGCCACACTTGTGAAAAGTGGTAGGTCAAGTTGGCCTTAGAAATGTTGTGGTTTTTCTTCAGCCAGACATCTGGGCATTGAGCACCTACCTGAGGTCAGTGGCATCATCTTTAAATCAGGATCATCAGCAGGAGACACTGTGGTATGGAGGGACAAGGCTGTCCCCATCTTGTTTTAACAGCTTCCTCCTGGCTTAAGTTCTCTTCCGTGGTCATCTGGCCAGAGCTCTTTGTGTAAACCATGTAGGCTTGCTGGGCTTCCAGCAGACCCTGAACCACAACACCCTGTACATGTACCACATCTGTCCTGCATAAGCATGAAAAGCCTCCTGATGGTGGGCTCCTGGGCTGATTCAAATGTCCCTGAGCCCTCATGCTCAGAGATGGAGACCCAGAACCCTTTAGTAGTTTATAGTATTTTTCTATTCTGATCATGAAGCAAACATTTTATAATAAAAATTATTTTCTGATGTGAGGCTGGTTGTCTTTTCTGTACAACACCTATCTTTAAGTTTCATTTCTTCTGAGGGCAGATATATCCCAACATATCTGTTCTGAGGCCGTGTTTAATGGTAAACTGTGACACAAAGATAGTGGTCAAAGTGTCCTTTTTATACCCCCCTCCCAAAAAAAAGGCCTGCCATCCTGGATGTTTGTCTTCTTCACGTCTGTCATTGACAAAAGACAAAAATGTTACACCTCTGCCTTAAGTTCACTTATGTCTCAGTTCTTTCCAGCATAGGCCTTGTATAATTAGAAATTGAAAGTATATTCTAAAACCAACCAAAATCTTTTTTGGTCAGCATCTTGCTGAATATTACCATGTATTTTATCCCAGAAAGCTACCAGTTGTGAGTTCACCTTAGGAAAACTTGAGGTCAGTCTTCTGTGTCAGACAGATCCTGGAATTTTTGTTTTCTGATGCTGCTGCTGCCTCTTCTATTTTTTTTTTTTAAGTTAATGATTTATTTGAATTCATTTTTTTTAAACTTTATTTATTATTTATTTATTTGCCTTGGTGTTTGCCTGGAACTGGAACTACAGACAGTTGTTAGCTGCCATGTGGGTGCTGGGAATCGAACCCTGGTCCTCTGGAAGAGCAGACGGTGCTCTTAACCGCTGAGCCATCTCTCCAGCCCCTTGAATTCATTTTTATGTCTATTGGTATGAAGGTGTCAGATCTCCTGGAACTGGAGTTATAGATGTAAGCTGCCATGTGAGTGCTGGGAATCGAGCCCAGGTCCTTTGGAAGAGCAGCCAGTGCTCTTAACCTCTGAGCCATCTTTTCAGCCCCTTCTTAACTTTCTCTTCTTTGTGCCCTTGCCTCCTAGTTGTCCTTGAGTGTATGGCTGAAGGTCAACCACAAAAAAATATCAAAAATGTCTAATAGGCACTTCCCTGGTGTTTCCATCTCCTAATTGAACAGCATTTTCTGCTTCTTTTTTTTTTTTTTTTTTAAAAAAACTTTATTTATTTATTTGCCTTGGTGTTTGCCTGGAACTGGAACTACAGACAGTTGTTAGCTGCCATGTGGGTGCTGGGAATCGAACCCGGGTCCTCTGGAAGAGCAGACGGTGCTCTTAACCGCTGAGCCATCTCTCCAGCCCCCATTTTCTGCTTCTTACACTTGCTTTATCTAGCTTTGCATGGTTAGTGGCATACGGGAACTCATTCTGTGACTTCCTCACTTCATTTAGATGTTCATTGGTTTCAACCCCTTTCCCAGGAGCACAAATGAACAGAAAGCTCAGCTAAGTGGAAGTGGTTTTTACATCTAATTGTTAAAATTCAGAAGGGCCTTTTAAATATTCTTTTTAAAAAATATATTTTAAATGATCTATCTAACTTTATTTTATATGCATAGGTGTTAAGGTATCAGATCCCCTGGAACTGGAGTTAACAGACAGTAGAGTTGTAAGTGCCATGTGGGTGCTGGGAATATGAACCTGTCCTCTGAAAGAACAGCTAGTGTTCTTAACTGCAGAGCCATCTCAAGGGCCTTTGAGACTGTATTCCTCCACTTTACAGGCTTAGCGGTGAGAAGTGAAAGCACCAGTGATCTCTAAGCCTGTCTTACAAGTCAATATGCACAAAATAAAGTCAAATAGAGACTCAGCCAGGGCATAGTGTATACACCCACAGTGCCACTGAGGATGAGGTTTAATGGCTGAACATGCTGATTAGGAAGTCATTTTACTTCACACTGTCTCCCATGGGTGGCTCCTTGTCCTTAATGTTACTGGAGCTACTTGAATAGTGAATGCACAAGTGAAACCAAGGCAAAGACTGGATGTGGTGGTATGCCTTAGTCCCAACCACTTTGACAGCAGGGGTGGGAGGGCCACAGCTTTGAGACTAGGTTGGGGTCCCATCTCAAGACTTCTAGAAGCTTTTCTGTAGACTGTGCTCATGAAGCAAACACTGTAATAAACAGGTTTTTACAGTTTTTTTTTTTTTTTTAAAAGATAGGGTGGTCTCATGTTTACAGGTAGTTTCAAATGATCCCTCTGTTTCAAACTTCTGAGTGCTGGGACTTTAAGTATACCACTCTATCTGGTCCATTATTTTTGAAACAGGGTTTCAGGCTGGAGAGATGGCTCAGAGGTTAAGAGCACTGACTGTTCTTCCAGAGGTCCTGAGTTCAATTCCCAGCACCCACATGGTGGCTTACAACCATCTGTAACAAAATCTGGTATCCTCTTCTGTATACACTGTAAACATAATAAATGATTAATATTTAAAAAAAAAAAGAAAAAAGAAACAGGGTTTTTCTACTTAGTCCAGCCTGACTGCAAACTATCCAGCTTCATTCCTTTCAGTGCTGAAATTATCCGGCCTAATGTCGCTAACAGCTGTGCTTGGAAGAGTGAGGCAAGCTACTTTATAGGCTTGGAGGCACCAACATTCTCAGACAGTACAAAGTCTTTGGGGTCATAAAAAACAGATGGCTGCATGTTAAATGGATGGAGCAAACCTGGTACTTAGCAAGCATAGCAGGTAAGTGACAATGGACCACAATGTGAAAATACACATCTCAATAGTGAGGCACTAGAAAATCTAGCCCCTCTAAGGAAACCCCCCCCCCAATAGCAGTACATAGTATCATCTGGTCTGCAGTTTATGTAAGCCCATTCTTTCTTCACTTAAAAATGAACAAAAAAACCCTGACTTAACTGGGCATAGTGGTATACCTATATAATCCCAGCATTTTGCAGGTGAAGCAGAAAGATCAGGAGTTTATTCTGAGACAAAGGGCAGGTGTGATGGTTTAGTGGGTTAAGGTGGCAAGCTGACCAGAGCTTGATTCCCCAGGAACATGTTAGAAAGAGAACAAAGTTTCCAAGCTGTCCTGACCTCTAGGCATATGCCTATGTGCATGCATGAAGTCAGGCAGACAGACACACATGCATTAACATGTGCATGTAAAAATCACAAAACCCAAGTGACTTATTGCTGCATTCCTGACTTTTATGGATTCTGAATCTGATTCCCCCATTCAGGTTTAGATGCCAAGTTTTAGGACCAGCTCAACGTCCTTGGGTAGTAGTGACATTTCATTACATAACCCCTCATCTATCTGTCTAAATAGTAAGTTATAAGATGACTACTTTGCCAGTCGGCCTTTATCTGTGCTTTAAAAGGAGAACTCTTCTGGAAATCCTTCAGTACTTCCAAGCTTTCTAGTTTCTATTTCTCCTATTTAGATGGCAATTCACAAAACATTTATTATGTGATTCCTAACACATCCTTGAATACACAGGCAGAAAAGCAATTATTCTCATTTCTGATGAGAGACTGAAGTCACATTGCTTGCTTATGGTTAAGTAGAGGGAGAACCTGAATACTAGCACCCAGGTGTTCATCCCAAACTGGATACCACCAGGAAAACACAATCTCCAAGTAAGAACCGTGAGTGGTCAGGATGATTTGGAAGCTCTCTTAACCCAGGAAAGGACAAACTGTGAGAGGCACAATAAAGGTTCAAATTGTACTCCCAGGGGGCTCACCATGTCAGATAAAACTGTGAAGAAACGACTACCTCACCAAGTTTCACTTAAGAACCTGAAGTTTCACACAATATCTATATCAGTCCACATCCATGCCCCAGACACCTCAACAAATCTATTCAATGCAGAATCCGTAAACAGCTCACACCCCATTTATTATTTAAAAATATTTTGTTACAAAAGGAAAAAAAATACAATGCAGTATAAAAGATTGACATCGTCATCAAGTTTATTACACAATTTTCAACCTATCAGAAAGACAAACAAATCACTGACAACAGGGGGATGGGGCCTTGACCTTTTGAGGACTGGGATTCTTTTTTTCTCCTTTTGCTATGAGGAATAAAACTAAAAATTCTGTCATTGAGTAAAAATAAAACAAAAATGGGGAGAAAATAATTCTCCAGGTAAACAGCTTTTCTGATATTCTATATTGTTTTTCCTTGACTGCACTTTACTTGGTTTTCTCTACATTTTAAAAAGACACCCAAGCTGCTTTCAAGAATAAGCACATCACATAACACTTGGCCAATTGGGCAGGGTGCCATGTTCTAAAGTGGAACAGGGATTGGCTGGGGGGGGGAGGGTGGGACAGGAAGATAAGCTACAACTCGTAGCCTCTGTCCCAAGGGAATGTGCCTCTCCAACCCTGGGGGTTACTCCCTCAGTGACTGAAGGGGTCTATCAGAAGTGTGCTGGGAAGAGAGGAAGGATCCAATTCAGTCTCTCCTCTGAGTCTGATGGGTCTCCAATGACCCTATGCCTCACACACCACGTCTTTTTTCACATTAGATGTCATAGAGCCTGCAGATGCATGCAGAAGGAACATCACCCTATGGTACTCCAGGACTGTGGCTGCCTCCTGCAGGAGCAACCTATCATCATTTGGATGCTGAAAAAAAGCAATTCCATTTGCCTGTGCAGAAAATAGCCAACAGTGTTCTGGTCCTTAGAACTCTGAGCTGAGCTCACTTAAGTTAGGTTCCATTACTTCTCTGCTCTTTGTCAAAGGCAGGAAGCATCTCCAGGCCAAGTGAGGGAAATAGTATAGTCAAAGGATTTAAAAAAAAAAAAAAAACAAAAAAAAAACAAAACAACAACAAAACACCACATCTGTGACTTTACCTGCCTACTAGTGCTGAGTTATCCCCCAATAAGTCAAAACATGTACCATGGGGATGCAAGCCCATGCTTACATCAAACCTGAAAAAGAAGAGCCCATGCGAATAGGCCACATCCTGCTCAAATTGCTTTCTTCCCCATATTCTTGGTACTTAATTAATTAGGGGTCCTCATTACTGAGGTCCCATGACATCCCTATGTCCTAAAGGCAGTACCTTCCTTTAAAACAAGGAAGAAGCCTTTGGAGGAAGGATTCCATGTTAAATGGAAAGCCTCAGGGAGAGGGAACACCTAAGAGCTGGTTATTGCAACAGACAACCGAGCCTGAAGCAGCAAATGGTGGTAACTGGCTTGGCTAGGCTTCCAGGAGAAAGCAACCTCCTGGGTTTTGCTTCCGAGGGGCAAGTCCACTAAGGAGTCAGATAGCAAGGAGTCAAAAGGATTCAGCCCTCTAGAAGGCCAGGGAAATAAACTGTCAATATGTGAGAAGAGAAAACCCAGAACAGTAGTTTGTCACAAGGTAGTTTCTGTTCTCATGGTCCCTCCTCGAAGGGCTAGGAAGGTAAAGGAGTTGAACAAAGAAGTGGTATGTTAGCAGGGTTTGGACCCTCTTGCCCCCACCAAATCTAGTACCAAGGGCAGAACCCTGGGCATTTTTGGCACACCCAGTCACTCTCCTAAGATCCCACAGAGAGGATCCATTTTCTCTGGGAAGGAAGTTTTCTCAGTAACCTCACCATTGACTGCTCCTGGGGAATCAGAAACTCAGGTTTCCTTGGACAAAGCACCATTCTCTATGGAGACTAGGGGCTGGACATGTTGCTGTCTTCCTGTCTGCCCCCATTCCCTACCCCATCAAGTCTTTAGGTTCTTCCCCCCCTGGCAAACAGGAGGTGTGGGATTGGGAGGGCTGCCAAGCCATCTTCAATCCTGTAGGGCAGAGGGTAGTAGTGCCTGGAGGAAGTTAGGGGTTTGGAAGAGGGGGAGGGGTGGAGCGGCCTCTGTCCTTTAGTCCTGATCAAGGTGAGGAGATGCAAGTCCATTAAAAACAATTTGCTTCCACCCAGACTCCTGCAATGAGAGCACCAGAAGAGAAGAAAACACCAGTTAGAGGCCACTCTCTCATCAGTAAGGCTTATACGAGATATACTGGCATTTCCTAAAACTACAACCTAAGTCAGAATGTAGGCAAAGAATGCAAGCTTAGCAAAGAGGAATAAAGTGGACTGTCTGGCATCGAGTAATGTGAGGAAATGGGTGGAGAGAACACCATGAGTAGAGATTAAGAATAGCCAAAATGGTGATATCTTTAAGGTCAAGAGGAAAACACAGACAATGGAATGAGATCTTTTGAGAGCAATTCAAGACTATTTTATCAGGGAAAGAGTGGAAACTAACATTTCAAGAAGAGTTGCTACAAGGAAACACAGCTTCAGAAAAATCTACTCTGAGCAAGTCATAGCTTACCTTAAGGGGAAGGGGTAAGGGGAAGAGAAAGAAAAAGGGAGAAATAATAGTTAAACAAACAAACAAACAAACAAACAAAAAACCCCACATGTGTGTATACAATCAAATCCACCAATCCCCAAACACCCCAGGGGCTCCAGCAGGAAGCATACATTCCCATAACAAACTCTTCAGTATCTGTTTTTCTCTAAAGCAAACATACACCTACATACCCCAACCAAAAACCCACAAACCAAACCAAAATAGATTCTAAATAGTACACTTATTTGTATGCACATAGATACACAGCACCAGAGCCTTTCTAGGCTCTACTGACTAAAACGCAAACGATTTTTAAGACTTTTCCCAGATAATAGTTCTGGACGAGGATCCAAAAGTACAGGAACACAAACCAGGAGTGAATTGGCCAAACCAGAACCAAAGCAGAGCATGGAAGAAGAAAACAGTAGTAGTCACTATCAAAAACATCTGATAGCCTATTAAGAATCTTTATACCCAATAGGAAGGGTCTGCTAGGTCAGTTGCCACATTGCTAATCTTAAGGTCCCTAGCAAATCTGAAACATGCAGATGGTAGTATGATCACTTGATGATATACAACAGAACCAGAAGTCAGAAGCAAAGGGGAGAATTAAATTCAGTGTAGAGTATTTCCTAAACTGAACCTGGAATTGCAGTCATACACAAATGTTTATCCTTTATATAAGTACTTTTGTAAAGAAGTCTCACAAATCTAAGAGCCATCCAAGACAAATACACACAAAAGACATCTGCATGCTGCTTCATCCTCGATTCTGCTACTCAGAATCTGTAAGATCTTTGTCTTGCTGGCATCTTTAAACACATGTCCAAGTATTTGTCCCTTTTTCTATGAAGAAAACCTAAAGCTCTTAGTGCCTTGCTTTCTGACATTCAGGCTTCTGAATGTTTTCTCCAGACAGGGTCTTGCTGTGTATCTTAGGCTTGCTTTGCATGATCTTCCTACCTTACTCTTCAAGTGCTGAGATTACAGGCATGTACCACAATTGGCTAGATTTTCAAGCCAATTTCTGTTCAAATGGTTCTTCACAGAGAACTTCCTTCCTCAACATGAAACCTTCTAAGCTACAATTTAGTAAATAAAGGTAATAGTCAAACTATGAAAATTAAAGATGATTTTTCTTCTTTTTTTTAACTCTTTAAATTATCTGGTTCACTTGTACATATATGCTAGGGGAACAGGAAAAGAAGTGATATGGAAAACTTACCCAAGAGTGAACTTTCCTCATTTCATCACAGGCCTGTACCAGTTAAATAAATGTTTTTGTGTAACTACCAAGAGGACTTTCAGGTGGATTAATAAGTCTTTCTGGCAATTTCGCTGTCAAAAGGTTGTCAAAGGAGCAATGCCAGCAAGAATGGTGACATACAGTCATATGTTCCATTAAATACACTGAATATGGCTTGAGACCACAAATGTTGCTTTGCACAGGCCAATTAATTAACAGCTCCCTGGTCACCTTCCTCCTCCCAAACCCCAAGTCAGGGTTTCTCTGTGTAGCACTGACTGTCCTGGAACTATCTCTGTAGACCAGGTTGGCCTCCAACTTAAGAGGTCTGTCTACCTGCCTCCACCTCCTGAGGCTGGGGTTAAAGTCACTCCAGCTCTACCAGGTCACTCTTAATCCCATCCAGTTCCAAAGAACACATACTGCATAATGGGAGGTGATGGCTTTCTTTCTTTCTTTTGACAAGGTCCTGCTATTTTAACTCTGGTTGCCCTTGAATTTGTGGTTCTTCTGTCTAGGCCTCCTGAGTACTAACTAGCATTACAAGTTGGATCACAACACCTAGTGATCTAGTGCTGGTTGTTTTGAATTTCAATTCTTCAATTGTGCTAGCTCAGAAGAGGTGATGCTGCTACTTACTGAAGGGAAGGGGTAGACCAAGACATCCATGCCCACTTTGCCCATCCCCAACAAGAAAGAAGGCCAAAACCATTTGTGGGCTTTATCTTCATTAACCTGCATTTCCATAGGCCATGTATGTTATGTGAACACCTTTTAAAACTCAAGCTGTTGCAAAAACCTAGAAAGACAAATATAGAACCCATTTAGAGCTAAACTGTTGGCTTTTATGTGGGTTATCCTACATTCTAGAATTCCATGTGATAAGTAAAGAACAGAGAAAAAATTGGCCTGTTTGTTTTCTAAAGAAAGAGAAAAAGGCAGTATTTAGGGTGGTGGGAAGAATCTAGGAGGAGAAGAGGGGAAACCATGATCAATATACTATGTAAAGGGTCTACATAATGATGAGCCCAGGACAGTCAAGACCATATAAAAGAGACCTTGTCTCAAAAAAACCAAAGAAGTTAAGGTTAGATAATGCCAACAATAAAGCAGAGGGCAAACTCAAAGGAATGCTTTCTTGTCTGTTAGTACCTAGGCAGAATGCTGAAGAATTTTAAAAAGGTTTGAGTTTACTATGACCTATGAGGATGCATAAGGGGTAAGGGTTCCCAGTTTCCTTCATCCATTCATCCATAGTTAAGATCTACACAGCCTGCTCAACTTCATTACTTCTAAACAATCAAGCAAACAACAGACCAGATAGATCCTTCTAGCATATTCTGGCCTATTTTATACATCTCCACAAAAACAGAACCAACACCCATTCTTTCTTACACCACAAACAATCCTTGTTAGCAGCTTTCTTTCAGTTGGGATTGCAAAATGGTGAGATAAAACTCAAGAGCTACATAGGCTCATCCTCCAAGACGGAAATCTGTCTGTGAATGAAAATATAGAAAAGCAGAGCTGAGAGACAGGGAGCCTAAGTCCTGCTGACACAGTCCCCGAGCCAGACAATCCAACCTAATTTCAGTTACCCATGCCAATTCCCTGACACTCCTGCTTTTAACAAAACTTACTAAAAACAAAAATATCCTTCTATTATAATTATTCATAGGGTCTCTAAAGTCATTAGGGATTTTTCAGAATAGTTTTTCTACTCTAAAATTGTACTTTTCATAGCCAAAGGCGTAGTTCCAGCGACACACATTTAGCTTCTAAAACTGCACTTTTCAAAATCTTTTTAATGGATATCAATTCTTGAAGTCATAAATATTGTTTTATGAAAACTAAGGTAACAATCTCTTCTGCCTTGGCCAATTTCCCCTTTAACTTAAAAATTGGGATTAAAATATAATAATGATAATAGCAATGGTTTCCATTTATTAAGAACTTGGGGAAGGGAGGAACATCTCTATTACAAATCTTTCTTTATGTTTTGAGACAGGGTCTCACTTTGTAGTCCAGACTGCCTGTCAATTTATGGCAATCCTCCTTCCTTGACCTCCCAAGTGTTGGGATTACAGGCATGAGTCACTGTGCCCAGTTTACCCTTAACCCACTGGTCAGGAACAGGCTTCTTCCCACCTTTCTCAGTGGTGCCGGTCCCGCTCTCTATCCCGGTGTCTCTCATGCTCCCTGTTCCTCTCTTGGAAATAATCATCATGCCGATCTTCATTATGAAGCAAGTCTCGGTGCCGCCTGCTGCTCTCACGGGACCGGCTAGGTGACCTCTCCCTGGACCGATGCCTTTTCCTGTCAGAAAGATCCTTCAGGCTTACTTCACAACACATTCTTCCCACATAGGATTTTATCTCTTCCAGTGTTTGCTTAAAATATTCATAGTTCTCTATTATGGGTGTGCTGTGGTTGACAGATATATCAAGACCTTACTAATGTATTGGACAGGGTAGTTAGAATTTTGCAAGTATGATTTCATCTTTGTAACAGGTCTGTAGGTAAGTACTAGGACTTTTCCCCTTAAGTTCTTGGAAGGTTGCTAACTCCCAGATTCAAGACAGGTAATCAGCAACAAAACTGAGATTAAAACCTAAGATTAAAAATCCCCACTTGTCCACCTAGTCCAATTCCCCCTTTTCCTCTACTCTACGGTGCTGAAGATTGAACCTAAGGCCGTATGAATGCTAGGCAAGAAGTCTTATCACTGAGCTACCTCCTCAACATGGAAGCTTGTGTTCTTTATTAGTCTTTTTTTCCTAAATGAGGTCACTGCTTCTATTCAACAAGTTCCAGACATTAGCAATACTTAATAAAAACATCTGATTAATTTCTTTTCCTTAAAGATGTGAATATTAGGTCCCTTCTTTAATCCAGGCCCTTAGCAGATACCCTGGGTTTCCTTCTTTCCCAACCAACCTGAAGAAGAGTATTGCTCAAGGCCATTCAGCCCCCACAGCAATCAATTCACCTGGAAGAACTTCCACTGGCACCCACGCTGTATGACTTGGCCTCTATGCCATGAAGACAGTCCTTAAGCGAGGAGATGAGGACACGACAACGCTCATCATTGGCTACTCGAGACTGTTTGATAACTGCAATGGCCGTGAGTAGTGTCTCAATGGCATCACTGTAATCCCCTGAGAGGATGGAGGGAAAAGCCAGGATTAGAAAAGGCAGTAACCAAACTGGACCAAAGGAGAATGCAAGAAGACATAAATTATGAGTGCTGGCTGTTTTAAAGAGCCACAGTAAAATGAACAAGGCAGACATAGCACTTATAAAACTGAACGATGTTATAGTACAGCTTGAAATCTGACAAAGGCTAGTGGCCCTATAATCAGTACATCCTTGTCCAAGGGCTACTTGACAACACTGATTAAAATGAACTGTTCGAGGGCTAGAGAGATAGCTTACCTGTTCAAATCACTTGTTGGTCTTATAGACAATCCACATTTGACTTTCAGCACTTACATGATAGCTCACAACCAACCATTACCTCCAGTTTTAGGGAATCCAAAGGGTTCCCTGGGTCCCAAGTATGCATGTGATTTATATACATATGCAAAACACATACACATAAGTCTAAAAAATAAAAATAAACTATCTCTACATTAGAGCCAACAATTCTAAAAATTTTCTGTTCATAAAATTGTATATGTTTAACCATGTTTTAATAATATTGTTTGTTTTATCTTTGCTAGAGCCTGGCCAGGCTACATAAATTAAGGAACAATGGTTCTACAGATTACTAGTTGTTAAACTCATATAGGAAGTAAAAAGATAAAAAAATATTAATTTTGTTGTTATTGTGTAAGGTATTGGGGGGTTGAACCTAGAGCTTTGAACATGCTAGGCAACTGCTCTGTCACCAAGATACATATGCAGCCAGCTTTGCAGTTCATTTTTGTAAAAACAACTAACATTATAGATGTTGTAATATGTACACTCTCTCCCTAAAACTGGAGGAATACCCACCAGAGAAAGGTGATCTTGTTGGTCCTCAAAAAGGATTTTTACTCATTCTCTTATTTTTTTAAACACTGTATTGAGTCTACACATTAATCTCCCCCCCCAAGACAGGGTCTCACTACATAATGCTAACTGTCCTCTAACTCACTATGTAGACCAGGTTAGCCTTGAACTCAGAGACCTGGCTGAGTCTACACATTATTTTAAATTTATAATCAGGTATGTATTTTTTTGTAACTATTACATATATTTTTAATATACAAACTCTGTTATGTGTATACACAATATACAGCTTTCAACATCAGGGTAACATACTGAGAAATTTGCTGTTACGCAGTTTCATCATTAGTCAAACACCAGAGTGTATTTATACAAACTCAGTTATATTATCACTATCAGTATATATATATTTTTATATGACTAAAACACCATTCTCTCTCTCTCTCTCTCTCTTACATACTCACACTTGTACATTTAAAACCACCACACTGCCATCAATAATTAGACCTTTCATTTCCAAAATGTGAGCACTACCTGATTCAAGGATATGGCTACAGGATGAGTATTTGCACATTGCTTTCTCAAGGAAAGTAAAGAGCCCTAAGGAAAAAATAAATAATAAATAAAATAAAATGAACAACAGATCCACATAGGTCTGCTGAAAATGAGAACAGGGTGGCTTTATGCAAAGCAGCAAGAACAGAATGGGCAGAGATTATGAAGGAAGTGTAGCACTGTGAAAAACCAGGAATACTGGCACATTAACTCCAGCCAGGCAGGGAAGTTCTTTGTTTTAGAGGCAGAGTGAATAAATACTTTAGTTCTTACAACCGTAATAAAAAAGAGGGAGGGAGATAAAGATGTACTCATCAGTCATGTCAGTGTGAAGGGACTGGCACTCAAAAAGGAACAAAGATACTTCCTTTAAACTTCTCTACATATTCTACAATAATGACTGAGCATTATTTTTTAACTTAAAAAGTCAAGGTTCATTTTTCTGGGAAGAACTGACAAGAACACATACTTACTGTTTAAACTACCCTGTAGAATCAAACTGAGAGCAAAGATCAGAAATTACAAAAACAGATTCACAGTCAGTGCTAACCTTTTTTGGGTACTGACAATCCTCATACATTTAGATCCACATGGGAGGAAACCCTTGGGCTAGAACTCCCAACCCTTTTATTCTAGTACGCCAGGCCATTGCCCTGCCCACTGAGTTACATCCATAAACTCTCCATTCTATATCCTCATCTTTTATGCTCAGGGTTTTTAGAATTGTAGATACTGAGAGCAGAGCAAGTTAGCTGAAAGAGTGTGATGTGCCTTAGTATGATAACAAACTTGCGTTTCTAGAACAGGCTCCCCACAGGCCAAGCTCTGGCCAGACTTCTTAGGTGACAGATCCATTATCATAGAACCATCTAGTTGAGGCACTACTTCTAAAACCCTAGGACTTTTAATTCTACTTGGTATTGGAGTTATTGCATAGACAAGGTCTAATAATTACTTCTGAGATAAAGATTGCCCAGAGATAGCAAGTACATCCTACAACAAATACAAAAAGAAAATAGTGTCCATTACTCATCGTGTAGGCACTGAGTTGTTTTCTACAGAGCAGGTCTATACACATCACTGGAGCTTCCCCAAAGCTAAGAAACCAAGTCACATACTTCTTTTAAAGTGCTTATCTTCTGACATCTAACAATGCTAAAACTTCAACTTTTCACATTTTTCCAAATGGAAATGACAAAGGGGAATATTTAAGGCAAAGGCAGCAAAGTAAGAGTTAATTACCTGCACTGGCTCCAGACACTGCTTTGGAAATGGCACTGCTGGAAATTGCTCTGTTTCGCTTCATTATCTCTTCAAATTCAGCTTCACTCACTGTAGAGGGTGGGGGGCCAGAATCTCGGCTGCAGAGAAAATATCACGTCAGACTGCCCACATCTTTTATTACTTTCACCATATTCTGTAATACTGTTATTCTTCTCTAGGATATGCCTCAAATGTTTTATGTGTTCATAATTTTGGCTTGACTCAACAGTATTTATCACTAGCATTTTCAGCAGCCATTTATGGCACCAAGTTTAATCAAGGTGCTTAAAGGGAGTTGTGAAAGATATGATTTGGGTCAGGTAGTTAGGATGAAAACAGAAAACACTAAATAAAAAACACTGATGGAATTGGGGGAACAAAATTATCCACTAAAGTGCCTGCCAGACAATCATGAGAACCTGAGCTTGAATGCCCAGAACCCACATAAAAATACCAAGAATGATGGAGCATGCTTATAAACCCAGTGCTGGGAAAGTAGAGACAGGTAGCTAGTCAATTTGATCTACTTAGTGAACTCTAGACTAACAAAAAGACTGTCTCAAGCAAGGTAGACAACAAAATTGAGGATGATACTGAAGGCTGTCCTTTGGCTTCCATATTCAGGCACACATAAACACGCATGTAGCTGCACACACGTGTACTTGCACATATAGGCATGCAAAACAAACTATGACAGACATTATGTCCCAGGACTCAACATCACAAGATTATAGAGGAAAAGTACCAGCATTCAGTACTAATTGATGTAAAACAAATGTCTAAAACATTGTTGTTTTTTTTTGTTGTTTTTTGTGTTTGTTTTGCTTGTTTTTTCAAGACAGGATTTCTCTGTACAGCCCTGGCTGTCCTAGAACTCACTCTGTAGACCAGGCTGGCCTGCCTTTGCCCCTGGAGTGTGTGTGCTAACACTGCCCAGCAAAATACTGTCTACTAATTTGAGTTAGAAGCCAATCTGATCTACATAGTGAGAGCTTGTCTCAAAAACAAACAAACAAACAAACAAACAAACAAAAATACCGCCTACTAGATCTACTATCCTGCCTCAAATCTGCAGGGAAATAGTTTTTACCTGCCATGGTGGTTATAAGGTGTAGAAGCTTTCATGTAAGTATCTGGTGGAGGCCCCACTGTAGCATTTGGTGGGGGGAAGAAGGCTGGATTGAGGTGAAGAGCTGGTGGTATGGCCCCAGGGGGAGGTACAGCCAGATGAGGAGGTAATCGAGGAGGGGGGGGCATGAGATGCTGGTAGTGGATACCAGGAGGAGGAGGAGGGACACCAAAGCTTGAGGAGAGAGGTGGTGGGGGTGGAATTGGGGGTGGGGGCAGACCCATAAGGGGAAGGGCTGAAGGAGGACGGTTAAAGTAGGGCAACACGCTGGGGGGCTTATCCACACGAGCGGATGAGGGTACAAGGTTCTCAGAAGGAGTTGCCCGTCCATCAGCAGAATCACTAGAATCTCGGGAATGGGCCCGTGGAGGTATTCCTGCAAAGCAAAACAGAGCTAATGTTATACCCAAGCAGGCTTTGGACATAACAACAGGACCAGCTCATCCCTCAAAGTCACTGGGCATCACACTAAGTGAAGTAGCCGAGAGAAGAAAAAAAACATTTGGCACTTTCCATTGGCCTCAGTGGAAAGATCAGAAGTATCTTGGTTAAGACAACCCCCAAAAGCAATATGATTCATAAGTCCTATATGCCAAAGGATGATCTCATCTAGTATCCTCAAAGTGCTTAGAACACATTTAGCCCTTAAACTTGTTTCCTATTTTCAAATACACGAATTCCAAACAACTCATGAGAAAATGATGTTGAAGCATTCTCACTGATGTTCTGGTGGATTCTACCTGCCTTGAAATCCTACATCCCCCCGAGTTCAGAGACTCTTAAGCCTACTATAAGTCAACCTTCTTTATCATGCTGTATTCTAAAAACATTCTCTTTGTCATAGAACTCTGGTCAGAGAATTGAAAAAGTATGGGGAAAGCAGGAGACAGAGCTGTTCTCTATCTACACAATTTCACTGAGAGAGCTAGCTCATCCTTCTTAAAGAAGACCTCAACAGAATACAACAGTATATCCTTGAGAGTCTTGCATGTAGGAAGATGCTTAGCAAATATAAAAGGGAAGATGAGTTCTTTTTAATTAGAACTTGTAGTCAGGGCCAATGCCCAAGGCAAGCCTAAGGTGGGATCAACTATACTGATAACCACTTTGACTTCTTCACTATGGGATACTGCCAGCCTGACACAGGCCTGGTTATTCATGTTTCAAACAGATGGCAATCTGTTCCTTTCTCAAGTTGTTATAAACTGAAGAGGTTTTAAAAACAAGTGCAATCCTCTGTAACAGTTAACCTCTTTCTTAGGTATTGTTCCAATATTGACTTGTGTATTTGGTTACAAGTCCTTCAAGAAGCAGCCATTTTCTTTTTTCTTTTCTTTTTTTTTTAAACTTTATTCATTTATTTATTTGCCTTGGTGTTTGCCTAGAACTGGAACTACAGACAGTTGTTAGCTGCCATGTGGGTGCTGGGAATCGAACCCGGGTCCTCTGGAAGAGCAGAGGGTGCTCTCAACCGCTGAGCCATCTCTCCAGCCCCCATTTTCTTTTTTTTAAAAAAATATTTATTTTCATTTTCTGTGCATTTGTGTTTTGCCCTGAGTGTCCTGTCTTGACAGTTGTGAGCAGCCATGTAGGCCCTGGGAATTGAACCCTGGTCCTTTGGAAGAGCAGTACATTCTCTTAACTGCTGAGCCATCTCTCCAGCTAAGAAGCAGCCATTTTAAGCAGAGGAAGTCCACCAGCTTTATTCTCTTCAGCAAAGTAACATGTACAAGGAAAAAGCTTAGAAGAGGTAAGAAATACTATTCTCAATATAGCTGCAAAGAGATGCATCTTGAAGAAACCAGGGGAGGGTCAAATTATACAGACTCTAAAGCAGAAGGGACTTGAAAATATGAGTTGTCAAGGAAACTGTGCCTTTAACCCAGAGCAATTGGAGCACACACTTTATCAATATAAAGGACAAGGACAATTGTTTCTATTAAAGAGGCTCTGTTTCTACATGAAGGACATACTCCATTAATACAAGGGACTACTGTTTTAGAGCTCAGTATAAGCAGTAACAGCAGGTATGTGATGAAATGTTGTCACCACCACCTATTTCCTAATAGTGAAAGAAAAGAAGGCTATTTCAGCCAGGGCCTTGCAGGGTAGCTGTACCTTATGAGGTCAAGGTAAGCCAAGAGTGGTCCTCAAGTTTAGAAATCTGATTTTAATAATTAACCACAGAGTAATCAGACCCCAGGAGATTGAATTATGCCAACAAAACTCACAAGAAACTTATACACAAACCACAGTAGTAATTTATTAGTTGGCAATGACAAATATGTGCAGCTAAGCAGACTGGAATACTTTTAGGCTGCTCAGTGCATTCTCTTCTAGGAGGAAAGCCTCATTAGGAAACCAAGGTAGTATCAGAAGGTGGTTTGGTGAACAGTCAGATTAAAGGGAGTACGATGAACTTAAGGGATCAAACTAACAGAGAATGCTGTATATTTAAAAAAGTGCAGGGTCCACTAAGGTCAGAAGAGGACACTGGATCCCTTGGAATTGGAGCTGGAGACAGCTGTGGGCTTTAGTGTGGGTGCTGGGAACTGAAACTGGGTCCTCTGAAAGAGCAGTCTTTTAACTGCTATGAGACATCTCTCCAGCACCAACTCCCCACCCCACTTTGTGTAGCCCTGGCTGTCCTGGAACTTGCTTTGTAGAGCAGTAGAGCAGGATGGCCTCAAAGTCAGAGATTCACATGCCTCTACCTCCAAGTGCTAGGACTAAAAACGGCATGTGCCAACACTACCCAGCTGCATTTTTTAAAAAAGTAATGTGATATACTTGCCTAACTGGCTAAATCAATAACTATTTCCTTTCTCTAGGACAACAGTTGAGAAACAATGCTTAAGTTTTATTATCTAACATTTCTTTTGGTTCATTTTTACAGAGCACTCCGTATATTTACTCACAATAAAGATCACAGCCACCTTTGTACACCTTAATTATACTCTAGGATGTCTGCTTTTTTGAAAACTCAAGAGAACAATGTCTTACTTAAAAAGCAACTCCATTCATGGTGTGTCCATTTATGAAAGAAATAGAATTGAAAATTAACAGGAACTTTAATCACTTTTTAGTTCCAATGGAAAAGAGGTCTTGAACAGTGAACTGACTTGTTCAAAAGATCAAAAAGGTCAAAAGACTCAAAGGCAGAACACACTGACAACCTAAACCTGATTCCCAGGATTGTGCTGTTTACACAAATCTCTCTTAGGCCATCCACTTCTTGTGCCAACAAGCCATACCCAACAGTACAACAGTACCCTTCCCCCAAGTACTCCACATCAGCCTGAGCCCACACCACACTAGAAGCCCATAACCTCCCCCCATCATACAGATGGTCTCCACGTACCCCCTCTTGGGACTCGGACGCACTCACGTTTCCGAGCCTGTGCCTCAAACTGTGATAAGTTCTGCCGTGTGGCCGGCCTCACATCCACTTTTTCTCCATTAAGAACTTTTCCTGGCAAGAGTTCCAGCAATTTGTGGACAGAATTTTCAGAGGCTACTACCACCTCCGCATATCTGGAGGAACAAAGCAAAAAGAAGAAAAATATTTAGACACTAAAAAAGAATCAAAAAATTCTATTTGACAAAGAAAAAAATCATTTTACTAAATTAAATATTTAAACACACATACACAAATCACAATAAGGAGGTGCCATCCTACATACTTAATGTTTTTCCTTACTTTTTAGAATTTAAAATTAACATTTTCAAGTTCAATCAAGCTAGGTCCTCAATCTATGACAGTTTGCCAAAACCAAGGTAGTAAATTAGGTTGGGGGAAGGTGGAATCTAAGTTCAAATATATTACAGATCTGTTACTCTAATAGTCACAAACTAAAAGGGAATCCCCATATCCAGACCTCACCCTTTAGACTGGCCATTTGCACGGTTCTCTGCAAATTTCAACTCCACCACATCATAGACTCCTATAGAGCGAATAACCTGGATCAGCTGCTGGTCTGTAGTCCACTGGGGCCGGCAAGATGGAAAAGGGAGAAATGTCAAGAGCTACATGCCTGGTACCCACCCACCCAGATGTCCCAAGTCCTGTTCCCAAATCTAGGACTCCAGCCACAACCATGACCACCCACAGGAAACCCCAAAGCCCAGCAATATTTCAATCAGTGCAGGCTTTCCTTATAGACCTGAACTCTAAACCCATCTAATCCCATAGCCCCTATGTTTAGGAATTAAGACTGAAATTTATTTTAATTTTGACTGACATGTAGGCTAGTTGATCATCAGATCAAACAGATTGCTAGCACTTTAATTATAAATGTGACAGCTAGAGTTGACCATGCCAGGAACTTTCCCATAAGTATATACATTTCCTGATTTGGCATCCCCCACCACCCAAAACATGTCACAAAGTTAACTTTTACAAAATAGTCAACACATATCCCAAGTACACTAGAGCTATCAAGATCTTTGATCCCCATCACCCACCATTATCACAGGACCATCTAATGACCACCAAGAGTTCAAGGTGTTCACTCTGAAATCTCGTCCCATAGATGACCCTGCTAGACATAAAGCCCCAGGGTCAGGGGCAGTAATAAGATGGCAGAAAAGGCAACTACCCACTTAATCAATGCTTTCTTCGGCACCAGTACGTCCTCAGGATAGTTCTCTTTCAGAGATCAATCCAACCTGATCCCAGGAAAAAGAAATCCAACCCCATCAGAGCACAAAACAGTGCAACAGTGGTTTCTGAAAATGCCATCACCTCCCAGTGCTCTCCCTCCAGCCCACCCTTAAGATTTTTGGTTATCCTTGCTTACCCAGGAGAAGCTGCCTACATAGACAGCAGCTCGTCTACTCCGCAGGCCACTATATGTATACAGGATTGCAGGGGTCTTGTTGTTTGGTTTGGGAGACGGCTCCTGGCGAACAGGAGGGGGTGGTTCAGTGCTACTGCTTCTGTCATCTGAAGGCTGTGAGGTAGCCGTCAACACATCATCATACAGGTCAATCTGATCTGTATTGTTGAACTCCGAGTCCTAAAAGATGAGGGGTTGACAATGGAGCCTTCGAACTTTTTGGTTTGTTTCTTCTGCTTCATTCTAGTTGACTCAGAACCTATAGTTAAATGCTGTGTAAAGCAATGCGCAAGACCTCCCTGTCCCATTCTAATAAACAGGGTAAAAAAGAATTCCTGATTTGCAATTCTTAGTATTGCTTATGAGATCTCCAAGACTATTCATAGTATTCAAGTTTCTGACCTTAGATCAAAAGGTAAATGGTGATTAAGTAATCAAACCATTAATGAATAATTAAATACATGTGCTACTGTCAAATGATGTCAGATTCAAAAACCACATCTAAAATATGTTAATAAAAATGTACTTTCAATATCAGGTTATATATTGTTGCATTTAATAAGAGTACATTTATTCAGAACTATAAAGTAGGGTGAAAGAATGTTAAAATGAGTAGGCAGCAAAATGCAAAAAAAAACCCAAAAAACAAAAAACCCACTGAGTTTCCCTTTGGTTTATACAACTGGTCCAGGGAAACTGTCAAGCTCATAGAATACAATTTCAGCTAATAACGATCTAAGAAATAAGAAACACTTAAAAAAAAAAAGCAGAGCACTGAATATAGCTCAGTTGTAGTAGAGTGCTTTCCTTTCACATAGAAGGCCCTGGATTCAAGCTCCAGTACTTATATGTCATATATCAGGTACAAAAAGGATTTAAAACGGCATAGGGGCACACGTGCCTGTAATCCTAGCATTTGGGAGGTAGAGGCAGGAAATCAAGTTCACAGCCAGCTTCATACAGACTTTGAGACTGGCATGGGCTACACCAGACCATATTAACAACAACAAAAAAAGGTCAGTGAGATAACTAAGTGGATGAATTCAGTTACCAGGACTCAAATGATAAAAGTTTTGTCCTCCGACCTCAACACACTTACCATATACGAATGTAAAAATATGAACAAGCCACCAAAATCCCAAACAATTTCCCTCCCAAAGACTTGATAACTCCAACTTGTTCAATGCTCTAATCCTCAGAAGCCACTATACTTAGCTCTCCATATCTGTCAGTTTCCCATCCACAGACTTAACCAACTAAACATCCCTTAAAAAGTTTTTGAAGATGGGGGCAGAAGAGATAGCTCAGTGTTTAAGAACACTGGCCATTCTTTCAGAAGACCTGGGTTTGATTCCCAGTACAAACTGGCAGCACACAATTCAGTTCCAGGGAATCAAATACTCTCCCTTGGCCTTTGAAGATAACACACAAACGGTATATAGACATCCATGCAGGCAAAACACTCATACAAATAAAAGTAAATTTAAAAAAATTAAAACTAAAGGAGTAGAGCTTGTGCCTAGCAAAAGGCAAACCCAGTGTTCAATGCTTAGCAAAGTTGAAATAATTACTGCCATCATCTGGAGATGTTTTTAAAACACGGGGAAGGAATCCATAAAGATTTTGTATGCAAAAATACCTCCTCTAACTGGTTCTGAGCATACTAGACAGAATCAGTTAGGGTCTCTATGACTAAACTATATCTCTGATTTTTTTTTTTTTTAAATTTTGAGCCAGGGTCTGGTTAAGTTATTAAGACTGGTCTTGAACTTGTGATTCCCTTTTGCTTTGGTCTCCTTAGTAGCTGAGGTTACAGGCTAGATATCACCAATTTTATGTTTTTCACTTGAATATTTTGTTAAAAAGGAAAATTCTAAGACTGATCCCCCAAGGATATAAGGACAACTAGATTTTATACCCCCCCACCAAGGCTTTTTAAAGGGGAAAAGATTTTCAAATGAAACTTATTACAATAAGGAAATAACAATATTTTATATATGAATTGTCAGAAAAGTAAGATTCCTTTTAATGTAGTATCTGTATTTTAGAGATGTATCTAAGAGTTGTAAGACTATCACTCAAAAACTGGGTAATTAAAAAAAAAAGTCAGTGAGCCAATAAGATTTCAACTTGGAGAGCAAACACATCAGTGGGAACTTTTTCATACTGTCAGCTTAAAGGCAACCAATGAAATCTCAAAATCTCTAAAAGAACATAACAAGGCTTAATCCTTGTTTCTGTAGATTCACAAAGAACCACTTCAGAAAGAAAATACAATGAATTTGAATGTTCCAAGTTTCAATGGTGTATCTGAGCCATGGAACCTAAGTTTAAAAAGCTGGCAGTAGCTGCACATGTCTTTAATCCCAGCAGTCAGGAGACAGAAGCAGACAGATCTCTGAGCTGGAGGCTGGTCTACAGTAAGTCCCAGCATAGCCTGGGCTACAGAAAACCCTGTCTTGAAAAAACAAAAAATAAAAACCTACCTATCCTACAAAAGAAGCAAAAACACACCTGCATTTTATAGGTGGCAATGCTAGTTTGTTTATTGTAAGAAGCTAAAAATTATACAGTCAATATCTCAGCAAGAATTTTGTGTTCAAGGGGACACACACGCACGGCTACAGTTATACCATGAAACTTCCTATTAGAAATTTGATTTTGCCCTCTAATATGCTTAATGTTCCTACTTTCTATCTCCTTCTTGGTATCTGACCCAATGAAGTAAGTAACTAGAATATATTTTTCTCAGTGCAATCATCTTGATTGTTGATTACTTTTTCTTTAATTTTTAGAAGGCCACAACACATTTGGGCCTCACACTCACATCTCTACAGTTCTTAACTTATACCTTTCCCCCCATCACTACTGCCCATTATTTTGCATTGTTACTCTCTACTTTGTTATTTTATAACTTTCGCTGTTGTAAGGACAAAGGGAGATTCTAACAGTTTCACATTGTAGCAAACTGGCCCCAAATTTGTAGCAATACCGCTTAGCTCCAGTCTTTAGAGCACTGGGATAATGGATGTGTATCATCATACCCAGCTACCATCACTTTTACTTTTAGCCACCAGGAATGGCACCAATTTTCCAGCACAGAGATTCACATTCTTCCAACAACTAACTAGCTCTGGCAGTGTTCAGTAAACAGTAGCTCAAACCCCTCCTGTTGTAGAACCAAGCATACTGTAAAGCCCATCTCAGCATGAGAAGGAACAAACGAAAACTTGGCAGAGTGGCAGCTCTCAGTCACCTCTTTAGTCTTCCCCTGTCTAGTAGAGCAGTGTGAGTCCCAAGGCTCCCAATGCAACCTCAATAAAGGATCTCTGTAAAAGGTTTTTGCAGTACATGCGGCTAAAGAGCAGAAGCAAATACAAGGTTCCATGTACATGTGCTAATTTTCCTTTGGGAGCAAAGTACTCTTCAGGGAGTTGTATGCAGGGCTAGCTTGGGGCAAAACAATAGCTGTCCAAAGACATTCAACAACCCAATTTATGCTGATTGCCTTCATTCTTTTTTTTTTTTTTAAACTTTATTATTTATTTATTTATTTATTTGCCTTGGTGTTTGCCTGGAACTGGAACTACGGACAGTTGTTAGCTGCCATGTGGGTGCTGGGAATCGAACCCGGGTCCTCTGGAAGAGCAGACGGTGCTCTTAACCGCTGAGCCATCTCTCCAGCCCCGATTGCCTTTATTCTAAGCCAACAACTCTACCCAGAATTTTTAACCATTTAGCAGCTTTCAAACTACAATAAAACCAGCTTTGCCAAAAATTAAATTATGGGGATGGGGTCCTCCTTTTCTACTTTCATAAAGACATTCAAAATCTATACTTTTTCTATTGCCTGTTTAGTATAAATGTCTAAGAGTCCACACACTAATTAGTCCATTCACTAGTTTTGGCTTTAGACCAATAAAGTTCTTTAAAAAAAATTAATTAAGGAACAAATTACTGAGGTTAATAATGTCTACCCTGACAAAGAAGTGACAAACTACTAGACAATAACTATGTCTTGTCGGTGACCACCCCAAGTCAGACTGCTGAACCAATTGCTAATATTTTTTAGATCAAATATGCCTCATGATCAAGGATTCTGCTGTCTATTCTCTACAGCGAGTGAGTTGCAGCAGCAGTCAATACAACAGATTCAGAATTGGGGGTTTGAGGGGATACTATCTTTTAGTAATACAGACCTAAGATAGTCTTGTTAACTGGTGACAAAGCCATGTCAAATAGTGAAAGTCTGAATTTAAACAAACATGTAAGACTCAGAAAGCAAGACTGCAGAGGGCTCAGTAGCTAAGAGCACTCTGTTTGTTAAGAGAAGCCGAGTCTGGTTACTAGCGCCCACATCACAGCTCACATTTACCTCTAACACCAGCTCCAGTAGGACCCCCCATACTGCTGGGTTCCTTGGGCACCTGCACTCACATGCATATAACCACACATGTACACAAAATTGAAAATAAAATAATGGCACATATAAGTTTTTGTTGCTGTTGTTGGCTCCTATCAGAGTCCGGGTCCAACCCAGGTATTCTACTTCTCTTGCCCATTCTTCCCAGGTCTTCACATGCACTCACTGAAATACACCAATGACAGGAACTAGCTTGCTCAAGGATAACAAAACGTGCTGAAGAACCCAGGTAAGCTAATTAAAGTTTTAAATAGAAAGGTTCTATTGAGTTTTGACTTCAATATCATAGAATTTAATTGCACAGATTTCTATTTCAAAAACATTTGCATGAATTCCTGGTATTGCAATAAAAATACAAAGACACAAACAAATTCAACCTACGGTGACCAAGTCTTTGGCTTACTTTTTACTAGTTTATTCAACAGTGTTTACTTCCGTTCCACCCTCCAGAAACCTTAAGTTTTATAAGTAAAACTTATACCAAAATGCTCACAGACTTCTCAAGACCACAGTCAAGCTATTTAAAAAGACTAAAGACACCGGGAGCCTCACAGACTTCTCAAGACCACAGTCAAGCTATTTAAAAGACTAAAGACACCGGGAGTGGAGCCGAAATCCCTACTTTAGAGTACCTTGTAAACTTGTGTCTTTCAAAGTTATCTAGCAAGAGAGACTAACATTCTGGAGCCTCAAGCTGAGAGATCAGCAAAGTAACAAGTGTCAAAATTATCTTCACAATACAGCAATAAATTAATTTTGCTTTTTTATTATGGCTAGTCATTCAACTTTGGAATGACTTGGGGAAACAAATTCCATAGGCTGATTCACCATTCTATTATTAATAAGAGCTTTTTATTTGCTCTTAAAGCAAACCCTTTAAAACTGAAGCCTGGAGGTTGAAATTAACATAAAGAGAAATGGTCAGTCGTCTTCAAAGCCTCCGCTAGGGGGAAACGCTTCGATATTAAGGGGAATTATCATGAGCTGAGAGAGAAACCACTGCCAGCAGACTGATGAGGAAAAACCCAAAGCTGCTGCTGATTCCTCTCACCTGGTTGAACTCTTCATCAGCGTATATATCAATCAAGTCCACTCCTTCTGACATGGCTCCGGAAATACGCTCTCGAGCCCGGAGAACGGACAAAGTAAGAAAGATGCCACTACGATATTCAGAAAAGGGTAAAAAATTTTAAGGCACGAGGGTCCCAAGCTGGGAGGAGGTCAAATGGTCACCAACCTCTCCTGAGGGGCAGCATCCTGGCAGCCAGAGCCCGGCCCCACCCGCTCCGCCCCGCCCCCAGCCTCGCGCCGCCCCCAGCTCTCCCAGGCCGCCCGGGCTCGCGGGGCTCGCTGCCCATCACCCGCGGGCCCGACCCGAGTTACGCCGAATCGGCGCCCGTAGCTGCCTGTGGCGCCACTGCCAAGTCCAGGCCTCGACTCTCGAGAGGGCCCTGGGGCCGCGCTGCGAAGGACCATCGCGGCGAAGGCTGCCAGCTCAGCCCGCCGCACCTGCTAGGCCTAGGGGGCGGCCCAAGCCGGAGTCCTCCGCGGGCCCGGAAGCTACTACTACCTCCACTCCAACCCAGCCCGGTGCTCGCCCTCGGCTAGGCCTACCCTGCTCCCTCCCACAGCTCCAGGACCTCAGCCCCTCCCTCAGAGGCCCGCACTTCCCTCCACCCGCCGTCTTCCGCCACCTCAACCGACCCCCTCCCCGCCACGGCGCCAGCCCTGGCCCTCCTTCCGGCCCCGCCGGCCCCCGGCCGCGCGCCCCCGTTACCGGGAATATGGCGGCGGCCGCGGAGAGTCCCGACTAGGCCCGAAGCGCGCGAACCGCTCTCCGCCCCAGGTCCCGCCCCCCCCGCCGGCGGCGTCATACGCATCGCTACTTCCGCCACACGCTGGGACGCGTCTTCCGGCTCGATCCACCTCCGCTGGTGAAGTCCGCAGATAGACGGCCCGGAGTTCCCGGAAGTGGCCCGGTTGCCAGCTTCTGGTGTAATAGGGAGAAATGGCGGTGGTCACCTTGATCCCGACGCTGGCGCGGGTGAGAGAGCCGAAGACTTAGGGTTCGGGGCGGGCAGCAGCTAGTACTCTTTCGTCCTCCTCTGAGTCTTGGAGACTGTAGGGAGAGTTCAATTTCCCCACAGCCTAGGGAAAGATCCCCTCAAGGCGAAGCCCATACAGGTCATTTTCCAAATACTTGGTAATTGTGGCTAAGTGGTCGGTCATCATGCGAGACAACTCAGATCTTCCTTAGCCCCCAGGCACAGTAATCGAATCTCTTCCAAAAGCCCCACTTCTAGCTCCTGCTCTTAAAGTCTTCAGTGCCCTCCCCCCTTCCCTTTTAAAGCCGGTCTCAAAGTGTTACCCAGGCTGGCCTCAGATTCGAAATTCTCCTGTCTCGTCCTCCCAAATCCTGGGATTATAGGCTTGAACCAACACACTTAGCTTTTTGTTTGTTTGTTTGCTTGTTTAGCGTAGCCATTTGCTGCTATAAACTTACACCTTGATACTACTTTTATCCTGTCTCCAGTTTTTTGGTAGGCTTTAATCTGCCTCGAGATTTTTTTAAAAAGCGTTTTTCATTACTCCAACATTTTGGTTGTTCAAATGTGTGGTTTTAAATAGCTGCATGTTTGTGAATTTTCCGGTTTTATTTCAGTGTTGTAGAAAGGTGGTTGTTAAGATTTATCTTAAATTTGTCAAGACTTGTGACATATAAGCTCTTGGGAATGTTCATCCATTCATTTGAGAGGAATGTATGGTCTGTTATGTGGAATGTCTGTATATCTCAGTTAGATAAACTTACAGTGTTGTTCTGGTTGCCTAGTGTTGAACCTCCCAACCCAGCCCCACGCTATCTGGATGCACTATCCCTTATTGAAAGTGTGGTATTAAAATCTGTCTGTGGCTTTTCCCCCTCCCTTCAGTTCTGTCAGTGTCTGTTTTATAGATGAATTCTCTGTTAGGTCTACATATAGTTATGATTGTTATACCTTCCTGCTAACTACAGCTTAATACTTAATTCTTAATACTATAGAATGTTTTGACAGTTTTTTTAACTTAAGAATTGTTTTTTTATTCATTTTACATACCAACCACAGATCCCCCTTTCAACTCTCCTCTAGCTTCCTCACAATGTCCCCCTCATTCCCTCTTCTGAAAGAGTAAGGCATCCCATGGGGAGTCAGCAAAACCTGGTACATGTAATTGAGGCAGGACCAAACCCTTTCCTCCTGCATCAAGGTTGAGCAAAGCTCCCACCATAGGTAATGGGCTCTAAAAAACAGCTCAAGAGAGATCCTGGTCCCACTGCCAGGTGCTCCTCAAACAGACCAAGCTACACAAACTGTCTCCTGTATGCAGAGGACCTAGACCAGTTCACACAGATTCCACAGCTGTAGATCTAAAGTTCATGAGCTTGGTTTTGTTGTCTTTATAGATTTCCCCATTAGGATCTTGACTCCCTCCACCCCACACCCTTGCTCATATAATCCCTCCTCCCTCTCTTTGACTGGACTTCTTGTGCTTGGCTGTGAGTCTCTGCATCTGCTTCCATCCGTGTAACTGGATGAAGGCTCTCTTGGTCCAGTTGGAGCTAGCCTGAAGTTTGTGCTAAGCCCCAAATCTAGGGCCTTGGCATGCTACAGAATCTTCTTTTCTTTTCTTTTCTTTCTTTATATTAGATTAAAAATATGTTCATATGTGTATGTGCTTTCATGAGTTTATGTCTACTGTGTGTGTAGGTGCCCATAAAGGCCAGAAGAGGATGTTGTATTTTCTGGAATTGGAGTTACAGGTGGGTATTAGCTACCTCTTGTGGGTGTTGGGAACTGAACCACAGTCTTACTTAAGAGCAGTAAATGCTCTTAAGTGCTGAGTTATCTATCTCTCTAGCCCCAGCAATCTTATTTTCTTCTGAGTCTCTTCTACATGAATTTTCCTGGTATAATGGGGGCTTACATAGAATATTTTTTAAGTCTGTTTTAAATTGATAATTTTAACTGCAAATAAAAACTTCTCTTTTACTCCATGTGTATGGGGTATTGGTGCCATAGAGAAAGGGTGTATATGTATATATGTATGTATGCACTGCTGAAGCTGAAGAGAGTTTAGATCCCCCAGAACTGAAGTTATATGTGGAAAGAGAGTGGTGGCTTTGTACATCTGGTTAGTTTTAGACACTTCCTGAAGCCTTTGACTTGTTTATTTCCTGGGCTTAAGGAGCATCCCTGTAAGATGGGATATATTACCTTCCTTCAGAACATTCTGTGTCTTGGCTGGGTATGGTAGCATTAGGCAAAGGCTGAAGGGTCTTTGAGTTTAAGATCAGCCTAATCTGATCTAGATGTCAAGTTCCAGGCCAGCTAGGACTATACAGTGAAGAAGGAGGAAGAGGAGGAGGAACAGCAGCAGGAGGAACATCCTGTGTCTTAATGAGCTTCCTTCCAAAATTGAAAAGGTTTTATCCTGGAGGAAATCGCTACCCAACACCTAACATGTATGAAAGCCCTGGGTTTGATCCTCAGTGTCACATACAACAGAGTGCGTTGGCATGTGCCACTAGCACTCTGAAGTTGGTGGCAGGAGGATGAGAAGTTTAAGGTCATCATCTTTGGTTCTTTAGCCAGTTCAAGGCCTAGTGTGCTGCTATGATGAGGTGGGAGGTAAAGACAAGAGAATCTCTGGATGCTCACAGGCCAGCTAGACTGGCACACATTGTAGAGAACAACAAAGAAACTGTTTAGTCAGAAAGTTTCTCTGTTCCTTCCTGCTGGTCTTACAGCCCAAATAAACACACAGATACTTACATTAATTACATGCTGTTTGACCTATGGCTCAGGCATATTACTAGTTACGGGGCTTGGTACCTTTTTCTCAGAGCAACATTCTCGTCTTCTTTCCTCTGTCTCTGGCTGGTGTCTGTTCTGTTTTTCCTGATATGAGATGTCTTTCTGTATGCTGTGAACATCATTGGTCAATAAAGAGACTGTTCTGGCCTATGGCAAGGCATTTTAGAAGCAGGCGAGAAATCCAAACATAGATAAAAAAGAAAAAGGGCAAAGTCAAAAGAGACTTGATCCAGCTGCCCAAGGATCAGCATGTAAAAAACACAGGTAAACTATGGGCCACATGGCAAAATAGATTAATGAAAATGAGTTAAGACGAGAGCACTAGCTAGCAATAAGCCTGAGCCATAGGCTAAGCAGCATGTAATTAATATAAATCTCTATATGTTTCTGTGAGACTGCAAGTCTGCATGTCTAGACCATGGGCCAGGCAGGCCAAAAACCTCTTACAACATCTTCCTCTTCTCAGCATTCTCTTTGTCTGGTTGCCCCACCTATATTTCCTGACTGCCTAGCTTCTGGCTAGTCAGTGTTTTATTAAACCAGTGACAAATATTTACAGTGTACAAGGATCATAATCGCACAGCAGAACTGTCTTAAAACAAAGTGGAAGGCTAGGACTGACACTGGAGCTGTTCCTCTGATCTCTACACATGCACCCATGTTTGTATGCATAAAGGTTTTTTAAAATGCATTTTTTCTTTTTTTAAACATATATATGAGTGTTCTATATGGGTGTGCAATTTTATGCCAGAAGAGGGCATCAGATCTCACTATAGATGGTTGTGAGCCACCCTGTGGTTGCTGGGAATTGAACTCAGGACCTCTGGAAGAGCAGCCAGTCCTCTAAACCACTGAGCCACGTCTCCAGTCCCTAAAATTCATTTTCAAGTGCCCTTTCCAAGAGATGCCAGTTCAGAATGCTTAGGCTATGGCTTAGAAAACTGAATGTTCATAGCGTGCTGTATGCATTTACTGGAGCTGTCTTATAACAGAAATTTCTATTTACAAAGTTCTGGAGACTGGGAGTCTAGGATGATGATGGTAGCACAGTTATTCTCTCTTGTGATCTCTTTCCATGACTTGCAGATAGCCACTTTTCCATTGTGCCCTCACATGGTCTTTATATGTGCACATTTCTGACTTGCTGGACAATTTGTGCCTTGATGTGGACTTCCTTAAGTTTATAATACTTGAGGTATCTTCAGCTTCTCAAGTCTAAATGTCCATTTCTTTTTCCAAATTTTGGAAGTTTCAATCATTCTTTTTTTCTGTCCTAAGATGTGTGTGCGTGCATTCATGCATGCATGTCTGCCTGTCTGTCTCTGCCTCTCTTATGTATGTGTGTGTGTGTCTGTCTGTCTGTCTTAATGTGTGCATGTGTTTTGGGGATAGAACTCAGATCCTTAGGCTTAGCCTTTACTTCCTCTATCACTTCCTAATCAGTAGCTTTCGCTAGCGTCTGTGATGCTGTAGTTTCTGTAACCACTGAAAGTTGCTCAGAGTCTCCTTCCTCCTTCATTGCTTTCCTCTGTTTCATCTAGTACTATAGTCCCCTCAGCTTCATAGTAGCCTAGCCCTAGCCTCTCAAAGGCTGGGATTACAGGCACGAGGCACCATGCTTAGCTAGTTACTCTGTTTTTCAGTGGCTGCTAGACTTCTAGAGTATGCTGGCTCTGTTAGTGTTGCAAGTTGTTCAAAACAGAAACCAACCAGCCCCTTAGGCATGGCCAACCCGTGCTCTAGAACATTAACCATTCACTCCACTATTCCCTGAGCCCTGGGGAAGAGGCTCCCAAATGATACTAGACTTTGTCTGCTATGTAAAGTTTCCTCTGTACTAAAAGTAAGCATCTCAGCTCACTTGGTCTTGTGGTCCCTAAGTATCTGAAATGTGTTGTGTCCTATTGTTGCTCTGAAGCAAAAGAAACTAAAACTAATCCCATAGGGAGCCCCTGAGATGCTGGAGCATTAGATGGACACTCCAGCTCTGTTTCTCCAGGAAAAGCTGAGAGTTGTGATTTTTTTTTTTTCATTCTGCAGTAAGGCAGAAATGGGGACCATGTCAAGTGAATACTGCTGATGTTAACCATCATCTTTGTTTGCTACAGCTTTCAAACAGGTGCCCTGACCTAAAGCACTGAGACTCAGCTTGTTTGGATGACTTTCTAGGAGTCATACCTTTCCCTCCAGGTAGAAGCCTGGTGCTGTGATAATCTCCCCATTATCTTGTGCTTGGGTTTGGGGGGGGTTGGGGAATACAGGATTGTGGTATATGAAGTGTTGTAATATTTTCTGACCCTTCTGTTCCAGCCTAGATACAAGATATGGACCTGCTTGCAGCCCTGCTGCTTGACTCCAATTAATAACCCAGACGATTATATTAATTACATGTGTTCGGCCTGTGGCTCAGGCTTATTGATAGCTAGCTTTCACATTTTAGCTCAACGCATTTCTATTAATCTGTCTTTCCACATAGCTCCTGGCTTACCTGTGTTCCATTATGCTTGCTTCTTGGGCTTCTGGATCCTCTCTCTCCTGACTCTGCCCTCTTCCCTTATATCTATGCTTAGATTTCCCGCCTGCTTCTAAGCTGCTCTGCCATAGGCCAAAACAATTTCTTTATTGTCCAATGGTATTCACAGCATACACAAAGACATCCCACATCATTGAAGTCCACAGCCTTCCTACTGGCAGCTGATTTGTATTCACCTGGGGAGCAGGAGCCTGTTTTCTGGCTTCTCACAGAGGGACTAGATCTGTGAATTGTTCAGTCAGTATCTCCATTGGAAGGTTTGGTGACAAGGGGAACGTGGGTCTTCCTGTTCTACCATCTAGCTAACATTACCACCTTACCATTGTGTCCTTTAAAAAAACTGTATGTGTATGATGTATGTTTGTATATATGTGAGAAAAGAAAGGGGAGGGAGAGAGGGAAGTGCTTCCCTATCCTTATGTGCGGAGGTCTAAAGTTAACTTGAGATATCTTCTCTATTTTCACTTTATTTCCTGAGACAGAATATCTCTGTTTTGGTAGATTCCCTGACCAGTGAGCCTCTAGGATCCACCTGTGCTTGGGTACAGATACAGGATGTCATTCCTGGCCATGCTTGGCTCTTATGTGGTTCTGCACTCAGTTCTTCATGCTTGTGCAGCAAGCACTTTACACATTGAGCCATCATCCAGCCCTTGTCATCATATCTTAGAGTTTATGCTTTTCTTAGGTTTGGAGTCTATAGGAGATCTTGGTATCCTCAGGGTTTAGCGGATGAGTAACTAGAACATAACTATACTGTACAGTTTTAAAGAAGTGCAAAGGAGATGTGTTTCTCCTGTGATAATTTCTGGAAAGATTGGTTAACTATACATCTGGAATAAGACATTCTAAGATATTCTGTCTTAGAATAAGGTGTTGTCCAATTTATGAACATGCGGCGTCTGTGATTCTATTTCAGTGACTATCTCCTCTAAGTCTTAGAGTCATTGGTTTCTGTGTCCTTACTAAGGGACCAGAATCAGCAGGACTAAGTGAGCTCTAATGCAGTTAGTACCTTATGTGTTGAATAAATAGCAATGATAGTAACCATTGTCTTACAAAGATGTTTGTGGTTTGTTTGTTTCAGGTACTGTCAAAGCACAGTCTGCTGTCGCCTTTGTTCAGTGTGACATCATCCAGGCGATTCTACAGAGGTGACAGCCCAACAGATTCTCAAAAAGACATGATTGAAATCCCTTTGCCTCCATGGCAGGAGAGAACTGATGAATCCGTAGAAACCAAAAGAGCCCGCCTACTCTACGAGAGCAGAAAGAGGGGGATGCTGGAGAACTGCATTCTCCTTAGGTAGTGGGGAGGGGCTTTGGGTGTCGCTTCTCTTTGACGAGACAGTCTTGGCAACCTCATTTTCCTTTTCATTTTAGCCTCTTTGCCAAAGAATATCTGCACAGCATGACAGAGAAGCAGCTGAACCTTTATGACCGCCTTATCAATGAACCTAGCAATGACTGGGATATTTACTACTGGGCCACAGGTATTCCATATGATAAGCTGCATTTTGTGATGGTAGGATAACAAGCCTATTGGAGTCTGAAATTGTATCTTAGAAATTCTTTTCTTTCTTCCTTCCTTTCTTTTTTCTTTTCTTTCTTTCTTTTTTTTTTTTTTTTTTTTTTGAGACAGGATCTTTTTGTATAGTCCTGGCTGTCCTGAAACTCTTTATGTAGGCCAGGCTAGCTTTGAACTCACAGAGTTCTGACTGCCTTTGCCTCCTACGTGCTGGGATTAAAGTCATGCACTACTAAGTCAAGCCCTGTTTTCATCATTTTTATTTACATAATGAGCACCAAATCTAAACACTGTTCAAATTTTTTCAGAATGTGCAAAATCTGTTTACTTGGTTGTTTTCTTTAATCTCTTTTACATTTATTTATTTTGTATGTGTGTATAATTGAGCATACATTGTACATGTATTGAGGCCAGAGGACACTTAATTTTCACCTTGTGGGTTCCCAAGGTTAAACTAAGATTAAACATCAGGCCTTGCAGCAAGTACCTTTCCTGACCTTGGTTCAGTTTTTTTTTTTTTTGTTAGACAGATGGAATACAGTCTGACTTAGATGAAAAGGGAAAGTGGTAATGCATGTGTAACTCACAGGATCAAAAGGAAGGCTGAAGAATAGGTTAGGAACAGGGTAATGTATTGGTCTGCTTCCTGCATGATAAGCCAGTTCAGTTGAGAAACAAGGTGTCACAATAAAGGTGGCAATATTTCTGGATTGTTTTGTCTTTTGAGATAGGATCTCACTATATAGCCCAGACTGGCCTGGAACTTGCTAGCTAGACCAAGCTGGCCTTGAACTCACAGAGATCTGCTTGCTTCTGCCCTCTGAGTCCTGGGATTAAAGGCCAGGCACTTGTTTTGAGACAGTGAGTCACTGTGTGACCTAGGCTGGCTTTGAACTCATGATCCTTCATTCCACCCTCCTCAGAGCTGAGTTTACAGAGTATTGAGCATACAGACATGTGTCACCATTCCTAGTCAGAATGATGACTATTTATTCTAAAAGTCAGTTTAATGCAGAGATGGAGGGCTCTTATCCAATGTGCACCTTAATCCAGGAGGCCAGTGAGGGCTCTTAAAAGGGAAAGTTTAAGGAAGTATTAACAGAGGCTGCGAATAAATCAAACATTTTGAATATCGGGTCACAGGCATAATGAAGATTGGCTTTTTTAGGGTAATGATCTCCAAACTTCCTGAGTGTTTTGTGACTTAAACAGTTTTGTATTAGTGTAAAGGCCTTCTTGAGCTGTATATTAACATACTGCTGTTCATAACTTTTGTAACTTTAGCTCCAGGGGATCCAAAGTCTCTGGCCTTTTATGAGCATGTGCACTCATGTGCACACTCACACAATTCCAATTAAAGTAAATCTGTTTTAAAAATAGAAGACTAGCTTTTCCGGCGTGTGGTGAAACATGGCGCAGGGACAACGCAAGTTCCAGGCGCAGAAACCTAAAAGCAAAGCGTCGGCTGCGGCCGAGCGGAGCCGAGGGCTGAGGAAAGGCGGTCGAATCATCGCTCCCAAGAAGGCGCGCGTCGTGCAGCAGCAAAAGCTGAAGAAGAGCCTGGAAGTGGGGATCCGGAAGAAGATTGAGCACGATGTGGTGATGAAGGCCAACTCCAGCCTACCTAAGAAGCTCGCACTGTTGAAGGGTTCATCAAAGAAGACAGGGGGTACCACCCCCAACAAGACACCATCCTAAAGGCACTGGGGCTTTGTAGGTGACCCCACAGGCTGGCCAGACTTGAAAAGGACCCG
>PVIH01001051.1:0-157639 GCA_004025045.1 Sigmodon hispidus
TTTTTTTTTTTTTTTTTTTTTTTTTTTTTTTTTTTTTTTTTTTTTTTTTTTTTTTTTTTTACTTATTGCTTCTTGGGCAGCTGGATCAAGTATGTCCTGAATCTGTCATCCTTCCCCTTTGTATATACTCAGATTTCCCCTTCTGCTTCTAAGATACCTTGCCATAGGCTAAAACATTTCCTTTATTAACCAATAATAGGGCATATTCACAAAGTATAGAAAGGCATCTCATATTGCTTTCTCTTTTCTCTAATCAAAAAGAAAGGTTTAAATTTTAACATAGTAAAATTATATATAATAAAGTAGTTATTAAGCAAGAATTATATCTATAATATTTAGTTCATTGTATGTAGTAAAATTAGAGAAAATAGGATATTTTAATACAAAGTAAAGAAACTCTGGTAGCCATGAGCCACGGGGCAAGATATAGATTAATAAAGCTAGCAATAAGCCTGAGCCATAGGCCAAACAACATATAATTACTATAAACCTCTGTGTGTTCCTGTGAGATTTCTTGTCTTCAGGTCAGGACCATTGGCCAGAAAGGGCAAAATTATTTTACTAAAGAGGACAGAGTCAGAGAGTCACTATCTAGCTACCCAAGAAGCAAGATGTGATAGTACCAGTAAGCCATTAGCCATGTAGTAAGACATAATAGAAATGGGTTGGGTTAAGTTATAAGAGCTAGTTAATGATGAACCTAATCAATAGAATAAACAGTTTGTAATTAATATCAACCTCTGGGTAATTATTTTATAAACAGCAGCAGGACTGCAGGTGAGAAAGATTCATCTGTACCGTGTGCTCAGACAGGCCAAGACATTTCTAGCTACACTTTCCAGTTGAAATAGTAGCTTTTATAGTTATTTCAGTATTGTGGTAAAAATTTGTTTTGAGATATGTTTTAAATAGTGTTCATTTGGAGAAAATAGTTTATAAAATAGAGTTGGTTTTAGGAGAAAATGACAGGATGAGGTAAACCCTTTAAAAAAAATAAAAATAAATATTTAAAAAAAAGCCATATAAAAATAACAAATAAACAAAAAGTCTAAATTATATTTATTTTGTTTTCTTTTAATTTTTTAACTTTAAATAAACTAACTACAAAAACATAATTAATTACTAAAACTACTAAATACATATACTTTAAAAATATTTTAACTTTAAAATCTATTTATAAAAATATATTACTTAAAAAAAATTTCTGCTTTTGTCTCCACAAAAGATCAAAACCTATAAATTAATTCTAGACAAATATAGTTCCATTTGCCAAAGCCACCTAAATAAACATTCTCAACTTCCAAAAAGCCAATTAAAATAATCCAACTTCAAAACCCCATAACATCATCGCCCTTTAACAACAAAAAATAATAAAAAAAAACTTCGTCCAATTTCCCCAAAATATTACTTATTAATATTTATTTTCATTATAAATAATTAATAGTCATAATCAATTTCTTAAAAAAAATTGAGAGAGGAAAAAATGATATAGGAATGATTAGAAAAGATAAGTGGATTTGGAGGATATGATATAGGAATGATTAAAAAAGATAAGTGGATTTTGGTTTATTGATACAAACTTAAGGTCAATTTTGTTATGCTGTATGTATTTTTCTACTCTTGATTAAGATATGATGCTGATGTAACTCATTTAAAATTATAATGTGTAATTGAGAAATGCAGATTAATAGTCAACTATGATAAACAAACTTATAGTCATGTTAGTTAGGTTTTTGTAGGTATGCAAAGATATATTTCAGTTAGATAGGTAGTCTTCAAACACTTCAAAGATATGCAAAATATGGCATTTAAGATATTTTAAGAACTTAGACTTTTCTGGACAGTGAGACAGTTCTGTTCCTAACAACATCAATATATTTAAAAAAATAGACATTAAAAAAACTTTATGTAACATTTACTTTATAACAACAGTTAGCCACCAGACAAGAAACTGTTCTGGTATTGACTGCTTGATAATATGCTATATAAACTAGACATACAAGTTCCATAAAAAGTGACCTCTAAATGTGGGCAGAACAAGCCGAGATAGTCCTTCAAGTTCCTACTTTACAAAAAACATTGCCAAACATTCTTCAAAACACACAAAAAAAACAACTAATAAACTATGTCAAATTTCCTACATCACTAAAAAGTTTGCCAAAGACTTTAGGCCTAATGGCTAAAAATAAATGCCCCAATGTTACAAAAAAACTTTAAATAACTGTCCAGACAAATAGATGTCATCTCTGTCATTTTCTAAACTTTAAAAGTTACTTACACTTCCTATTTATTTACATAATATTATATCCTTCTATAGTCTTTAATATAGTTAAAAGTTTAATAATTATAAATATAGTTCTTTTTAGTTTAAAAAATATATTAAACATAAAACTTTAAACTCACAATAATAAAATAAATAATAAAATATTCTCTTTAATTTTAAAATACAAATAAACTAAATATTATAACTATAATTCTTACTTAAAAACTGTTCTGTTATATATAATTTTACTATATAAAAATTAAAACCTTCCTTTTTAATTAGACAAAAAAGAAGAAATGTAATAAAATGTTCTCTATACCATATAAATAAATAACTATTTAAACCCATACAAAACACCATAAAAATAAATAAAAAATCAAAAACAGCCAAATAAAAAAAAAATAAAGTTTACTAGTCACCATCCGTCCCCCCCCCAAAAAAAAAACATATAAAAATTCAAATGAGCCACGGGCTACAAGCCACATAATAAATAAATTCATAAAAATAAATTAATTTAAAATAAAAAACTAACTAATAATATACATAAAATATAAGCCAAACAATATTAAAATATATAAACATATAATTCATTTCTTTTAAAAAACAAAAGCCACAAACACACAAACCAAATTCCAAACCAACGCCACACATGTGCCAAATCACAAATCTCCAAACCCAAACAAGCCAAAAAAAACTTACTACAACATTTCAGTACATAGGAACTGTACAATTGAGACCAAATCCTGCCTTTGTACCTTTAAGTAATTGTTAGAATGCTTCCAATGCTAATTTAGTATACTGTAATAACATTTATTATTAAATACAAAATAATACATTCCATGCTTTTACACAAATTTTCTATCAAACATTCCATAAAGGAACAAAACGAAAACATTTTTTCTAAGATAGTTGTCTCCTATTTATTGCAAACATTCTTAATCTTATGATACACTGATATATACATTCACTTATAATTTTACAAAAAGATCATTTAGTCATCCGTATTTCTTAATTTATGTATTATATGCTGAAACAAAAATACAACATAGGTATGAACAGAAATTTTAAAACAATATCCTCTAGACTACAGTATATAAAGTCTTGATGCATTATTTTAAAATCAGAAGAGTTATTACCTATAAGAATATTTAACATTATTAATACAAGAATATTCTTTCTTATTTTCTCACATATATATATGTAATCTTTATTATTTGGTGATTTTTTATCATTCACTTGATCAAACTCAGTCATCAAACTTCTCAGATTTATGCCCACTCTTATGATCTCCTCTTTCTAATTCAATTCATTTTATACAGCCACCAAATTTGAAGATGTTTATTGTGACATGATTTTTTAAAAAAATACATATACATGTTTTTTCTTGTACTTCTATTTTAACAGACATTATAAGTTGAAAAATAAAAATAGCTACATTTCTTCCCTTCCAATTACCTGATAGCTGCTTTAGTAAAACTAATGAACATCTTTCTTAGTTTCATGTGTCCTTTTGTTAATCTTATTATTTATCCAATAACATAAGAACTACCTTTGTGACATTGATCATTTGCATTTATCATCAGCCACACTTAATTTTATATTCTTTATTGATTCAGATATAATAATAATATACTGGTCATGCTAGCATTATATCCACAAAATTGCTTCTCTTAGATATTGACTAGGATTTAAATTTTATAACTTATGAATTTAAAAGAGACATAGAAATTTTATTGATAAGTTATTAATTCATAATTAACACTAGTCTTTCAGAAGATTTTATGAGATTTTTATTTTTATTCTTTTAGTAGATGTGCCAGTTGTCTAGATTCAAATTTTTAACAATCTTGTAAAAAAGCTACCTATATTAATCTCCTAATTCAGTAGACTGTTAGTAAATTAGAGCTCTATTTATTTCCTACTGTTACAAAAAAATCTTTGAAAACCTTGATGTCTCATGAAATTATGCATTTAGACTCCTATGATTTTCTCATATAATGTTCTCCAGTCATTTGTGTTTCTCAAGTTCCCTAGAAGCTGGGTTGATTCCTTCAATAGCAATATGACTACAGAATATACTGTTGTGCTAGTAACATGAATGTTATGAGAAAAACCAACTACTTTATTCATTGTATTTAATGCTCACTCCATGTGATGGAACTAATACTTGAAAATACTAAACTAGCCAAGAACCTGAGATTGTTTAAAACAGAGAACTAGAAGAAAACTTGCATTATTATTCAGCAACAGAAACATACATACAAATAAAATTATTTCTAATAGCATACAGCTATAACCATAGATTAATGACTTATTCAACTCTCAGCATAGAAATTTCTTATTGCAGTAAATGTGAATTGACACAAAGACAAAGAACTACACCTAAAAAGAGAATGAGAGACTTTGGGCATTCAGACCTGAAGTGAATGGTTCAATAAACCCTTCCAATCATGGATCAGGGGTCTATGCTGGAGAAGAGGCACAAAGATTGCAAGAGACAGATGTGATGAATAACACATGAGAAACAGCATATTCTACACATATCAGGATCAGTACACATATGAACTCCTAGAAACTGTGGCAAAACACTTAAGACCTGCACAAGTTGAAACCAGACAGGGTCCCAGCATTGAGAAGGAGAAATGGACACAGGGTCACAACCCTAAACAAGAAGCTATTTTCAGTAGACACCCATTGGCAAAGGGAAAATCAGTTTTCTCAAACATAACATCATTAGGTATGTCAGTCACATTCCAGGACAGATCTCATACACAGAAGCAACTAGATAATACAAAATTAACTCCATAGGTTTTTATGTTTGTTTGTTGATTTTTCATCCTGTATTGTTTGGGTTTTTTATTTGTTGTCTTATTGACCTTTTCTGATTTGATTAACTTTTTGGTTGTAAGGTTTTTATTTTGGTAGGAGCAGAGAGAGAAAGGGAATCACAAAGTTAAATGAATGGAGAGATAGAAAAGATCTTGTAGGATTAGAGGTAAAGGAAAACATAGTCATAACATATTGTGTAAAAAATGTGCATAAAATAAAACAAAAGGAAAATATATACTAACACAGGGATAGACCACAGAAACTACAGCTATAGAGGTTTGTATCACATAAAAGATGAATATGTCCTGCATCCCTAGGCTCAAGTATATTCCAGCTCATTACTTCATAAAAAGAAAAGAAAATTTAACATACAAAATTTCTGGACAAAAATGGATTAAAACCATTAGTAACTACAGGTTCCTAAAATCATTGAAACTATTAAATTTATAAATTCAGAGAGATTATTATTATAGATTGTTGCTGTATAATCTATGTAATTTACAGTGAGTATTTTTTTAAAGAACACAATGCCACAAGTATGATTACAACCATTTAAGGAGTTTATATAGGTAATTTTAATGGAAAATGAAAGAATTATATCTGAAAAATGAAAGCGAACCAGAATCTGTGAAAAATCAAACAATGAGACTAGCTAATGACTAGATTATATATTTAAAATGTGAAAATATTCTTCAAGCATGCAGGCAGAGGAAATAAAGTTCATCATTTCAAGATGGCATTACAAGTTAGCATTTTGAATAGTCTTTCTCTCTTTAAAAAAATATAGTGACAAAAAGTTGCTTTAGTTGTCCTCAAGTAACAAAATAAAGATCGCTAGAATCCTGGAAAGAAATATCATGCTAGGACGAGCCTTAGCTGTCATGCTGAACCTGGAGGTTTTACCATGCAGCTGTCACTTAGGAAGTAGGGATAGAAACCAGAAATGAAGTTCCCATACACTATCAGGATACAAAGTCATCCTGAATTTTCCTTTTCTTTCTTCCTTTTTTTTTTTTTCTTAAAAATGGGGTTTTCAGCAGAAGAATTACAAATGGCTGAAAGACACTTGTAAAAGTGCTCAACATCATTAGCCATCAGAGAAATGCAAATCAAAACAACTTTGAGATACCACCTTACACCTGTCAGAATGGCTAAAATTAAAGAGACAGATGACAGCCTATGATGGAGAAGTTACAGAGCAAGGGGAACACTCCTCCATTGTTGGTGGGAGTGTAAGCTTGTTCAGCCACTCTGGAATGCAGTATGGTAGTTTCTCAGAAAACTGGTAGTCAATCTCCCCGAGGATCCAGCAATATAACTACTGGGCATATAACCTAAAAAAATGCACATTCACACCCCAAAGGCATTAGCTCAACTATGTTCATAGCAGCATTATTCATAATAGCAAGAAACTAGAAATAACCTAGCTGCCCCTCAACTGAAGAATGGATTAACACAGTGTGGTACATCTACACAATGAAGAACTACTCAGCAGTAAGAAAAAATGATATCCTAAAATTTGCAGGCAAATGGATGGATTTGGAGAATATCCTTCTGAGGGAGGTATTAAAAACCCAGAAAGATAAGCAGGGGATGTACTCACTCATTAGTGGACTCTAAACAAAAAAGCAAAAAGCAAAGCATGCTGAAGCTGCGAACCACAATCACTGAACAGCTTGGGATCAGAAACACCATGAACTGGCACCTTGGATCCCATTACCTCCAGAGGAACATCTGATCCAGTCTTTATGTTGGGATGAGGAAAGCAGATTTGCCTGGAGTGGATGCTGAACTAAGCTACCTTGGAACCTTGGGATCTCCTGCCCTTGCTGGGGAAGTGATAAGGAGATGGGGAGAAGAGAGAATGACTGGGAGGGGTAGGAGGAGGAAGGGAGTCTGAACAAGGGGATGCATGGATAAAAATGAGACTTTATTCATAATAAAAAAAACTGAGCATCAGCAGTACTCATGAAAATTGCATCTGTGAATGAATTTTTTTCTTTAGTATGCTGCTTCCTAAAGATGATTTTTTTTTTAATCTGGGGGTATCCACTTTAGTGAGAGGATAACAATCTTTATCAGAAAGAGGACACTTTAACATGCTACTGAAACATAGTCAAACCCATCACATAGAGCAGGTAAGCAGAAATCTTCAACATGAAAACTGCTTGGTATATTTTTAATATAGATTTTAAAATAGATTCCTTTATGCTCTTATCTATTATCTATCTCTCATCTATGTTCTATCCATCTATCCATTTGTCATCATCTATTATCTGAACCCAAGAATTGTAATCAGTACATAACTCTATAAAATTAACTAAATTTTATAACGTAAGTCAATTTCCAATAGGTTTGGAATAGACTTAAAGGCATTACATTTTACCTATATTATGTATTAATACTTTAACTGTCACAACATTCAAAATACAAAGTATTTCTTTGTAGGGCGCAGTTTGCCTTTGCACAACTCGCTGGAACATTCTATTGCCGCTTATGCTAATTAGGCATCGAGTAGTGACCAATTTGATGTGCTTATGCTAATTAGGCATTGTGAAAGGACCTATCCGATGCGGTCTTCAAATATGCTAATGAGCCATTATTTTGGGACAATCACCAGCTATATGTTAATGAGGCATTGTGTTGAGCACCAATCACGTGACAGGCTTCCCTATATAAGCAGGCTGAATCTCAGGCTCGGGGGTCTTCTTTCCACCATTTCACAACTGAACTGTACTCCAATAAAGTGTGATCCGTGCCTGTGGTGACTCGTCGTTCTGCAGGCCAGAAGCGGCTCGCCACATTTCTTTACCACAAAAGAATATCTTTAATGATTCTCTGATCTAGTGATTCCCTCTTATCATATAAATTGGTCATTTTCTGATATATTCTGTATACCTAAAAATCTTATTTATATTTGGACAATATCACATTAGTAACCACATATCTTACAGCATATTTTCTTTCCTTGTTCATTTAGCATAATCCCTTTATTCTTCTGAATGTTTTTATAATGAGTACCATACATATAATACCTAAGCATATATACATATAATATACAATGTAGATATTATAAAGGTTCTTCTTCTTAAGAACATTTTGGTTTTTTCCCCACTCGAAAACATAAAACATGCAGTTTGTTTGCTGCTATGAAGTTTATAAGTGTGTGTTTGTGTGTGTGTGTGTGGTTTGTGTCTAAATTTTCTCTTCTGTAGTAATGCTCAGGATAGGAAGTAAAAAGTGAAAGTTTGAAAGTTAAAGGTTAAAATTTTTTATCTTAAATTTATTATCTAAGAGTAACTGGGCATATATATATATATATATATATATGCTATACATGCATGTGAGAGTCAGTAATTCACTTGTAAAAATCAGTTCCTACATCCACAAAAAGTGTTCATATATAAATTTAAGATCATTAATTCTGGTAGCTGGTCTGTTAACTGAGATAAATTATGAAGAGTATATCTTAGTATTGATATAAAATGACAGTCTTCATCAATGTGAAGTGTTTTTTCATATTGTTGACATGATATTTCTTTAAACTTATGAATAGTCTCTGAAATTATTTTCCCTATTCTTGCAAAATAAAATTAGAAGCTATAATAAACAAGACTCTAGCTCTGCCATACATTGCTTCGATAAGCTGCTCTCCATGATTGTCCTAATCTTATACACTCTTTGTCTTTCAAGCTATCACGTTGTAGATGATGGTGCCAGATGATCTACTGCCAGATGAGGGTGTAGCCCATCTCTCCTGGATGGAAATCAGCTTCTGTGTCAATACTTTCCTTTGCAGATGCTTGGGAAAACTTCAACCTAGATTTTTTTCCTTCGAGTAAATTTAGACCCTCATATTATGGGGCCTCTAAAATTTGTCACCAGTACCTGTGGTCTAGTTTCAGTTTTCTTCCTGTTAAAATTAATATAAAAGCTAAAACAAATTTGTTAAATTAGTAACAAAATCTTGTTTAAAGTCAGACCATAGCAGAAAAAACAAGGAAATACAGTCAAAATTGATAGTGGGCTTTATTAATGAGGGTATTCATGGGGTTTGCCTTGCTCTTATATGACCTAAGAGGCAGAGGAGCTTAATTAATAACAACACCCTTTTGATGGTTATCTTAGCTAATGTTTCTATGGCTGTGAAGAGACACTTTGACCATGTCAACTCTTATAAAGAAAATTTTTAATTGAGGTGGCTAACTTGCAGTTTTAAAGGTTCTATCCACTATCACCATGGCAGGCAGAGGGAGTGCTGGAGTGGATGCTGAGAGTCCTACATCAGACAGATGAAAAGAAGTTGACTAAGACTATGGGTGGTATACTTAACATAGGAGAACCCAAAGCCCACCCCCACAGTTACACGCTTTCTTCAAGAAAGCCATACCACTTCAACAAGGCCACACCTCCTAATAGTGCCACTCACTCCCCATGAGATTATGGGAACCAATTACATTCAAACTGCAAAAGTAGTTTTTTGATTGGGTACAATTACCTAAGTCTTTGGGTACTGTGCACGTCTCTTAACTATATGCTGAATAATGCACATTATTCAGAGAAGGACATGCATTCAGCTAGATTCTGATGAGTGTGCTTTTTGCAAAATGGTTGCTGCAAATATTATTTGAGTTGGTGTTTGTGTGCACAGTATTGAAGGTAAATCTCAGGTACATTATTGTTGGAGAAATGGTTTAGGTATACTGCAAACTGAGTGGCATCCTGGATACTAAATTATTTCCTAAGTTTGCCTGCCTTAGTATAAAGCTTTGCCCTCGGGACACTTTTCCTATTATCCCAGTACAGTATGAAATTTTCTCTTTACTGGTTCTGATCTTTGTGACAGTCACAGCTACATTTTCAGCACCAGGCTGAACACTCTCCTGCCTTGAGGTTCCCTATCAAGCAAATTGACCCATTATCTTTAAATTCAATTTTATTCAGGTGCTCAGGACCTTGACAGTATGAAGTTAGATTAATGCACAAATTATCACAAAATCACCTTAGTCCTACATCTTATACACCCACTATTTCTCTCTAAAACTTTATGAGCTCAGCTTTCGTTGCGCCTGTTTCTTTCAATATTACTGTGTTTGAAGCCCATACACGAATGGCACATTAATGGGGTCTTCTATAATGTCATGACTTTTCTAGCCCAGAGTACTAAACTATTCATTTTCTTTCTGCAAATCAGTTCTAAAGGTCTACAAATCTGTAACTAGATAAAGTATCCAATTATCCAATAATCTTGTATTTTGAGCTGTACATACATTATTGAAAAGAAGATCATGCTATTTCTTACTATTTTAAATTATGTTTAAATTATTACAACATTAAATTGATAAAATGAGGTATTTACAGTATTTTGTTTATATATATACTTATTTTTCTAAGAAATCAATGAATATAAATACAAAAAATGCATACATATTTACACATAATGAAACATAGTTTTGAATCTGTTTATTAATACTTAATTTACTTTAAAATAATTTTTAAAATTAATTCCTATTTTTATTTTATTTTTATATAATATATTTTGATTTTTTTCTTTCCTCAACTTCTCCCAAATTCCCTGATTCTCACCACCTCTCTTCCCTAAAAGTTTTATATATTTTTCTTCTGTCTCCACAGAAAAGTAAACTAAAACAAACAAAAAACCCTGAATAACAAAAACTATACCAAAACATAACAAAACAATCAAGCAACAATAACAGCAATGAAAACATGGAGTCCAATTTGTGTTAGACAAGGATATGGGACTGGTACCTGCCTTGAGGCTGGTTGATCTTTTCACTTCTCTTGTAGGTACTAATTTTGGTTATGGGTGAGATGTTGTTCTACTTTCTCTTTACAGTTCTGAAAATTTTACCTGGTTTAAAATTGTTCAGGTCTTGTGCATACTGTCAAAATCTCTGATTTCTTATGTGCCTCAGCCCTGTTGTGTCTGGATAATACTGTTTCCTTGAAGTCATCACCACCTCTAGTTTATAATCTTCCCATCTCCTCTTCACAATTGATCTTTGAAACTTGAAGGGAGGCATTTATAGATGTGCCATTTAGATCTCAGTTTTCCTAGTCTTTCAGTCTTTGCACATTGCTCAGTTGTGGATTTCTGTGTTATTTTCCATGAACTGCAAGAAGAGGCTTTTCCGATGATGCTTGAATTATTCTCTGATCAAAGAGAACAACTATATGTCACTAGGATTCTTTTCATTACTATATGCCTTTAGCAGAATAATAGCAGATGTTCACATAGGACCACAGCCTATATAGATTCATGTTAGTTGTGACGTGCCTGTGCATATTTATATGTTGTACTTTAAGCCTGTGTTCTCTCTCACTTCCATCCCTAACTCCTCTCATTTCAGTATCCTTTATAAACAGTTCTTTATAAGCAGTAATCACAAAGTTCTTGCAGATATTTGTGGAAAATAGGAAGAATTGTCTTAAACTCTTTAGACTCTCCTGTTCTCCTTTTTTCTCTGTATCCCTTCCCCAGTGTTGCAGCACGTCATAACCTCCAAGTGATGCTCTCTGAAGTCATTGGCTGCAATGATGTCACACTGTTGTTACAACCAGCACTTAGATATTATAGTGTATGCACTATGTTTCTAACCAAACAGAAGCTCAGTCCCTCCCACACAAAGTATAGGACATAAAGTTTCCTACTAATCCTTCATAAACTTTTAAAATGAGATAGCAATCAGTGCATTTCAGTCAGTGAACTCATGCATTTATGTATGTCACACACAATTTACTAATGTTTTCTGACTAGCAGAAGTCATTATTAAACCAAATAAAACTTGGGTAACTTTGTGGCTCTTCACAGAATACTTCAGCCATATAGCAAAGGATGTTCAGATATTGCCAGAATTATAACAGTTTAAATTAAATGTAGAATATTTCCTGTGATGTATCTGGAGGGCCAGTACTGCACAAGACAAAACACACCCTAAGGCTGAAACATAATTGGGAAGCTAAACTAGAGTGATTTTAGTAAAAGTAAAAAAATAAAACAGAATTACTTAAGCTCTAATTCCACAGGGGAAGAGCTGTCCAGGGTCAATTTCACTATCTCACTGACTTTACCTGGTTTGCTTTGGTTGAGTAATGAAGAAATACAATATTTATTTCATTTCACCAAGGGAGCATTTATTCCTTTACTTCATCTGCCCCACAGATCAGAATGGTTCACTTCTGATGAGTGGCCACATAAGCAGGTTAGTTCTACCAAGGGAGAAATCTGTGTACTTGACATAAATTGTCAATTGTTTATTTCATTTCAGACTTGTAAGCAAGAGCCACTAAGTTTATAATCTTAATGGTATTTGTAAAGTATGCATTACAACTCCATGTTATCTGAGTAGGTATAAAAACCTCCTAATATGCTATTCTTAGGATGTTCTCCTACACATCTTGAATTATCAAGAGATAAAATAAAGTGTAATAGAAGTACAATAGTTATGCGATGAAATCACATCAAACCTATACTTAGATCAAATCATACATAGAGCACAGAAAATGACTATTATCTAATTGTATGTTATATTGGATTTTGATGAATCAGTAAAAACAAAGACATCATATAGAGGAAGTAAATCATAATTAAGCCATAATTAATAGTTCTCTTGAAGAAAATTAGCCTTGTAAAGAACTAAACATTATCTTTCGCCTTTGTGTTATACTTAGTTTATATGATGAAATAACAATAACTTGTGTTAATAAATTACTATTCCATACATAAATACCATGAATAGTCATACTTTACAGAAAAGGCTGTATGGAGTGCTGAGTTGTGGACAGTGGCAATAAGAAAAGAGAAATGAAAGTGGGCAGAGAGTCTATCTTCTGGAAATACAGTCTACTACTGAATACTTTAAGAAAAGGATGAATAAAGTCAACTAGAAAAGGGAATAATTTTTATCAAATACTTTTTAGGAACTGTATATCCACTATAAAACAGACATATCAGCACAAGCCTGTTCAGGATGTGGCAATATGAATATTAGAAAATTAATGATAAATGTCTTAATATTAGAAAATTAATGATAAAAATCCTCTTAGCATGATGTAATGCTTCTAGTAAGAACAGAATAAGATACTGAATTATACAGAGATGAAAGAAAAACCTAGAACAGGCAAAAGAAATAAAAGATACTCAGAGAGAAAATTTGTGTAAGCAGAAATCAAAGTAGGGTATTATTGCTGAATATTAAAATAAGCGAATTTGAGATATGAAGGCATTAAGTCCCACACAATATGTGAAAGGAGAAAATAATCGCCTCTCTATAAACATTTATTTCAAAAAACAGTAATACCACATTTTCATATGTTATGTGGATTGTTATTGGGTAGATGATGCACAACCAGAAATTATATGAACTATTTATGCTGTTCATTACCTCATTGTGTAGAAGCAGAGAGCTTTTATTTCCCTATTGGGTGTAAATGAAGAGTTGCATTCATCCAAGTACAGCAGAAATGGAATGCAATGTATCCCTGGTGAAGTGAGATTAGTTTCTAAGCATGCATTTATTATTTTTTTCTGTGCTTCACAGATGTGCACTTTTTTTTTTTTAGTGTCTCTGATTCTTCCAAACTATAGCTACACAAAACATCCTAAATGGACAGCCTGATGATCATTTGTATTAATCTTATGCAAGAAAGAAATACTGTTGATTACAGGAGATATTTTGTTTCTAAAATATATAGTATAATATTAACATCTTTACATAGCTGTTACATAATTATATGCCATGGTACAGAATTAAAAATTATATAAAGTTAATTTTTTAAAAGGAAATTTGTGGAAATAGTCCAGTTTTAAAATATAATTTAGTTTGAGGCTGGGAGATATCTTGGTAAAGTGAATTCTAGACAAATTGTACTTCCTGAGTTTGATCCTCAGATGACAATAAGACATAAATAAGAACAGATGTGACACATAATTATACTCTCAGATGAGGGGGTTAGAGGTAGGTGGCCACCACAAGTAACATTACTGACAAGCTCTAGGCTAGTGACATTCTCTGTGACCCGATTAATACTTCTAATTATTTATCACAAGGAGATATATTATTAGGGTCAATATTTACCTAAGCACCTTTAATATAAGTGCAGGAAATGCAGAAAATGGAGAAAGGAACCACTTGTCTAGATTGGATCTTCTTTCCAGGCAGTAGAGAAGCTGAGAGGGAGCTGTCCTCATGGAGAGGAACTTTAAGTTGTTTTTGGGGTTGGCCCAGAGGCCATGCTCTCAGGTTAGGGATGTTCTGAATCCCACTACAATTCTCCCTTGTGGTTTCACGGGAAATGCCACCTTTCTCTTAGGCTTCTGTGCTTGAAAAATTTGTACCTAGGTAGTACCATTCTTGGGAAAGTCATGGAATCTTTGAGAGAATGAAACTTCAAGGAGGTTGTGAGCCCCTGGAGTCAAACTTTGTGTTGTTTTAATGTCCTGTTCACTCTGAATTCCATCTGCAGGTGTAATGTGAACAGCCAGATGTCTGCCACTGTCACCATCCTTCGCTGTCATGATGAACTATACATTCTTGAACTGTAACCCCAAATAACAACTTGGTTCTTTCATCACAATTGCAACAAGATATCAGAAAATTGGCACCAAGAGATGGGAAAGTGTGTGTAATAAACCCGATCCTATGGATCGTGGGCCTTAGAAAGAGATATTGTATAGAATGTGGAAGGGCTGAGAAGTCTCATAAATGTTATAGGCAGAGTTCAATGAGCCATTCTGGTGGCAGTTTTAAATACCAAACCCTAAGTGAAATTAAAAAGGAGGCATAGTTTATGATGTTTAGGAAGACATAAAAGAACTTTAACAAGGAATAGATTATAGGCCAATTGGTTATACTCAGACAAATAAAGTAGCCATATTCTACTAACGTTTTGGATGCATCTGAAATACAAAGTACTGGACTTGTGTGTTTCGTATAATAAATTGCAGGCAGTACAACATTCAAGCTATCTAGTATTCAAATGACACAGTCATTGTTTGCCCTTCTTATCCTGGTCTCTACAGAAAAAAGTTAAGAAGGGAGACTAAACAGCCCCCCCCAAAAAAGTATTTTGTGAAGCTAAAAACCTTGAGAAAGATTAAAGTTACAACCTATGTGATACAAAAGAGGATATAACTCTTTTATAGATGTTTCTCAGCCATTAAATAATTTTCTTTTATTTATTTAAAAGTATTTTTTACATACCAATCACTGTTCCCTCTCCATTTCCTCTTCCTCATCACCCCTTCCTCCAGCTTTTTCTCATTCCATTTCCCATCCACTCCTCAGAAAGGGTAATGACTCCCAGAAGGAGTCAATACAGTCTGGCATATCAAGTTGCTGAAGCTTGAGTCAGCTGTCTCTGCTGGTTTTTTCATCATGATCTTGGCCCCTTTGCTTTTATAATTCCTTCTTGACAGGCCTCGGGGATAGACCAAATGCTTAGCTGTGGATCCATGGAATCTGATTCCATCAGTTGCTGGATAAAGATCCTATGATAATAATTAACTTTTTATCAAATTAGTCATCAATGTGATTGCAGGGGAAGGCCAATTCAGGCACCCTCTTTGCTGTTTCTTAGAGTCTTAGCTTGGACCATGTTTGTGGACTCTTGGGGTTTTCATTAGCACCAGGTTTCTTCCTATCTCCAAACTGGCCCCCTTTATCAAGATATCTATTTCCTTGTTCTTCCTCTCTGTCCCTCCCACAACTCAATCATCCCATTCTGTTCTCTTCTCACCTCCTTTTATCCCTGTTCCCTGAATGTTCACACTTTTCTCACATTTTATTTCTTTCCCTTTCTCAGGAGGATCCATGAATGCCCATATTAGGGTCCTCCTTTTAACCTTGCCTCTCAGAGTTTTGTGCTTAATTTAGTATCTGCAAAATTATCTAATAAGAAAAAAATTAAATAATTTAATCACCATCAAATATAGATATAAACTTTCAACACTTCATAGTTCAATTTCAATGAGTCTATTGGCTCTGAAGATACTATGAGTCATGTTTACTGCAATGAAAATCTAAAATTTAGATGCAAGTTCATGCTCCCTAAGAAGCAAAACAGAATTGAGAATGGAGGAGTAAATGTATCTGTAAGGATAAATTGTCAGGGTAAGGTTTGTAACAATATAAACTTAGAGTGTCTGTATATGTCCTTCTATATGAACAAGAAATCTGTTTTATCCTTGATCCAAGATATGGAACACTTGAAATTCATCTAGTGCTATTAAAGAAGTGTACCTTAAATCAGTTTGATTTTATCAAGGCAATTTATTTTGCCCTCATACAAATGTGGGGATGATTTACAATGAGAGTCTTTATCTCATAAAATAGCTAAATGAGTTTTCTGCTTCAAAAGTGCTTAAATCAACCTAGTTTCTCCATTTATGAAAAAAATTTATGCTTTCAGGGGTACTAGCAAAATATCAAAATCTGTTATTATTGGTATCTTTTTTTACATGCATATTGTTTATAACTCTGTTTATTCTAATTACTGCTTGTATTTTCTAAACTCAATTGTGTGTTTATCACCTGAGGTCTTATCTAGACCACTGTCATCATTAATCACCTGAGAATTACTTGGCTTCATATGCATTTTTATAGTCTCCATTACAGTTGCTGTCTGGCCTTTTCTCAGAAGTGGCTCTGAAACAAGAGCTTTCAACTTAGCATAGCTTTCTCGGCAATAGAGTTAAAAGAGTTTAAGTGTTTCTTACTGAGAAAATAATGTTATATGTTTTGTTATTATAATCAAAATGCAATTGTGTTGACTAAATATTAAAAATTTATAAAATTAACCAAATCAACAACAACAAAATACAAGCTAAAAAGCACAATGAAAAAAGTAGATTTGGAAGATTTTTGCAGCCTTTGTACATATCTCTTGGTTCTGTCATACCTATGTTTTTCATTTTTATCATATAAAATACAGATAGACCTCTTGTGTTAGAGTGTAAAAACACTCATAGCAATGAACTATGAAGAGTTGCTGAGAGGAGTTAGAAAATATATTCATTGCTTTGTTAAAGTTTAATTAGATCATTTTGGAAAATGGCATGGCAACATTGGAAACAGCTGAAGTAGCCCTTGTGTTAAATTTTTCCAGTGGTAATGTTCAAAATGTTGAAAAGTTGTATATATTTTGTGATACAAATAGATTTTAAGAGAGAATTTGTTCCCATCCATTATGACAATAAAAACTCAGAAATAACTTTAGAAACAATATCCTTAGGAACAAATGTGATATCCTGAAGCCACTACTATGAATTGTCAAAGAGTACATGATCATTTGTCATAGCCTCTGACCTCTCTGAGGATGAAAACTTTGTCTCTAAGTAAGCTGGTCATGGAAGGTCATCTGAGCAGATGCTTCTAGCTTTCATGCAAACCAGCAGAGTCTTCTATAATCATAACCACAACTTTCTTAGCCTTCCCAAGGGGCTAGGCAAAATTAAGTGCCTGTAATAATTCATTCCCCTTGAAATAACTTGAGCAAGTCCTGTGTTCCTGAAATATTACTTGTGATATCTTAATATCTCACTATATTGCTCATAATTTACAGAAAACAGAATCTTGACTTGGAGGGAAATTTTAGTTTATCAGATACATAGAAAATCATGCCAAATCTTATTGTTAAAATTCCTGTTTCCAGTTACATTTACTAACTTAAACCAAAGAATGACAAAAGCCAACTAGGAACCAATGTTGGGAAAGCCTGTAAGAAGCAATTCCACAGGAAAGGCAGGTCACAGAAGAGACTTCAGAGGATTTCTAGCTGCCTATGCTGGAGCACTGACTTGATCTCTTGTCTCACCTGCCAGTGGACTATTCTAGTCAAAAAGAAAACTGAGGTATAGGAAGCATGAAAGAAAACATGCCTTTTCAATTAATTACATAAGAGACATCTGTGATTTTATGCATCCACTTGAGCTTACTTCCTAATCATCAGTAATTTCCATTATTGGATCATTCTAGACAACTGTGTTTTGAATGAAAAGGTAAATTTATGTCTTACAATGTATGTGAGTGCGAAGCATAAGGGAAAATCTAAGGATAGACTCTACTGTTATGACACTATTCATTGTATATAGATATGATAACCGATCAAGGCTATGGTCCCATGAAACTTCAATTTACATAACACATATATCAAATAAATGATTCTTTGTTTTTGTAGGGTCTTAGACAGAATATGTTACAATCTCATGTGCAGTCTTCACATGGGTCTCTGTAATCAGATGAAGCATAGACTTGCTTTATATTTTACCTAGGATTTATATTTCTGTGACACCATGATCATGGCAAATCTTATAAAGAAAAACATTTAATTGAGGCTGGATTACAGTTTTAGAAGTTTAGTTCATTACCTTCATGGAAGCATGTAAGTAGACCTAGTGCCAAAGAAGGAGTTGGGAGTTCTAAACCTTGGTCCACAGGCAGCAGAAATTTTGTGTGCCACACAAGGAATAGTTTGAGCGTATGAGATGTCAAATCCCACCCCTACAGTAACACACTGCCTTCACCAACAAGTTGCCTACTTGTTGCTTACTCCAACAAGTCCATACCTTCATTGTCCATGAACCAAATCTTTAAACATAGTGTAAATAGGAGACAAATCTTTTCAAACCAACACACCCTGTTACTCAAGGGCAGTTGACAGTAAGTTTAAATGACATTGTGTTTTGGATACTATCACTTTTTCTTCATTCTGTATTTTTTGTGTGTGTGTGTGTTGGGGTTATAAAATAAATAATAGTATTTCTTAACATCTAGTATATTCATTATTTATTTTTTAAATTAAAATTTTATAAATAATTTATGGCCCTATATGAGCACAGAGAGAAGATCAGAGAGAAGGAAATAACAAACCTGAGTGCATAATTTTACTATTTTTCCAATATAATTGGCAGCAGCAACTTTTTTCATAATTTCATACTGAAGAATCTCTCAAAGACTTTTCAATGAACAAATCTAAATTTTAATGGGTAGAAACTTGTAGAATAAAAAGAAATGTTGTCAATAATTATGGGACCATGCTTATTTTTCTGTTATGATAGAAGCCATTTCTCCCTAAGAAATATCTAAGATTTCAGATCATAAACTACTAAGAATTAAATTAAAGAAACATAGGTCAATGTTATTAAGAAAGCTCTTTGTGTTTTTTAACCTATTCAAATTTTGATTAGCTTTATTTTTACTTTCATTTGTGTTGTATAGTCACTTGAATATTACTGTTATAAATATGTATTGTTTTTACACGATTTTTTTCTATACTTACATAATTATACAAACACACAGATAGACACACATACATCACATGCATACATGTATAGATATATCTATTGGTACTTATTCATGTTAGTTTTAATACAAATAATTTTAAAATAAAAATATTTTAATTATAATTTACTTTTGGTCATACTGCATTGCAAGTATATAAACATTTGTCTAAAACTGTAGCAACAAAGACAAGCAAGACTCATAAATGAATAGAATATTAAATGGTTAACAAAAATTACCTTGAGTACAAAAAGTATTAAGTGTGAAAAATTATTTGGAGTTCAATTTGTATTGTTTTGATGTTGAATTTTACAACTTTCAAAGTCTTGATTTTTAGAATAATTGCCAAAATTATAAACACTGTGACATAAATTAACAGCTAAAAATCTGCTTGACACAATTATTACAACTTAATTCTTTTTTTAAACCAGTAAGCTATGTCTCAACTTCCTCTTTACTCATAATAAAGCTTAAAGTCAGAGGGTGACAGGAAATAACCATGGCCAGAAAAGATACTCACTTTTTCTAGTACTCTTCCTCCCAATACAATACTATCCAAATACCTGGTCACCTGGTGATTCTGCTCTACCAACAAGTCTCAATGAGGACATAGAACTTAGCTTGGACTTCTGAAAAGTAGTGTAAAAATGCTAAGAAGATGGGAATACTGGACACTCAGATTTGGTTAGTTCACACTATGTACATGTGTTGGATAATATATAACTTCCGTGATATACATAATTATTCCATATTAATTTAAATGAAAAACAATGCTTAATACCAGATTCCAAAAAATAGCACCAATGAGCATGTCAGAGGCACTTGCTGTTCAGTGCTTATTATCTTAGTTTGTCACCCTGTAATTTAAACAACTGTGAGTTATGTTGCTGCAAATAAGCATTTAAAGAATAGGGCTCCAGTTAACTTAATTGCTCTCAGCCATGATCTAACGTAACCATTCTTAGCCAACAGCAACACTTCTTATCACCAACTCAGGATCCAAAGAAACCACCATCTGGGCCCAAGTCAAACTCACAATTTGTGAATTCGTGGGCCTAAGAAATGTTTCTTTAGGAGCTCCAAATGTTTGAAGCTCTTATTTACCAAATTAAACTGACAAAATAATTAAAAATAAGGAATAGTTCATAGCAAACCATGTTTAAGATATCAAGATAATATGTTAGTTGGATCTTTACAAGAATAGTTATCCAAGTTTCTTAATCAGTAAAGATTCAGATACTGAGTTTCATAAAATACACAAATGCAAATGTACAGTCATACAAATGCACAAACTGAGAACTACCAGGATATTTTGTAAAATGTTCTCAAGAGAACTTTAAGATAAAATAAAGTTGCCACAAGCACATGAATGGGTCATTTTGATATTAGATTCCAAATCTATGTGTGTGTGCGTGCGTGTGTGTGTGTGTGTGTGTGTGTGTGTGTGTGTGTGTGTGTGTGTCTTTCATGGCTACTCTTGGTTGTCAACTTGACTACATCTGAAACTAACTCAAATCCAAGTGGCTAGGCAAATCTCGAGGTATTTTTTTTATTATTGTGAATAAAGTCATTTTTTTATCCGTGTATATCCTTGTTCAAGCTCCCTTCCCCCTCCCACTCCTTAATTGCTTGAACAGGGAAGACTTATTTATAACCTGGATTTTTGAGGTGGGAAGATAACTTCTTATCTAGACTTTTTGAAGTAGAAAGGCACACCGTCAACATTGGCAAAGCATTCTGCTGCCTGCCTATTTAAAGAACATGGAAGAACACTTATTCTTTTTTCATTTGATTGCTTTTGTTCTACCAACAAAGTAATGTCTTCACTGACATTAGAGCCTACTCCTTTGAGATTACAGCATTTAGAAAAAATGAAATGAGATTTCCATTCTCGTGTATTGAATAACAATTGGCTATTTGGTTCTTTCATTGGTAGATAGCCATTTTTAGACAAGCTGGATGAAAACTGTATTCTAAAAATTTCCCATTATATATAAATTTATCCTATAATATATTTTCCTGTAGGGAACCCTGATTATTACTAATAATACTAATATAATATATGTGTGTGTTGTGTGTACACACATGCATGTGAGTGTATTGTGACTTTGTTATTCACAAAACTTGAAATTCACCCATTTGTCTAGACTTTTTAGCCAGTAACTTATAAAGTCCTTTCTATCTCCAGCTTACCTTGAGTAACTTATATATAATGTCCTGAATCTGAATTTAGGTCTTCATACGTGCACACTAAAATCTACTCACTGAATATTCCCTCCACCCCCAAAACCAAGATTTTAATTTTTTTAATAGGAGTCTAATTTTAAAGCAAAAGACTATTAAAAACTTGAAAATAAAAAGCAGAAATGACCCAATTAATTCCAGTAAGTTCAAATACTATGAGTCCATATACAAAGCTGAAAGAAACATTTACAGTGTGTAGTTTATTTGCTCACATGTTTCTGTGTCTGAAACATGTGTTTGTGTGTTGTGTTTGTTTTAATATCCCTTCAGAACTAATTAAATTTATCTCACTTACATTTATATCTACTGGTGTCTTAAATGATAATTTTACCTCAGAAAAAGATTGTAGCCCATTTTATGAAACAATTGAAACAAAATTTAATGGCTTAAATTTGAGAAAAATGTAATAGTTAATAAATAACAGATGTTGGTAACATTGTTATTAAGGTAGGTTTCTAGGCCTATATTAGTGATAATCAAAGCAACAAAAGAATGTTCACATGTACACACAAATATAAAAAAAACAAAGAACATTGAAAAAATAGAATAAAGAGATAATGGAATTTATGAGCATATCTTTTATAAGGACTGTTATCAAGTAAATTATGCCACACAACTATTAAATTAGCATTGACAATGTATCAATTATAAAGCAATTTTTTTACTTAGAATCAAATTGCCATTCTACAAACACTAGAAATCTTTTTCTTGTATTCTCGGTAATTGGTCCCAATTAACTGCACTAATGGATAAGAGTTGGCTACAGAGAAGAACTACTTAACATTTCATTATCAGCTAATACAGCCCATGACTTCAATTTAATTAAAAATGCAAGATCTTTTAATAGTGAATTAACATTTTATTCATATTTATAGTTTTCCATTTCATAAATTGATGCCTAAGTGTGCTTTATCTCAAGAAAGTAAATGGAATGATTCAGGCAAAATTTTATTATGTTTGTGAGAATCAAGACTTAAAAAGATTCAACCGTTGTGTTGAAAGTTCTTCCAAAACATTCACACAAAAAACTAAAGCAAAGTGGACTCCTTGATCAGCTACTTTACTGAAATAACTTTCAGAGACTAAGTCTCTGAATATGTGTAATTACTTGTCTATTAACGTCAAAAAATGTAAACATAAATAATTTTTTAAGACATTTGACAAATGGGTGAACATTGATTAAAAAAACACTGAAGTCTCAGGAATAGGGGCAGTCATTGTGAGACAGGTCCCTGGGGATGTGTTCTGAGTCTTCAAAGGATGTCTCCACTTGTCCACTCCCTGCTTTCTAAGTACAGATGTGAGGTGACAAACCAACCCCTCCCCTGAAACCAGGCATTTCTTGCCCACCACTATGTCTTCTCCACCGGATGGGCTTTGCTTTCAAACTGTCAGCCTAAATAAACTCTTACTTACTTAGGTCACTTTGGACACAACAATGAGAAAAATAACTAATCCAGAAAACCAGTACTGAGAAATGAGGCTACAGCTTTGAGAAACCCAACAATGTTGTTGAAAAACCCCTTGATACTAGGTTGCAAGAAGAGTATGGACGAATTAGAAACTTTACACAAGAAATACCTTTAAATACTGTAAACAGAACTTAATGGACCTTTCCAGTGGGAATTTAGGAAACTTTGTGGTAGAGAACAATCATGGCCAAAGCTCATGAGATAAAAGTTCTTCTATCCATGCATTGAAAGTGCCAATACCATTATTGACTTGTAAGTCCTTACAGTCTTCCTAATCTAACAATTCATGAGATGCTCCTAATACTTTTTTTTTTTATCTTGGAATGAAAATTGCATTTATGTTATCACTAAAAAAAATAATAAAGAATGAGATTCTTGACTGTTCAAAAGTTCAAAGTCACTTCTCAAACTCAGGTGATCTCTTAACTGTTAATTCCTCAATAAAATTAGGTATTTCTAATGTACCATAATACTGAGAAGACATTTTTTATTTCAAAAAAGGGTGGTAGTGGAAACATAACAACAATGATAAAAAAAATTTAGTCCAAAGTAACAGAGATGATCATCAGAGCAAACACAAATACTGTGACCCCGTGGACTGCAACTAGGCCTTGTTGGAATCACAAGGAGGTCAAATGGAGTTCCACTTCTTTCTAATCCTGCTGCCTAGAGGACACATGGACCCCATATGGATAATATAAGTCCATATTGACATTGTTCCTCAACATATCAGTAAAGTCTGAGGGATATCAATGTCCTAGGCTCCTCATTTCAACTTAATCTTTATTTTCACAGCTTCACACAATGGCATCCAAAGCATTACTTACGATAGTCCAAACCTGATCCAGTGTTCCTGTCCTCATGACTATCTGGAAACATAACCCTCTAATAACACCTCACTACTGCAGGATGTATTAAAAGCAAAGCAAAACAAAAGCAACAATTAATTAATTAATTAATAATATAAACCTCAACTCATTAGTTGGTTAGTTTGGCCATCCGTTTTAAATTAACCTGCCTCCTTTCTGTCCCAGCTATAGTGGCCTTTTTGTATTGTCTTAGATAATTTAGGACACACTACTTAGCAGTTGTATTGGAGAGGGAGCCTTTTCACCAGCACTCTAATTTCAGAATATCTGCCTCCAAATTTGCTTAAATTTTTACAAGTTGGAAAATAAGTAGGTGGGCCTTGGCTTTAGAGATCATTTCTTTAGCCCCAGAAAAAGACTATGTATATTTTTAAAAGGCTAACCCCATAAACAGCTTCAGGTTCTTCCTTATTTGCCTTGTGTGAGTCTTTAAAATAATTTAAAATTTCCACAATACAGTACATGCTTTCTATATGGAATTGCAGCAAAGTGGCCACAAGAACATAGGGCAGGATTCCATGTTTATTATTGGGCTCTTCACAATTGTAATTAAACCAGCTTAGATTTGCTTCAAAAATGACTAATAAAACTGTATGTAGAATGAAATATTTTTCAGTTGCAGGAAAAATGAGGACAAGACTAAAACTGATTATAAAATTTATGTTAATTGAAATAAGGCTAGACTTACAGAAACAAATACTATGTGCATATTTGTGAGAGAGACTAGAATGAGAAACAGACACACACATGACAGAGAAAATAAAGATATAGATATAGAGAGACTGCGAGATAGATGATGATGACATATAGATACATAGATAACTATAAAGTGTGGCAAATACAATAATAGGTAAAAATTTTAAAATATGAGGAACTTTAAATATAAAACCAAAAATAAATTGATACTGTTGGGAAGAATGAATAGAAATATATATATGCATATATGTAATATGTATAATATAATAACTTGCTTCAGTTCTGGGAAAAATATTATGATGTTTCCAGAGATGGGTTTTGATATTAAAGTGGTATGGTTGAATGCAACTCTGCCAGTTTACAGAATTGGAATCAAAGATAGATGTTTGCTCAAAACCCCAGTTCAGCCACTTGTAAAGTGATAATGGCAAATGTTTATTCATCATGTTTTTTCTCAAGAATAGATGGTAACCTGAATATAAATCATTTACTCTGTGTGCCATTTAACAGTAAACCTATGAGATGCTGCTCATTTTGTATATCTAGAAAACACATCAAAAGTTTTTCCTCCAGTTTCTTATAAAACCAAACACACCACAGTGTTAATATGCATTGTATTCATCCAGCAATTAAAAAAAAATCATGACAAAGGTAAAAACAAAATCAGATAAGTATTATTGTTGTGCTCAATTTTGCTAAAAACAAGCAGTGTTTAAATAAAATACTGTAAATTATCACCTAAAATTCAAGACAATATTTTTAAATTATTGAGGAAATACAAATATAAATCAAACTCAGAAAGTATGAAGTAAAAATGGAAAACAAGGTAGACAAACTCATAGTTACAAAATGGCAAAGACGTTGGAATGATAGCATGTTTAGTCTTTCTTATGCAATCTCTCAATTTTAAAGAATGTGAACACTTGGATATAAGTCCAACTGTTACTAGAAAACTCCAACATTGTAAATATCATTTACTCACTACATTTGAAAAGAAAGTTTAAATAATCCTGTTTTATACCCAAGACTTAACAATGGCATATTCATTGGTTGTTTTAACAAAAGAACTTGAGAATAAGCTTCAGCAACTTGATTTTCTCTTTTTAAAAGATGTTAAATAAGGATTTGGAGACATGGTTTATCATTGAATTGAACTGTCTGTTTTTCCAGAGAACCCATGTTTGAATTCTACCACCCACATGGTGCCTCACAACTATCTGTAACTTCAGGAACAGGGAACCTGACACTCTTCTTGTCTTCCTGGGTGACATGCAAACCTTAAGGATATGCAAGCAAAACATACAATAAGAATAAAAGAATAAAAAATGTAAAATATTATAAATTATTTGTTTTTTAAAACACTGAAGCCACATTTTTAGACTTTTCTGAAGTTACTAAGTGCAATAAAAATAATACAAAATTTAACATATGGTTTTATTGATACTAGTGTTTATAGAACTACTAATCTCTCCATAATTTTAGTTAATCTGTTTCTCTCTGAGTGTCTGAAAAATGATAATTTCTAGAAATAGCAATATTTATAATTGAGAAAAATATGAAAATAAATAAAAGGTTGTCCAGAAATTAATCAATATTTTTGTTTTTGACTGGTAATAGGTATGTTTGTGAGAAAGGATTTTACTATGTAACTATGCAGCTGAATCTGACCTTCAATGTATAACAATCCTTCTGCCTTAATCTCCAAAGTGATGAAATTCAGGCTAAACCCATCACTCCCAACAATGACTTATACATGGAGAGAAAGAATCAAGTAGTCACAAAGAATAAAGCAGGCACAATCATTGTGTTCCACACTGTGTGAAAAAGAAGGGAAATCATGTTACTTTAAAGAAGTAACTACTTGGTTTTCACGGTATACAAGAATTTTAGAATTATTTAAAAACTATTTTGGCTAACATTTCTATGGGCCTCATGAGTTTTGTTTTGTTTTTTGTTTGTTTGTTTGTTTGGGTTTTTTTTGGTTATTCAGTTTTGTTTTGTTTTGTTTTGTTTTCAAGTTTTTTCAGTTGAAATTGAATTTACTTCTGTTGGAACTTTAACTGAAAACAAATATTGTGAATAATAATACATTATTGATAAGAAGTAGAAAAACTTAGGAATCATGAAGACTAAGGCTTACAGGCTAAAGAGCTAACTACAGGAGCTGAGTAGTGGGGACACCATGGCTAGAGGTTCTGATGAAATTGAAACACCATTTTTACATGGTTGATGACTCAAAACAGCTGCATTGCCAGAGACTCTCTCACAAACTGAAGCCAGCTCCACAGTAAAGTGTCCCCATTTCCATCAACTTTATCCATATATAACCCCAAGGAAGAGGTCTCAGAGTCACCTGACTTTTATTAGATTAGTGTCTTACATCTCCATTTCACAGAGGTACTATTCTAATCAAAAGTAGTTTCACAACATTGACAAACAAGTCAGATGGGATGAGAATGCGTAGTGAACTAAGGCCACTGTGATTTCTTCCTGTCCATGTCTTCCATTCTGCATTACTTTGTAAGCATGCTTGTCAGCCTCAAGAAACATGTAGATCACATGTTATTGCTCTCTGCTCTCTTGATGTGCATGGTTTTTTTTTCTTCTCATTCTTTTTTAGTTTTAATGGAAAAGTTCTGTGGTGCTAAAATCAGGAACATGTTTTATGGCATAAATTTTAGCAAAACAATGTTTAGCCGCATGAAGAAAATCTATAGCTATTGAAGCAGAAATTTATCTAACAGAATATTGTCCAACTATGTGAAGAAGCATAATTTCATCACTGTCTTTTTCTTTATACCACTCTTCCTATGATGCTAGTAAATATCAATAAATAGTGACCATGTTTGCATGTTCACAAATTAATATGGAACCATTTGTTAGATAAACCAAGCTTTTCATTACTAGATAATAGTTGTTCACTTACAAAAATCTCTCTATTGAATTTACATTCAGTAATATTTAGCATGTGTTTCTAAATAGCTATGCTTAGAAGGTAAAGATATATGTCTGTCCCAAAGAGTATGTTTGTTCCAAGGAATAGAAACATGGTGCTGATCTTTGAATATAAATTTACAGAGGACATTTTTTCTTATTTCTGTCTTCTTTAAAAAATGTATTATAATTCCAAGATATAATTTTGACATTCTGTTATGATATTATATAGCTATATCAATTATAATGCACAAATTAAGATAAAAATATCTTTAAAGATAATGTCTTCTCCCATCTTCTTATTTGATCTTCTTATTCTAATTTAAAATTATTTAAAAATAAAAAATGAGCGAAGTATCACAAACTCAAAGAGATAAGCAGGGGATGTACTCACTCACTAGTGGTCTCTAAACAAACAAACAAGAAAAAAAGCCAAACATGCCCAAGCAGCAAACCACAACCACTGAACAGCTTGGTATCAGAAACACCCTGGACTGACCCTTGAAACTCCAGTCCATCTATAGGAACACCTGACTCACTCTTGAGGGAGGGGGGACAAAACTGGATTTGGCCGGGAGTGAAGACTGATCCAAGCATTACTGGGCCAGTGGGACCATAGGACTGTGTACTCCCTGCCCAGGGAGGGGATGGGGAGTTGCAGAGAAGAAAAATGACCAGGTGTGGTGGGAGGGGGAAGAGACCTTGAATAAGAATATACAGGGATGGAAAAAAAAATTCAGAGGGAAAGCTGAACACAAAGAAAATATATGTGTAGCAATCTTATTTACATTTCCACCCTTGATAAGCCATGCTTATGATTATTTTCCTCTGTATAGTTATTGTTAACTCTTCCGCATTTTTAAATTCTTCTTACTGTTTTTTTGATAAATACAAAATAAAGAAGGAAAAAAAATAAAAAATAATTTCCTCGTTATTCATTTTTCTTTTCTCTCTACCCAGAGATTGAGAAAAGTTTCTGCAATTCAATGAGTTTTCCTCATTCCTCTGAGTTCATGTTAAAACAGTTGTCAATAATGAAGAACCAGCCAGATCTGCAAATGAGCAGAGAGAAACTATGGTATACAAAGAAGCTACTTGTGAGAGCAAACACTTTAAGATATTCATTTTTAACATAATTACTGATGTCATGGACTTTTTCACACTTTTCCAATTTCATACACTATAATTCTCAGGGTAATTATTAGTTGTTCTAAATGGGCTCCTTGGCAACAGCCTGATGTTTTCTGCCTCATTTCTACACTGCACATAAATCAATCATGCACTTAAATCATCAACTTTGTCTGTAATATGAAGCATAACAGTGATGAAGCAATGCTAATTTGCTTGAAACATCAATTTTTCATGGACACTCTGTACTAATGGATTAGGCTTACTGTATGGTGAATATGTAGTATTAACCCCAGTGCAATTCAGAAAATACCAGCCTCTAAGCCTCTCTTAGGTAGAGTACAATTTTTTTGTCATGCTTGAATCTTGGAACAAAAGTTTAACTTCTTTTCTATTTTTAGCACATATTCTTATCTGAGATACATTTCCAAACCAACAAATATATTGGGACAATGAACATACAGCGTACATGAAAATAACAAAGACTTATATTGTTGATCAATGCATGCCATTTAAAGAAAATTTAAAGCTATAAAAATACATAAAACTGCATAGTAGAGCCAATTTTAAAGAATGATACACATAAATTTTATGGTTTTATGTGTACTAATATAAATATTATTTATACATAGATATGATATGCATTATACATGAAATGATACAGGTAGGTAGAAAATACAAACATACATACACATATATATAGCTATGTTTTTAAAAAATTGTGATTCTAATTTCTAATAGCTTCTTTTTTTAATATAAAACAACTTTTATTGGAGTCATAAATGTTTTATTTGTTTTTATAATTTGATATTGAATTGGAGATTTTAAATAATGATTACTTCCCCCAAACCTTTTAAAACAATATCAATTTTATTTTACTTATGAAATAGTCAGGTAACTAAAATAGTAAGACATATAAATGTTTCATGTTAGTTGGGGTGACTTGGGTAACGTACACTGTAAATATGTGCTGGACTAATTGTGGTTGATTTCTTTTTTTCAGAAACATTCTTAATACATACTTGTTAAATATGAAGGTTTTACTAAAGTTGTAGAACATGTAAAAAATAGCTTTTTTGACAAAAATGACTTTGTAATTGAAAAAATATTGGTTAATTTTTTATAATGGAAATGATATGAGATACCATATCAATAAATAGTAGTATTTAAAATTTGGGTAACTTTATAAACAATACAATGGCTGAATTATTAAATATTAAGATGATAACATATGTTTCTAAAGTGAACTTTAACTTACAGTTATAACATTAAGATTAAAATTCTTTACCTTGGGGCTGGAAAGATGTCTTCATAAAATAGAATCTAATGAGCCATATCGCCTGCAAACTGCAAACATATACAAAATCCTCAGCATTTTACAAGAATCCACCTTTATATATGACTGTGTATGCATATTATTTATCCATGCTAATAAGTTTTTATATTTACTTGATAACAAACTAGATTATAAATAAATTATTATATTAATTAAAACAGCCAACTTAGCTTTCATTCCTTTTAGGGCATAGTGCAATTAAAGTTTTAAAACAAACAAGTCTGATAAGCAATCTTATGACTGACCCAGCTCTAATCTACTAGTGGGACAAGGACATCCCTGTTGCTTGGAAGAACTGATTGGTCAGTACATGATGGCATTGATTCAGGGAATAAGTCTCATAGGCACAAACAACTGCCTGCACCTTGGAAAAATCTTAAAGATCAATGGATGTCAACCTTCCCTATTGCTGTGGACCTTTGTACAATTCTCATACTATGGGAACCCTAACCATAAAATTATTTTCAAAGCTATTTATAACTGTAATTTTCTATTGCTAATCTAAGTACCTGTGTTTTGGGATGGTCTTAGGTGATCCCTGTGAAAAATTGTTGACCCCTAAAGGCATTGTGACACACAAGTTAAGAGCCACTTGTCTCCTACTCCTGGAAGCTGAAAAAGTGGAAAAGGACATCATCCCATGCATTCAACTTTCTTCATGTAATGTATTTTTCTAAATTATATTTTGTCAAAATAATTGTTCATAATTTCTACTAAGTATGTAAGGCTTCTCATTAATAACCCGAGTCTAAAATCAGATTTATTAAACATTTGTAAACATTTGTCCCTGCTGGGCTTTATCTAAGTGTTATACAACAGATAAAGTTTACAGAATGATTTGGTCTCAAGTATTGATCTGCATTTTCTGATGGCTAAAGATGTTGAACACTTTTTGAAGTGTCTTTCAGCCATTTGTAGTTCTTCTGCTGAGAATTCGCTTTTTTTAGTTCTGAACCCCATTTTTAATTGGGCTAGTTAGGGCTTTGGGCTCTAGTTTCTTGAGTTCTCTATATATTTTAGAGATCAGTCCTCTCTCACATGTATGGTTGGTGAAAATCTTTTTCCATTCTGTAGGCTGTCGTTTTGTCTTATTGACTGTGTCCTTGGCTTTACAGAAGCTTCTCAGTTTCAGGAGGTCCCACTTATTGATTGTTGTTCTTAGAGTCTGTGCTACTGGTGTCATATTTAGGAAGTGGTCACCTGTGCCAATGCGTTGGAGGGTATTTTCCACTTTCTTTTCTATCAAGTTCAGTGTGACTGGTTTTATGTTGAGGTCTTTGATTTACTTGGATTTGAGTTTTGTGCGGGGTAATAGACTTGGATCTATTTGCATTTTTCTACACACTACTATCCAGCTATGCCAACATCATTTGTTAGCGATACTATCTTTTTTAACCCAGTTACAATTATGCAGTGCATAAGAAATCATTATTGTATCAGAGTTGTGGCTTGACCATATACCTCTGCCTATTCACAAAGTAACTGTAAGACTATTCTTAAACCACACTTTAATTTTATTCTTTTAAAAACACTATTGTTTTGTTATAATAATAGTTTCTCTGTTATAAATAGACAAAAGTTTGAAAAATAAGCACTAATTAATTTGGAAAACATTTTTTTTCTTACAAATACTCCATTTCCTTCACACACTAATGTCAGGGATTGCAAAAAAATAGTGAGAAAGTAGAGAGAGGGATTCAGGAAGGTAATTTCCTAAAGAAAGTAAAAGCTCAAATAATAACAGGAGATGGAAAGTTTCCAGTTTGAAGACTTGAATTTCAGTTGACCATCTGAAGTCTCTTAGAAATGATGAGTAAATACATTTGAATTTGCATCCACATTTGCAAAGAGACAATGCCAACCTCTTAATCTATATGCTTAGGAGAATTGTATTTCATCAAAGCATAAGTCTCATTGAAGACCAGATTACAAGCAATGCAACTAGTCTTAGCAAAACAAATCTTTAAACATTTTCATGCCATAATCTGTCTTGCTGTAGACTGCATTACACACTTTATTTCCTTTGACTTTCATTAGGTCTTATGCTAATGTCAGGGAAGGTAGTTACTGACTGCTATAATCTAACGATCATAACATAACGGCAAAGCTAGAAATTCCAGTGCATTCTTTTATGGATAAAGAAGAACATAAAATAAGTCCCAAATAACCACAGAAATCTCACAAAATTCAGAAATCAAGTGCTGGGTTTGGGGAAAATACTTTTAAAAAGACTCAGAAGCCAGAGTAATAAAGTTTGCAAGTTACTCAAATATGGGTATATTATACAATTGGATTTACTAACTGGAAATTAAAGCAGAAAGAAAAGCTTTAGAAATATTCTAAGAAAAAGAAGTGTAGGTGCTCATGTTCAGATATTTTTCAAGTGATCAATATCAATGCAGAACAATGTATCAGTATGAATCATTTCCTAGGTTAGAGTTTCCATTCATATTCAAGTACATTATTTTTCTACTGCTTCAGATAGAAGGCTAAGTATTCTGTCAATAGCAGGAGGAAAATCAGATTTCTTCAACACTAGCTTCTCATTCTAGAGAAACATTAATCTTGTAAACCTGATTATAAAGTTTCCTTTGTGTATAGCCAGATTCTATTCTAAGATATGGAGATGAATCCAAGTTTCATGCTTCAGAGTCAATTACAGCAACTGCAATGCAAATGCAGCAGAATGATTTTCCCAGAGATTAAGATGTATGTGCTTGTGAGGGAGATAAATTTTGTGTTTCTGCGCCTATGAAAGACATGCAATGGTTATGCTCTGAGTGCTATCATAGTGAAGTTTTTCAAAGAGATCTGATGTTTTGTCAATATTGATTCAGGCTTCTCAGTGTCACTGAAGTAAAAATAATAAAGTTCTGTTGCTGCAGGGACATGAGAGAAGAAAAATAAAAGATGTTTGATTGATTCTTCCATTACCCAATGACAGCTATTATAAAGCAGAAAATAAAAAGGACAATTAAATGTTTGGTCCAGGGAACAAATATATGAGCCTAGGTAAAGATTTAGTGAACAGACATAGCCAACATACACAAAAATAAAAGGAAATAGACATCAACCCAAAAATTAGACTAATATATTTATTTTGATATTAAAATAAATTATGTGAATTTATATTTCTAAGGTCTACATCTGACTTTAAGATGAATACTTTTTGTAGTTTAATTAAAAATAAATAATTATAAAACAAATCTAAGTAATTTTGTCATATGCAAGAGTCAACCCTACTTCATTAATCTGATATGTTCTAAAACTTATATATACTTGCTTAATGTTCTGCTTTTCATTTTATGTGAATAGGCATCAAAATTTTTCAGTTATATAGGATTTTAGTTAATTCCATTATAATTTAATTTCATTAAAAGTGACTTAATATTTATGATTTTTCTCATAAGTATAATGGGGACAGGCAAGTAAATATATAGATAAATGATACTTTAACCATATTGTACAGAATAACTACGCTTATTTGAATAAAAACTAAAATAAAACCACTGTGTTATGTTACTCCAAGATGTTTAAAAATTCTACCCATCAACATGTCTAATCAGCTTCTTGCTAATTACCCTACGGTTGAAAAAAATACTTCAAGCAATGATGAACAAGTAACATAGAAAATAGAAAAACTGTTCTGAAGATATAATGGAAACACATAATTGGATGGCTCTTAAATTACACACAAAACAAGCCTAAAGACAGGCAAGAAATTGATAATGTATTGAAATAACAATTACAGTTTTACATTGCCTTTAGAGAAAAGTGGAAGACTTAAATATGTAAGCAGCATATTTATTTGAAGAGGTTAGTAGTTCTAACAATGCCAACTGTTTGAATCATGTATTTATGAATTAAAAATTAGTAGTTTGCTTGCTGGAATTCTCATTAGCATTTGTTATGAATATTTGGAATATAGTTTGTTTAGCATAATAGCAATCAAGTTTTATACCAAAGTGGAAAGAAGGTTGTGACATTTAGGAGATGGAGTCAACATGAGTTGGTGGTTGATGAAATACTAGGAGATGTTATTTTCAAATAGGTACTTAACATATTCAAGAAATGTCATATTCAAGAAATGTCACTCTGAATAGAGACACAAATATGCAAATCATTAGCATTCATGGCAGAGTCAGGCAGACTAAAACATATAATTCCCAGAGGAAATCACCAAAATTGAGTTACTTTAACATTTCATATTGAGGCTGGAGAGGAAAGCCAATACAATCCTTGAAAAAAATGCACTTGGACAAAGTGCAAGAGAAGAGAAATGTGCTAAGCACTTGGAATAGTTCAAGAGTGTCCTATTCTATGATAATCATCTGTGTTAATAACTTTATATACCTCATACTTAGCTGCTATAAAATTATTATTTACATTAATGAAATATGTTACTATACAATTCAATCAAAAATACAATTTATGCTTCTATTTTGAGCTTAGATTCATAATGAAAAAAACTGGCTAAAATGACCGTAAAATATATTTAGCCTGTTTGGATTGCTCTCTGTAATTTTAATAATATTAACAATGTTTAAGTGTGACTTTCAGATTTATAGCTTTTCTAAAAAATGATAATTTATAAATGAATTCACAAGCATTCTTTGATGTACAAGAAAATGTAAATTTATTGATTGTTTAATTCTTTCTCCTTTAAATGATGTTTAAATTGAAATAGAATGATGCCACTTCATTTTTCTCTTTCCTCTTCTCAGTTCCTCCCAGCTAAATTCTTCAAATGCCTGTGATGGCCCATCTACTATAAACTAATAGCCTAATTTACTTTGATTATGTTATGTACAATACACACAGATATTAAATATTGTATATGTGTTGTACATATATATAAATATGTGTGTATATATACATATACATATTCATATTTGTATATGGTTTGAAAACTGACCTCTCTGAATTGAAAACCAATAAAAGGGAACATCCCTGGAAGATGTTAATTCTCCTTTTTCTGGTAGCATTTAGGTGCTTGTCATTCTTTGTCTAGAGGTAGAACCCGCAAATTCGTAATCTCTTTGACATCAGCATTTTTATTGATAAGTCCTTCTTCGGGTCTTATTTATCTGCACTGCCGTTTCTAGGAGATAATGTTTCACAGCCAACTTTTTGCTATTCTCTTATAATCAGTATGACCCCGCATCAAGATCTTCCCTGATAGAGAGGTCTCAAGTGGAGTTGGATTTCCATTGATTCGTTTGTGCATACAGAGTCCATTTTTTTTCTGTTACAGCCTCCATTTGCTACAAAAGTAATCTTCATTCATAAGGGATGGTAGATACACTTATTCATGGTTATATGTAAAAGATTTAGAGTGTAGTAAGATATTATGTTGATCTAGCAAAGTGGCATTAGAAAATTATTTTCTACCCATGACCTCACTAGCTCTAGGATGTTGACTAGGTTTCAAACTGTGCAGGGTTTCTCACTAGTTGAGTAGGAATTAAGTGAAACAAGACAGCTGTTGGTTATAATCTACGTGCAACATTTTATATTTTGCCATGCATATAACTATTTTGACTCATCTTGTTGCAGCTGGGTAAGATGATAATCTTGATTCCCTCACTTGGTAGTTTGCATGATAATTTCTAAAACTATAGATGCTAAATCACAGAAAGGAGGCTTTTAGGTTAGATTCAGCTATAGTTGTCCCTGTTGACTCATGAATCTTATATGTTGTGTCTTCCACCTTAGCGGCCCAGGCTCACCTCCTGAGAGGCAACATAACCCTCCTTTGAGCTATGTTTATAATCTCTGCCATTCTGAGAGTCACTTAGGTAGCCCTAATCAACTTTCACAAGGGGATTGCTCATGTCTGGTATAGTGGTTTTTCCTAGTCTATGATTATTTTGAGTAGTATTCTCAGCATGTCATTTAATATTTTACTATGTGTGTGTTGTATTATATAATTTCATTGTACATAATTTTGGATAAATATAAAATAATATGACTACATGAGTGTTTCTGTGGTTATCCCATGTTGTATGTGGTACTTAGTTCCAAATATTTCCTTCTTTCAAGTAGTCACATGCTTATGAACACTTTAATGAAGTCTCTCTTTTCTAGTTACCATGAACAAACTAGATAAATCTAACTACCATTTTGTACAGCGATATTTGAGAATGCAGATAACAAGCTCTAACTATGTGAATATAGTTTGGAAAGAATATTCAAATACACTGTTTAGAAATTCATCCAAGTATGCAGTATTTCAGTGGTAGAATATAGTCCTAGAATGTATGAGGTCCTAGATTCAGATGTTATTAAATTAAATTAATTAAATTTAACAGAAAATGCCTTTGGTCTTTATTACACATAAAGTCTTTGGTATGGAGATAGTGCATAGCTTCTTCATTGCATGAATGTCCATTCTTGGTGTGGATTTATTAATAGAATTACAAAGTGAAATATAATCTAATATTTCCCACCTGCCCTTTTCCTACCTCCACTTCTTTCAATCTACATCTTGCTCCATTTTGAATTCATTGAATCTTTTTTCTTTGTACACACACACACACACACACACACACACACACACACACAGACATGTTCTGTTAGATTTTGGTTTGGATTTTTTGGGCTAGGATTAAAAGATTAGTTTTATTTTTGGCTTAGTTTTGTTTTAAATAATTATATATAGGTATATGTTACTTTTATGTTGATCAACTTAGGACCTAGGTATATACTTTGCTAATTTTTAAATTTTAATTTAATTCATTTTGTTTAGTTGTGTAGCTTGGTAATTTTTTTAGAGTAGTAAATTTTATTTTTTGGCAGTTTTGATGACTGGCATTTGTGTTAGTTTTGAGATGTTTTTGAGGTTTTCTTAGTTTTGTAGCCCCATGCACATTTTTTGTTAGCTAATTATCAGACACAATTTCCACTCTGAGGAATTTTAGGATTCATATAATCACCTAGTAAAGCACTACTATCTGCTGTTCATTAACTTAAGTATGTGGCAGCAAAGCCTCTTAAAAGACTCACAAGTATTTTGCCTCTAAGGCTGAATCAGGAAGCCTCTCTTTCTTTTTTTTTCACAATTTGAATGAGTTTATTCATAAATGCATAGCAGTCATAGAGAAATGGGGGGTTCCTGCAGTGGATTGGCTTCCAGAAAACATAGAAGTCCACTTGCAACATATGAAATAGGTCCAATATTTCTTCCCATAGCTCACTTAAAGACACTGCCCTACTTTTTATTTTATTCTGACCCAATATTCTTGAATTTGAGCTTACATTTTAAAAAATATTGATATTGACTTTTATCACATTTTTATTTCAATCTGTTCACTTTTTCCTTTTATATTTCAGATGCAAAAATTCTAGTCTTTTTTGAGGTTTATCCTAGAAAATCAGTTTTGACCCAATCCTCTCCCATATCTAGAATAGTGTTCACTTGTTCATGTCCTATTTCTCTTTCCTTTTTTTTTTTCCTTCTTTATTTTGTATTTATCAAAAGCCATGCCTCTGCTTGTCTACAACAAACAGGGCTTATCCAAGAAAAAGTTGCTGCTACTAAGAATCAATCTTTCACTCTGTTCCCTTTTAGCCTGTGAGAACAGAAACCTTAAATCCACCATATGCAGCTTGTTTCTTATAGCAAGTCTTTTGAGAGACTTTGGGAACCAGACTTGGTTTAAGCTGCCAGGCTCTGACCAACCATTTTGAAATTCAAGTCTGCATGCCTGACCAGGGCGTCTCTGTACTAAAGGCTCAACTCAGAAGCTGGTTTTGGCTCTGATTCTGTGCCTTAGAATCCTTTTTTAACTTTTCTTGTGCTTTGTGTGGGTGTATATCACCCATGTTGGGCAGCCATTATAAAATAAATTAAATTCAAATAAGAACCTAACAAATTATATGCCTAGGTCCTAAGTCAATCAACATAAAAATAATACAAGCCTTTATATAATTATTTAAAACAAAACAAAAAGTCCAAGCCAAATTCTTTTACAACAAATTACAAAGTGAAATATAATCTAGTATTTCCCACTTTCCCTTTCCCTACCTCCACTTCTTTCAGTCTACACTTTGTTCCATTTTAAACTCATTGAATCTTTTTCTTTGCTTTTGTTACACACACACACCTAAATGTATATGTGCAATCTGTGCTTAGTCTATTTATTGTTACTTACATGTGTATGATTTCAGCACTTGTTACTGAATGTAAACTAAGTGGGCTCATCCCTGAAGAAAACTATTTCACTCATCCAAGCTTTCTTTAGTTGTTTCTAGTTAACTCTACTACTCAGGAAAATATGGCTAGAGGGAGAAAGGTGAGTTTATACAAAACAAACTAAAAATTCAGGAGATTTTTTTCTAATGATAATTTTAAAATTAAAATATCACTCCTAGATGATAAAGGCTCACAATACTTTTTTAATGATTTCAGTATTAGGTTTTGGACATAGAACTTTAAAAACCTACAGGCTATATGTATATTGAGTAGATTGAAATCGTGAGATGCAAGGTGGGAGGGGAGAAGGAAGAATTGCCTTGTGAAAAGATCCAGGAGATAGGATGAATTAGAGGAAGGTAAACCACCAAGATTTCAGAACTTCAGTGATTATGAAAAAGATTTAGTAGCATTTGACTTTTGTTTGGTTACCACTGAATTTATTATTTCTCTTTCTCTCATTGTTTCCCTTCATTTTTTTGACTTTGAAATAGCTTCAGTTCTTTTTCTCAGATATGAATGAATAAATTATATTAGCATTCTAAGAGAAAATTAGCTTTACTAAAGAATATATTCTTAAAATTTCTTAAGGATTTTACTTAGGCTTACTGTTAATAATGAAAATCTCATAATAATGTAAAATATAAAAAATAATTTGGTGGATATTTTTGCCTGAAACTGACTACATAGTGCCTATGTACAAATTACCATTGGGCATTTTATGCCTTTCATTGAAGCAATGGAAAAGTTGCATATCTTAGGGGTAATTATTATCCAATAAATTAAATAAAAAGATATTAGTATTATAACTTATACTTAAGTATCTAAAACTCTAGAGATTAACTTCCTGACTCAAGGATCACTTAAAATTCATAGACAGCTACTTATGAAAGAAAAAAAAATTGAATAACCACTTGAATAAATTAGTTTAATAATACAGTATTTTAGAATATAAATTTTATATTGTTTTATTTTCTTCATACTAACTACCTCAACACACATTACAAAAATATTTTAACTAACAGAATAACGACAACTGAAACAGTTGGTTTCTAGACTGAGACTCTATTATCTATTTCCTTACTATATTATCATAAAATGCTAAAACCTATTATACCTAATAACTAGTTTTTATATACCATTATCATATTTATGATGTTGCAATTGTATTTGTATAAACATATTGTACAGGGTCTAGAAAGATGGTTTAGTGGCTAAGAGCACTAGTTGCTCTTACATAGAACCCAGGCTCACTTCCTAGCACTAATGTAGGCTCTCAGGTTTCTACAGTTCAAATTCAGTTACTCTAATATTCTCATCTCACCTAAATAGTAATAGATAGCATGGCATGTTTTGTGTAAGTAGGTAAGACGTACACATAAAATTTAAATAAACAAATAACTTTAAAATAAGTAAATGTAATATATAGATATAGCAGCTTGATTGAATACTCTTAGTCATTTTCCAAAAAACATATTACCATACACAAGACATTTTGCTTTCCTTCTAATTATTGTGATGACTACAAGTATTCAAGACATGATCTTCACATAGGACAAAAGATGATCAATGCCACAGCACTTGCTATGAGGATATTTTTTTATTAAAAAGAAACTTTGAGTTATATTAATAACAAACATGCCATGAGAATTAGCTCTATCTGCAAACTATAAATACTGTGTATATTAAAAATTTTATTATTTCTAAAATAAATGTAAGTATAAATTTAACATATATTTATAAATATACTCAAAATAAATATTTAAAGCATTTTGATTTATACAATGAATCAGTTAAATATGTTACATAAATGATTTATTTAAACTACAAAAGTAACTTTATATAGTTAAATATACACAGAAATCACTATTCCCACAAATATAAAAACATTTGCTTTGCTATATCAAAATGTTATAAAATAACACAAAAACTAATGTCCAATTGTTTTGCATTTCCTTTATTTTTAAAGCAGGTTACTAGTCCCTGTGTTTTTCTTATTAGTAACATTCTCTGCCTTTAATGATTAAGAAAGCGACTGTCTTCAAAATTCACGATCTCCCTTTCATTTGCCACCCTATTGTAGCTAAGGTTAACTGAAAACAAAATATTAAATCATGTCAAAGAATGAAACTTGAAGATATTCATTGAAAATCCTCAAAACCCATTTCTGCATTTGAAATAATAATTTTTATCATCTCTTTAGGTGACTTTATATTGCTTCTCTGAACTATTGTCTTGCTGAATCTTAATATTTGTAAAAGTAGAATAATGATGTCCAACAGTCTCTATAGCAAAATGTTTTGTAAACCAGTATTTTGCTGAAAGTTTCAGTGTCTGATTTCAATAATATTTTCAAATAGTCAGCTATCTGAAGATGAAGAGCCAGACATAGTCAGGTTTGTTATGGACATTGTTATAGAGGATGCTGCTGCTGTCACTCATCCAAGGCACATTGATATATTGCATTGCTTTATTTAAAAAATTGCACATGAATTTCAGATTACTGGTATGAATCTTATGCTCCATGTCAGTAAAGTTTGAAACATATGATCATGGAGTCGTAATCAATGACTAAACAATAGTTATTGTACAATAAGTACTTTCATTAGTTTAATATTATTGAAGTGTAAGTTACTGTTCAGAGAAAGCACAAATGTAAATCCCCACAAAATAGACAGGCTGTGCCATTTCCTAATATTGATTCATCTAAACCAGGAAAGAACAGTCTATAATGTAATAAGAAAATAATATCTTAGTCACTACATCCAGATGTTTAAACTATATTGAAAAAAGTAGCAGCATTTATAACTTTGGTCACAGTGTGAACCAGAGTGATTAGTAGATAAAATTATGTTTTCATTGTGGAAGTGTCTGTTGAATTTAAAAGAGTAAAATTGATATATTAGAATTGGAGTATCCATCACTTCATTTTGAAGGACTAGAATGATAATTTAATCCAACAATGGATATTTTCTACATAGTTATACTTTTAGGCTTTTCTGAATGTAGACCATTTTGAAAGAACTTTCAGGAAAAGACATGTGCTGGGAAGTACCAAGGGACACATTTACCCGCTGACACTCTGCAAGATTCATAAAAGGAACATTTCTCTGAAATATAGTAAGTAAGAATTCACTGTCAAATTGTTTTGTTAAATTCAATTTAAATTACATTTGGTGTTTTAACAAGTGAGTTTTATTTTGCTTCACACTTTTGATAGTTGAACTTTGAAACATCATATATGTGTAATCTTTTATTTCAATGTTCATTTAAAAAAGATATTTCAAGTACTCAGAAATATATTGCACACTATTGCTCTTATATTCACATCTCTTGCTTTATTTTGATTATGTGTTTGTAGAGTAAGAAATTAACTTGAAGTAATACTCCTCATGCCCTCATTTACATGACGAAGCTGAAAAGAAATGATCTTATGGAAACTGGTAAGAGAAGAACATGAAAAGAAAAGTTAAAGTAATATTGTGTAGGTAGTAGCTTTAAATGTATACATATTTGTATTTTAGTACACATAGTACAGTATTGAGTGAGGTGGGAATGTCTTTCTGTATGATGTGAATATTATTTTTCAAATAAAGGAACTGTTTTGGCCCATGTTAGGCGCTGTAGAAGTAGGCAAGGAATCAAAGCATAGGTAACAGAAGAAGGGCAGAGTTAAGAGAGATCAATCCAGCCACCAAAGAATCAGCACGTAAAGAATACAGGTGAGCCACATGCCACATGGCAGGACAGATTAATGGAAATGGGTTGAATTAATATGAAAGAGTTAGTTAGCAATGTACCTGAGCCATGGGCCAAAGAGCATAAAATTAATATAGTTTCTGAGTCATTTTTAGGGACCTAGGCAGCAGAGAGTGGCTAGGTACTCTAGGACTACAGGTCTGTGGGTCTGGATCACTAGTCAGTCAGGGTCAGAAGCCATGCACTATAGCTGGGAGGTTCAAGAGAGAAGTGAGACATACAGGTAACATGAAAGGGAAAGGATGAAATAAGATGTGTACAATTGGAATGTGTAATGGGCCAGCTGGGTGGAGAAGTTATGAGGAAAGAGATAAAAACATTTGAAAAAGCTAGAGACACACATACACATACACGTGGGGTTCAAACAGTTACAGTATAACCAAACAATGTTTCTTCCAAATATCATTAGCTTCAAAAAAAAAGCCAAGAGTGAAAAACCTGTTATTAATTGTCAACATTGTAAGAAAGCTCGATTTCTAAACATCATAAAACATCTCCATTGTTATTGGTTGGTTACCCTCTAGAGCTTGACCATAAAACCTGCTGAAGGCATGATATGGAAGAGTCAATATGGTGGTATATGCTTGAATGCTTCATTTCTTTTGTCTGGCTTTCATAGTGTTTTATGCATTCTGCTTTGGGAGGGGGTATTCAACAGTCTTAATTAGATATGAACATTTTGAGCTACAATAATAAGTGGCATGGTCGGGGCTGGAGAGATGGCTCAGCGGTTAAGAGCACCGTCTGCTCTTCTAGAGGACCTGGGTTTGATTCCCAGCACCCACATGGCAGCTAACAACTGTCTGTAGTTCCAGTTCCAGGCAAAACACCAAGGCAAATAAATAAATAAAGTTTTTTTTTAAAAAAAAAAATAAGTGGCATGGTTAAGTATGTTCAGTTGTGTGATATTACACAAATGTTATGGAATTACCAACAACATTTTGAGTTGAGGCTCAGGCCTGATCTACAAAGTGGAAATTATTCCTGGACCATTAACTAGATCAAAATCCTGTGGATGCTTTGAAGTCATACATTCATACTTCTTTCTATTATTTTGATAAATGGACATAGTAATAAACAACCTTTTAAATTCTTACTCTTATTGATTTGGTTGTATATCAACCTTCATAAAAGAAGATTCTTTTTTTGTAGTAAACAGAGATTGATACAGAAATTTACAACTCCTCAGCACTCAAAGAATAAGAAACTGAGAAGTTCTCAGCCATAGATGTACCATCTATATTACAAACACATATACACTTCTCATGCATGCATGCATATACCCAAGGATAATCAAGGAAAGAGTCAAAAAATATGGTAAGCACAATAGGTGGTGCATATCTGCAAAGAAACAATATTTACAGAAAATGACAAGGCTATTTCAAATCAGTAATGGCGGCATATTCAAGAAAAGCTCAAAACCAAGCCAGCTTATCCTAGCATGGTATAGAGGAGGGCTTATAAAGCCAATTCTAGCCAACAAGATATTAAAATATTGATAATTAATGGCCACTGCAAGATGGAGCATGAAAAAGAGTCTATACATGATAAAGAAGATGTTTCTACACCCTTGCCAGACAGAGGGCACTATGTGGATTCAATGAATTCAAAAATTCATGGTCTAGGAAACCATGACATTTAGAAATATGTACTGAAATGAGGTTATGTTAAAAATACAAGATATTAAGTTAAACCAATGTAAGCCACCAGGAGAAAAACTTACAAGTATTTTATAATATGAATATAATAATTGCATGATACTTTCGTTAGGATACTATTTTATGTAGTCTATGTAATAAAAAATATTCCTGCCCTGTTACTTGAAAAAAATTAATTAAATTTTTATGTATAGAGCTACTAATATATTTCCACTATTGAGTCATCTTTTTTGTAACATAAAATAAAATCTTTAAGATTTATTTTTATTTATATATTTATTATTTTGGTGATTTTACATTATGGACTCTATCAAACTCAGTTATCAGACCTCTCAGATTCATACTCACAATCTTTAAGATTTTAAACATTCTTCTTAGCTCCCTCTATAAAGCAATTTCTAGCATCAAGAATGGTCATTAAGAAAACTGATCAAAATTCAGGTTGGCAATATGGCCCAAATGGGTCAATTCACCATGTGTCTATTCATCTTGGATTCAAGGTCACACCAATGTAATTAGGTATTAGGTTTGTTTTGCCAAGAGCATTATATCCTTGACAATGTGTGATGCCCATACATGGCAGAAACATAAGTCAACAGAAAAATTCTTTAGAAATATGCTAATGTATTTGCAAATACTATACTGACAATACATTAGTTTATTTTGAATAATATGAAGCAAATATTTTCAATAGTACAATGATGCAACATGTTTTATAAGGAAGACATTTTTAAAAAAGTTTTTCCTTTGTTAATTATTCTAGTTTTCCCTTGACTAATTACAAGAATCTTTGACCTAGTTTTGCTACCGTCAAAGTGGTCACATGTAATAATATGCCCTGGATATTAAGTTCTTGACAGTATAAAAAGTTCACGCACACACATACACATAAATATTGTGTATACATATATATATAAACAGTATATATAACTGTTTCTAAATGTTTAGATTTTAAGGTATTAATAGTAGCCGTTTTTTCTTCTCTGCCTGTTCAGTCTCTGGAATATTGTAGGTAAACTGGTGTTCTGAGATCATATGCTCAGTCTTCTCTTCCCAGCCCCTCTCAGGAATACTGTAGGAACAGTGGTGTTTTGAGATCATATGCTCAGGGAGATTAGTGCTCAGAAAAAAATGGTAGCATTTTGGTTGAGTGGGTACCTTCAGGCAAATCAAATTTCTAAAATTAGGGTCAGAGCTCCAGAAAATCAATGAAGTGCAACGAACTTTTTTACCATTTATTTCCCTTGCATCATTTTGATCCCTTCATCAATACTCTGCTGATCTAAAGTCTCTTACTAGAATTGTTTTGGCTTGGAAATCTTTTTAATACCATCCATTCTAGTCATTTTCTTACTTGGACAGTCTCTCTTTTTTCTTTCCTGTGTTCCCTGCTCAATTCCTTATGCATTCCTCCAGACAAAAAATAAGAAAGAAATTGAAAAACTGAGATAAACAATAGAATTTATCTTGCATTATATTTTCACCATTTAATTATTTAAATAAGATTTTTCCCACAAGATAAAATGTGTTCAATTCCAAATTGATTTGACTTGAAAAACATGCATTTCTAAATGGCATTCAGAAAGAACAAACAAATTTTTAACACTTAATTTAAATTAGAGTATTTTTTGTCAAAAAGTGAAGAGGTATCTTATTGAATTTTATCACAGCAGTAACAAACAGGGTGTCCTACAATAAGAAAAATAGATGTTCCATGAAGAACTGATGCAAATAATCAATGAAATGATTCCTAGTGATACCCACTATACTTATAGGTCAGTGCTTGTCCAGTTGCCTTTTTGCATGAGACAGTTGCAAAGATTATCTTTAGTGGAGACAACTAGAAATATGTCAGCCTCCTAGTCTGTTATATGGTTCCTTTCCAAAGCTATCATGACAATCAAGTAAGATGTGTAAGAGATTTCATATAGAAAATGCCTATGACAGACAATAGGGTTGAAAGTAAGCATGTATGTGGCGAGCCTTCAGCATCTTCAGGAAAAAAGAGACAAAAGCAGAAAATTGTATAGATGGAATCTTAAGTTGCAGCATAGTTCTGAAGAATCTTACCTCCAGTAAGTGAGAAATCCTGTTTTAAAGGTGGGATGTTTCAGGAGTCTTGCACCAGGCATAATTGGTTTAGCTCTTATTATTTCTGTTGTCATGGGGTAGGATAGAGTTCTAGGTATATCACAAACTTATGCAAGCTTGAAGCACCAGGGAATGTAGTCAAATAATGGAATCAGAGCCTTTCAAAACAGATCTGAGTTAGATATTCATGGTTGATCTATTTTGATAAGTTACAATCCAGTTTCATTTTTCAACATGTTCATGCCTAGTATTTCTAGCAGATCTATTAACAAAACTAGTTTTGGATGACATATGGATTTAACATTAATTGGTATTCCCTGATGTTTTAATCACTCTTGGAAAGTGGAGACTAATATTTACTATGTTCAAAGTTGTCAGTCATGACCATAATCCTATACTAGAAAGAACTTGAAAACAGAGAAGTGGCATTAAATGTATGTGCAAAAAGATGATAAAATAATCAAAACATAAATACTAAAGTTTAATTTATTCTTTCTTTTTTTTCTTTATTAATTTTATATTTATCAAGAAAAACAGTAAAATGAATTTAAAATGCTGATAAGTTAACAATAACTATAAAGTAGATAAAAAATCATAAGCATGACTTATCAAGGGTGATAATGCAAATAAGATTGCTACACATATCAGAAATGAAAAGGGGGACATAACAACAGACCCCCAGAAAATACAGAGAATTATCAGATCATATTTTGAAAATCTGTATTCCACAAAAATGGAAAACCTAGAAGAAATGGACAGCTTTCTGGACAAGTACCATCTACCAAAATTAAATGAAGATTAGATTAATTACCTAAACAGGCCTATAACCCTTAAGGAAATTGAAGCTGTCACTAAAAACCTCCCCCAAAATAAAAGCCCTGGTCCAGATGGTTTTAGGGCCGAATTCTACCAGACATTCAAAGAACAATTACTACCATTACTCCTCAAACTATTTCACACAGTAGAAACTGAAGGAATATTGCCAAATTCCTTTTATTCTTTCATATTAGATGGTATTATCTGATGAATTTTTGAAAGAATTTTATGAGAAAATGAAGGAAACTAGAAATTGTTCTTAAACTTTGTTTTTTAATTTTTAAATCTTTTATCTTTATTTAATTAAATATAGTTTTTACATTCCAGAAGGATAAAGTTTTATGTAATTAAAAACTTTTTGCCTATACCCACCACTGCTTTCCCTCCCTTTCCTCCTCCCAGTCAACCTTCAGCCTCTCCCTACCCCATCTACTCATTTATTACCCAGCGAGGACAAGGACTCCCAAGATGAGGTCAGTTTAGTCTGGTGTATCCAGTTGAGGTAGGGTCCAGTTCCTCCCTCAGTATCAATACTGAATAAGGTGTTCCTTTGCAGGGAATGAGCTCCAAGATTTTAGTTCTTGCACCAGGAATAAACTCTGGTCCTACTGCAAGAGGCTACACAAACTGCCCATGCAGTTTAACTGTCATGTACATTTGGAGGATTTAGTTTCTTTCAATGAAGGTTCCTCAGCTGTCATTCCAGATCAGTGAGCTCCCAATAGCTTAGGTCATCTGTCTCTGTGGGTCTCCTCCTCATTATCCTGAACCTTTTGCTCATATACTCTCACTTCTCTCTCTTCAGCTGGACCAGGAGCTCAACTTGATGCTTAGCTATCAATATCTCCTTCTTCCTTCATAGTTACTTTACTTTTGTATTTAATAAACTTACTAAGGCATAATTTACATACAAATGTCTACTTATTTGAAGTATAAAGTCCAATGCTTCTTAGTATATTTATAAAACAGCTTAACCATCACTATGGACATATTTCAGCAGTTTTTACATTCCAGAAGGATGAAGCTTGCATTTGTACCAGCCACAACCTAGTACATTCATATTCTCTCATTCCATCCTTCACATTTGCTCTTGCATAACAACTAATGTATTTCTTGATTGAACAGTTTGTTTGTTCTATAGATTTCTTCAAATTAAAATTATACTATGTTTAAGCAAACATTTCTACTTAATGAAAACAAATATCTTGAACTTATGTAGTTTATATTCAAATTATTATACTAGTGTTTGCTTATTTTTATTTTATTGTCCCATTTTCCTTAATGGAATTATAGGTCATTTCCTGTATAAAATGTAAGCCACATAAATAATTTGTATTTTAATTACTAATTTCTTACTGGTTTTGAATTGATTTTAAACTCTTTGAGCAAATATCTCTTCAAGAGCCACTGGAGGAAAATATTTCTAGGTGTCGTGTAAGATAAAAATAAAATTATTCATTATTTTTAATGAAAAACTATTTTTACTGAGCTAACTAAAAACCCCAAATGCATAAAAGTTATAATTATATTATAATTCATTTTAGTATAATCTTTTAGATGCTTGTCTTCCAAAAGGAAAAAGAAAGAGTGTGAATCTTTATAAGAATGGAGGTAGGAAGGAGCTGGAAGAAGTCCTGAAAGGAGTAATCATAATTTGAATATGCTGTTAGAAAATCTCTCGCTTCAATAATAAAATAATAAGAGGTAGAGATACATTACGCATATGGTGTAGGTTTTCAAAAGCTCATGAATTATTTGTTTCAAATTGTGGAGTATATTTTAAAATAAACACATTTAATTTAATTTAAAAATTCTTCAAAATTTTTGGGTTTTTTTTTTTTTTTAGATTGTACTTTACTTACATTTTCCCTTTTCCTTTCTAATCTCCCTCTCTTATCTTAAGTACCTCCCCACTCTCCCTTAAATTGATTGCTTCTGTTTTATTATATATAATGTAATTATATATAATCTATAATTATGTGTATATGTATTTCTAAAATCATAAGATTTTCTGAAGCATAGTCTGTTGAGTCTATTTAATGTCAGTTGTCTATGTTTTCAGGCATGATGCCTCAAGTTTTATTAAAAGACATCAAAACATAAATAAAAGAGAAACACTAGCTACTGCTTGATGACACCTTCAACTTCCTAAAAGAAGTGAGTTTGAAAACAGTAAAACTAAAGAAGCAGAACACTGAACTGTGAGAACAACCCCAATGGAGTATGTTATTTTACATCTTATCATTCACCATCAGAGAACCAACTTTAGTGAAGACACTGTAAGACACTCACTCAATGGTACCTGTTCGACATTGTTATGTTCAGTCAACCTAAGAACATAAAATGAGCACTTAGGGTATTAATAGAATTATTGGCATATACTTCATTTCCTGTCTTGTTTCTTACACTATTTGATAAAATTACAATCCATTAATATATGGTGAATTCCCATATATTAATACCAGAAACAAATTCTAAACTCTCAGTGACTCTGTTTCTTGATATGTGAAGACCTGTCCTAAAGGCAGGCAACATTATTCCAAAGTATTCCAAAGTTTTGCTTCCAGACTAGTAAAGTGATTAAAAATAACAACAAATGTGAACACCAGCATTCACCTCTCTCTCTTTCTCTGCCTCTCTCTCTCTCTCCCTCTCTTTCTCTATATCTCTTTCTCATTTCATAGTGGATGCAAAATGACCATCTTCCTCAAGATTTTGCTACCATTATTTGACAAAATTTGAAGGTCTGTACTTATGAGCCAAGATTAATGGGTTTTTTTGTTGTTTTTTTTTTTGTTTGTTTGTTTGTTTTGTTTTTTGGTTAAGACACCTTTTCAGGAATTTTCTCTCAGAAATAAACAACTAATTCAGAAAATTATTAGCATGACTGGGGAGTGTGTGGTGTATTTAGATTAGCTTAGACTGTGTGATTCTGGTGCATTTGGAATAGATTAGTGAGAGGAATTTGGAAGCAGTTTTTTTTTTTTTTCACATAGTGCTAGGAAGAAAAAAAAACCCAGAATGAAACAGTGTATACTGAGTTACTTTGATGAGAGTTTGAAAGAAAAGAATGCAAAATAAAACACAGAAAGTAAATACTTAGCCCATGAGTTTTCAAAGTAGGACAAAGACTGTATCCTGAGATGGACTAGAGAATATCCTTATTAAATTTTAACAAACATAGAATAGCCTTTTGCTTAAGTTCCTAAAAGTTGAGTAAGACTGAATATAGAAGCAGTAGAGTGATTTTCTCTGGTAGAGGAAATTATATATATGGAGACGTGCAATGTGCTGCAGGGTAAAAAACTGAAGTGTCCAGACCTCCCAAGCCCTGTGGAGTCCAGATTTCTACCCTAAGTCATATAACTGACAAGAACTACAGGAATTGCTGTTTGCTTTGCTGACTTTTAGGTTTGCTTTGGTCAATTCTTTCTTCGCTAACCCTACTTTTATCCCTTTTAGAATAAAAATGTTTCTCAATGTCATGGTTTATTAAAATTAGGTAAGATTGATTTTTTTGTTTATATTGACGCCAACAATAAGAAGAATAATTTTAGATTCAGAAGTTAGTATGGACTTTCAAATACTAATGAAGCAAGTATTGTGATTTAGTGTCAAATTGAAAGGCATGGCTTTGTGCTGTTTATCTTAATAGCCCACATGAGGGGACAATCTTGATTCTCCTGGAAATAGAAAAATTGCCAAGTGTGTGAGGCAGGTTTTATATTGTACTAATGGAGATAGGAAGACACATACTAAATATTAGAAACATTACATGATCTGGAATTGTAAAAGTTGAAAAACAGCGAACCCAAGAATACAGGTCTCTCCTTCTTGACAGCAAATGCAGTGTGATCAGCTCCCCCAAGATCCTTCAATCACTATGAGTCAAAATAAACCACTTTGAGTTACTTCTCCAAAGGATTCAATCAAAACAAGCAGAAAAGTAGCTGATTAAAAATATTGGTTTATTTTTTGAGAGTATCACTTGGAGGCAATTTTGTGTTATACAATTTCAATACCCTGAATAATTAAGAGAAGGGTTAATATAATTGACTCTATCCACTCTGATTCTTTATGACTTTCCTGGAAATGCTATATTTTCTGAAATTGGAGTTTTAGGCTTTCAATGGTACATGTTCTCTGTAAGAGCAATAGCTATTCCTAATTACATTATCTTTTCTCCACTGCCCCTCCCTAGCTCGTTAAGGATTTCTTCTAATGGTACTAATATAGCCAGCCTTAGTTGCATGCTATAAATGAAGCCAATTTAGACAATTATAAGTAGTTAACTAATTCTTTTTATTTTCTTCTTTTTCACTGTCTCATTTACTCTACATAGTCTGCCATACAGACTGAGTAAATCCCAAGTAATTTGTATACTTTGAGTTAGTCATGTAAGTTAATTATTAATCTACTTTATGAACATTATTTTCTCCTTTATTACTTGTTATTCTAGAAATTATAAATACAGAATTTTAAGAGAAGTAATTAAGTTAAAATAAGGTCACTTGAGTGAACTATATTCCATGAAGACAAGTCACAAAAGGAAGGTAACTTAAGATGTTGATCTATTGATTATGAAGGATAATTTTGAACCTGGCCAATTACAAGCCAGTAAAGACAACTTCAGAAGAAAATAACAATTCTGACAACTGAATTTCAACCTTTTATTATTTTTTATTGTGTAACCCAGAAAGTGATGTTTGTAGAATAAAGTCATATGTATATAATATAAAATATATGATCCTATATATCATATATGAATATTCATACCTTGATAATAAAACATAATGCTTTTGATCACTAAGATCACTTTAATTTTAAATTCTATGGCTTATTATTCTTAATGGGAACATTCCTGTGTAGAGTTACAGAGTTTGAAATTTATCTTTTTCTCCTGTTTTTTTTCCCCCCCTAAGGAATTATTTTATTTTACATAACAGCCACAATTTCCCTTTCCTCATGTCCTTTACTTCCCCTCAATCCAACCCATATATACATTTTGAAAAGGGTAAGGTCTCCCGTGTGGGGTCTACAAAGTCTGCCATATCAAGTTCTGAAAGGACCAAGTCCCTCCGTTATGCATCGATGAGTAAGGAAGGTATCCAGCCATAGAGAATAGGCTCCAAAACAACAGTTCATGCACCAGGGACTAATGCTGGTCCCACTGGCAGGGTCCCCACAAACAGACCAAGCCACACAACTGTCACCCACATTCATAGAGCCTAGTTTAGTCCCATGCAGGTTCTCCAGCTGTCAGTCCACAGTCCTTGAGCTCTAACAAGCTTAAGTCAGCTGAATCTATGGATTTAACCATCATGATCATGATGTCACCACCTCTTGCTCATATAATTCCTGCTCTCTCTCTCTTTCTCTCTCTCTCTCTCTCTCTCTCTCTCTCTCTCTCTCTCTCTCTCTCTCTCTCTCTCTCTCTCTCTCTCTCTCTCTCTCTCTCTCTCTCTCTCTCTCTCCTTGACAGGAATCTAAGAGCTCAACCCAGTACTCGTTTGTGGATCTCTGCCTATGCTACTAGAAGAAGGTTCTGTGGTGATAACAATAAGGTCAGTCACCAATCTGACTACAGGAGGACAGTTTAGGCATCTTCTTTACTATTGATGGAATCTTAGGTGGGATCATCCTTGTGGATTCCTGGGAATTGCTCTAGCACCAGTTTTTCTCCTAATCCCATAATGGCCCCACTTTTAGGATAGAACTTTCATTGTTCTCCCTCTGTTTCTCCTGAGCTTGAATATTTCATTCTCTCACATTCTCATCCTCTATATTTTCATTTCCCCCTAACCCCATTGACCCAAGAGATTTTATTTATTTTTCATTCTTAGAGTGATCTATGCATGATCTTCATAGGGTCCTTCTTGTTAGCTAGCTTCTGTTGGGTTGTGGATTTACCATAGTTTTTCTTTACTTACATCTGATATTCACTTATGGGTGACTATATACCATGTTTGTTTGTTTGGTTTTGGGTTGGGTTACCTCATTTAAAAATATTTTTTCTAAGTCCATCCATTTGCCTGTAAATTTCACTATGTCATTGTTTCTTAACCACTGAATAATATTTGTATATGTATCACATTATTTACCCATTTTTTTTGTTGAAGGGCATCTAGATTGTTTCCAGGTTTTGGCTATTATGAATAATGTTACTATAAACATACCTGAGCAAGTGTCCTTTTGGTATGATTGAGCATTCTTCGGTTATATGACTAAGGGTGATATTTCTGGGTCCAGAATAGACAAAACAATCCTTTACAATAAAGAACTTCCAGAGGCATTACAAATGTATCTTGAAGCTCTACTATAGAGCAATAGCAATAAAAACAGCTTGGTATTGGCATAAAAACAGACAAATGGATCAATGGAATCAAATTGAAGAGCTTCCATTAGTTATACACCTATGAACACCTGATTTTTGACAAAGAAGCAAAAATTGTGCAATGAGAAGAAAGCACCTTCAACAAATGATGCTAGAACAACTAGATATTAACATGTTGGATAATGCAAATAGATCAGTATCTATTGCCATGCACAAAACTCATGTCTAATTGGATCGAACACCTAAACATAAACCCAGCTATACTAAACCTGATAGAAGAGAAAGTAATAAATAACCTTTAATGCATTGGCACACAAGGGACTACTTCATAAATATAATACCAGTGGCATAGACAATGAGAGCAACAATTAATTAATGGGTCATCCTGAAACTCAGAAGCTTTTGTAAGGTAAAGAGCATAGTCAATAAGGTGAAACAATAGCCTTCATAATAGAAAAAGATATGTAACCCAGATCTTACAAGGTACTTAATTCCAAATTATATTTATAAAGTCAAACAACTAGACATCAAAGTACCAAATAACCCAATAAAAATGGGACACGGATCTAAATGGAAAATTCTCAGAAGAATCTCAAATGGCCAAAAGATATTTAAATAATTGCTCAATATTCTTAGTCATCAGGGAAATGCACACCAAAATGACTCTGGTATATTATCTTACACCTGTCAGAATGGCTAAGATCAAAAACACTGATAACAGATTATTTTGGAGAGTATATGGTGTACAGGTAACATTTCTTCACTGTTGGGGAGAGTGCAAACTTTTATAACTACTTGGAAATATCAGTTTATCAAAAAAAATTGAAAATCAGTCTACCTCAAGGCCCAGCAATAACACTCTTCAAATTTGCCTTATTTAATAAGTTCAACACTTCAGACCCTGCAATTGTCTAAAGATAACTAAATGTGACATTGCAAATATAACAGATCTAATCTTGCCTCTGGTCGAAAAACAAAAATAAATGATATAATCAACAGAGTGTTATTTTGAACAGAAATCTTGATTTTACTGTATAAGTATAAAATTTTGTTTTGCCTATGATGTCAATAATTAACAATCCTCAGAATGAAAGAATGGTAGTCTAATTAGACTGACTTTACACACCAGGCACAGTGCTCAGTGAGTCAGCTATTACTGTCTTTCACTTCCCAGTAATCTACCAAGTAGATGGCACAGTCACTGCTGATTAAAAGAAGAACATTGAGACACAGAATTTTCAAGCAACTTTTGCAGGGTTGCTTAGATAATTAGAAGTATATATAAAGCCAAAATTCAGAAATCTGATTTAGATTTGAAAACATCCTAGAAACCAAACTCTTTGACTTTTTATTTCTTTCTTATGTATTTGTCTTAAAAATATTAGAGAATGGTAGGAAGTTTCTGATGAATTAGTTTATGGATACTTATATAGTGAGTTGCATATATTTGATATAAATGTAAACTCATAAAGTCTTCACTATATGATGGTGTTACCTTTTCTCTGTTAAGCTAGAATTATGTGTATGACACTAGAGTGATAAATTCTACTTGGTATAGGTTGTATGAGTTTACTCATATTGGAGCTGAAGTCATTATTCAATGGAATGATTATTATAATAGTAAAGCAGAGAAAGTGAATAGAACTAGATTTTGATTCCCTAATGTGTTTGTATTTTTATGTATTTTCTATATCAACATTTCTCAACCAGTAGGTCATAACCCCTTTGAGGTTTAATGACCCTTTCACAAGGGCTGCCTAAGATCATTAAAAACATAGATATTTATATTATGATTCATAACATTAGAAAATTATAGTTATGAAGCAGCAACAAACATAATTTTATGGTTAGGGTACTCAATGACATGAGCAATTGTATTGAATGGTCACAGCATTAGAAAGGTTGAGAACTAATAATGTATATGGATTAATTTCAGTTTTTTATTTTGATTTATTATTAATAAAATTTTGTTTACATTTCATCAACTGTATTTTCAGACTTTTAAGGATATCTTTAAGGCTATTATTATACTCAATTTAGAGATGAGGAAGCAGAGTGATAAGTAAATTAACGACACCTGCTGTTGTAGCTATGTTAACATATCACATTATCTCTCTCAACATTGATTAGTACAACTAAATTTTAGACATTTATTTATTAAATGCTATGAGAACATTGCTTATAGCCTATATGAATACCTACAACATTCATGTGCACAGATGCTTGTTTAAACTCCTACCTTAACTCTAGGTAACACCATTTCTACTACAAAGATCTGCATTTGATAACAACAAACTGGGTACCTACAAAGACATGGGTAAAAACTAAGTTAAGAAATTTATTTAAATATAATGCAGGGGATAAAATAGAAAAAGATGAGTAGTTCTCATATTTTTATTAGAGGAAAGACTGTGATACTATTGCCTATCCAAACAAAAATTCAGAAAAGTATTTGTCTTGTGACTGAAGTTCTTTGAAATAAATAACTAACTAGGAAAAGAAGGATTTATCACTTTGCTTTCATTTTTATGTGGTAGAATTACATGCTTATATATGAATAGAATCTATGCATAAGCCACTGAAATTTACAATAATGAATAGAAAGCCTAATTTTTAGAAGTGAAGATAAAGATCTAAGATGAAGTATGTAGCACAAATTCAGGTTGTAAAGAAAGAGACTCAGTGCAAAATATCAGGGAAAGGTTGAAATATCAGAGAGAGGAAACACCACAGTCAATTCTCATCCAGCTGTCTTGCAACTTCCTCAGCCTTGGTCCTCCTGGTCACTTCTGCCTCTGCTGGATTCCTAAGGCCTTAAATATTCTTCTCCTCAGCAGCTGTAGCCCATCTAGGTTAGAATTAAAGGTGTGAACTACTCTATTTCCTAGCTAGCCTTGAACTCACAGAAACAGAGGAAGTTCTGTCTCTGGAATTATGGGATTAAGGTCACCACTCCCAGTTTTCCTGGTGCTGGGATTAAAGGTGTGTGCTATTGAATCCCAGCTGTTTGTCCTTGTGCTCATGGATCAAGAATTTCCTGAGATATTTGCCTAGGATTTGACTTGTGCTGTCTCTGGTTTTATTAAATATGTAACAAATCACCATAAGAGGTACATGCTTAATTGGTATCCTTCAACTAGCAGTGGCATAATATGAAAAAAAATAAATAAATATAAAATCTAGGAAAAGGTAAACATAATACATGACAATAGTATGTCTGTCAAAAATAATTTGAGTAGTTATAATTTTCCCCTTAGATTAAGAAGAGGAAGTATAATCTGATAAAAATACAAGATAACTATACAGATGGCTGCAAAAAATAAAAAGAAATGGATATAATTAAAACAGATGGAAAGGAAACCAAGAAGACAACATTAAAATTTACCACATTAGTATAAGAGGAGAAAAGGCATAATGTGGCAAAAAATAAAGCCATCTCACAATTATTAGAAGGAAAAAGACATATAATTGTTAAAAATGATAAGAAATGAGAGAACTGATTGAAATAAGAACTGTGCACAACTTCATGTACTGGCATCTTTGAATACAAGGAATAAATAAATTGAAATTCTATTTTCCTCAAGCATATAGCATTTTTCTAAATGCCAACATTTTACTTTTAAGATGTTTTAATATGCAAATTATACCTAGAGAGATACCTTTAATTAACAGAAAACAGTTTCTAAACACATAATGAAATAATTCAGGCAATAGTACCAGCAAGCACAAAGCCGGAGGCTGAATTCCAAGCACTATAGGAAAAAAAATGCTAAATATAACTTTACAATTTGCTTCTTTCTCATTCAAATTAAAGATTCCAGGACAATTTCAGAAAATAGTATTCATTCTCTTCAAAATTTAACTGCCATGACTGTCACTTTTAGTTACTCAGATACAGTCAGCCTATCTGTTTTATTAGGCTTAGAAGAATGACAGGATGCAGTGGAAAGGTAACAAAAGCATTTACCTCATGTCTCTCCAGTATCTTATCATCGGCCTGAAAGTTTACGGGGCATTTTTAATGAGATTTAGTTGCAAACAGAGTAAATCAGTGTGTAGAGGTAGAGTGACAGAGAAACAGAAACAGAGAGATGGGAGGGTAAGAGAAAAGAACGGAGGGGAGAGAGAGAGAAAGGATCAAATTCAGGAGGCAAGGTATTGTAGGCCCACATATCTCCTTTAACCATTTTAGCTTTTTATAAAAGCGTTTACTTCCGAAAAGTAATTGTTTCCTAAAGAAAAGCTGTTCTATTTATCTTTGTAAAAGTAAGTATATTAGCTACCCATCAACTCTCCTCCAACATACTAACACAATAAATCTCACTCTAGGAATGTATTGGGGTTGACCCGAGCTATTTGGAGCTCACTCATTCTGAAATGACAGCTGAGGAACCTTTATAGAAAGAAGCTAAACTGTCCAAATGTAGATGACAGTTAAAGGGCATGAGCAGTTTATGGAACCTCTTGCAGTAGAACCTGAATTTATTTCTGGTACATGAACTGGTTTCTCTGAGCCCATTATCTACAGAGAAACACCTTAGTCAGTCTTGATATTGGAGTGAGGGACTGAGACCTACCTCAACTGGATTTGCTAAACAAAACTGATCCACACTCTTTGTGGTTCCTTGTTCTCCCTGGGGATGGAAGTGAGGAAGGTGTAGGGAGGCTGAAGGAGGACTAGGAGGAGGGGAAGGACGGGAAGGACGGGAAGTAGTGGTAGTAAAAAATGTGGATGCTTTTTGCTTTTATTCAAAAAGTCTGCTGAGGCTAAATTGAAGGTTTTTAGATAAACTACATTTGCTATATATGTATCATATATAATATATATGTGTTATATATTACATATATATTAAGCCTAGTATAGATGCTTTTGTGTGGTTAGTAATGTTAACTATAATGAAAATGTATAATGAAAGGGGTCATGCTGAAAAAGGAAAAACACAAAATGTACAATTTGAATAGCAAAGGAGCACTAGGAAGTAGAATGGAGCAAAGCCCTGTGTTCAAAGAGATAAATAAGAAATGAAACAGAGTGATGACCTCAGGATAAGTTCCCACTCAGCTAAGTTTCCAACTTGTGAAAAGAAATTAGTATAGCCAAGTTTATGGAGCAAATAAATTAACCACTGGAGACAGAAAGCTGGTGAAGGTGTAAGTGAGCAAGGGGGCATGTTTCAACCCCACCAAGCCGAAAAACATGTCAGCTTTTGCTACGTGGTGCTGTCCTTGGAGTCAAAGATACAAGAAAGGGATTATGGAATTTTCTTCTATGACTAAGGAAAGGCAATGAGGTTAGGCATGTCTAATACATGCCCCTGAATGAAGGCCTAGAGAGACAGTTATGTAAAACTGTAAAGTAGAAGCATGGATTGCCTTGTAGACTCCAAGATGGTGCAAATGCTGGAATCATGGGATACCTGCTGAGAAGGGATATAACAAAGAATAAAACCAACACAAAAGAGATATGTGTATTGTAGTTAACAAACTGAAAGAAATTGAATATCTGATGAGTGTCTTGACACTAGACGTATGTAGGAGGCCGAGGATGGCCAGGCCCTGAGATGGAGCCAAATTCTGTTCCACTCTCCCTTGGAGTATGTGGTAAACAACTCCATATTTGGTGTGGCCCTGATTAGCGACCTCCCCCTGCCTACCTTGGCCAATTATTGACGCCCACGTGGTGGTGTGTGATTGCTGGCCATAGTAGTATTAGTGGCTTGCCTTTCCCTTTTGGAAAAGTAGTCTGTACGCTCAAAGGTCCTGAATAAACTGTCCACAGAAGAATCCGGTGCCGTGTCTTCCTTCCTGGTCGAGGTGGCAATGACAGACATAAACATACAGAGTACTGAGTTTGCTAGGATAATTTTTGGATATACTTAAGTCCAGTATTTTGGTCTTTTCCATATGTTTTAAAATGGTAATGTATATTCTATGCTATTATATGCTGAAAATATGTGATTTGACTTTTGATTTTGATTTTACGAAGAATTACAGTTTAGTGATTGTCCAAATCTCAGAAACGACTTTGAACTTTAGACTTCTAAATATATTTGAAACTGTATTAGACTATGAAGATTTTTGAATTTGTACTGAATAAGTTTTTTCACTATGATATGACTACAAGCCTTTGGAGTCCAAGGAGTAGAATGTCATGCTTTAAAAGAAAATAGTACCCCAAAATAATGGCACTATTAGGGGTTATGGCTTTGTTGAAGTCGGTGTAGCCTAGCAGAATGAAGTGTGTCACTGTGGGGATGGGCTTTGCAGTTTCCTTTGTTCAAGCTATAGTCAGTGAGGTGTGGAGCCCACTTTCTATTGCATGTGAATCAAGATGTAAAATTTTCAACTGCTTCTCCAGCACCATGCCTGCCTACATATCACCATGATCCCTGCCATGATGATAATAGACTAAACTTCTGAAAATATAAGCTATCCAAGTCAAATGTTTTCCTTTATAAAAGTTGCTATAGTCATAGTGTGTCTTCACAGCAATTAAAACTCTATTAAGGCAAACCTAAAACATATTCTTAAGAAATATTTTTCTTTGAAAAAATTCTTTGAAAATTAATAAGATAAAAATATTTGAAAATTTTTTTATGAAATATAGTAGTGTCTTTCAATGATGGTACCAAATGCTTATTTTATTTTATTTACATAGCTTTTAGCTTAGAGTTTCTCATTCAGTGGGTTGTGGTTCCTTTGAGGATCTAAAACCTTTTCACAAGCATTGACTATTAAGACCATGAAAACTACAGTTAATTCCATTATAAGTTCTAACTAGCAAAGTTACAGTTATGAAGTAGCAACAAAAATAATTGTATTGTTGAGGCGATGACAGCGCAAGGAACTGTTTTAAAATGTCTCAGCATTACGAAACATGAGAAGCAGTAGTCTAGATGATCATAACTAGAAATTCACAGTTAGATGAATGACAATGTTGAATGAATTGAACTGATGTGAGACTCATTATGTACATTCTTGCTCTTTTCATTCCTCACTTTACAAGATTTCTAATATCACTTAAAAACTTTAAGGTTTATACATTTTGATATATTTCATTTTCATGAGCTCTAATGCAAAATGTTTTTGTGGGTCATTGGTATTTTGATTAGCCTCCCATTATACTTCTTAAATTCTCATTTCATAATCAAACACTAATGTTCACCCTCATTATACTGAGGTCATGTTCTAATTTGTGGAAAATTATGAGTTAATCTATCATTAAATTGGTTTCTATACCTTATTGTTTCTCAATAATGTCATTATTTTTACACATGTTTGCATTTATAATGACAGTACTTCATGTGAGCTCTAGAAATAAAAACTTTTAAGGAAGGGGAGTTGAACAGATAATTTGAAAAATGTCTTAGGGCACTGAGATAGAAGACAAGATTGAAATTACTATGGGCAGGCAAATGGAAAATTTTCACATACACCATGTAAATTACCAAGTATGAATAAATTTATGTAAAATGTTAAAGTTAACTCTTCTAAACAGCACAGCTTTTTATTTTCTTCTAGTAACAATGCTAAGAAGGCAAGGCACTTAGGACATGCAGTCTTTTGTGCAAGTCCAGCTATCCTTTTAAAGAACTTTTTATAAGAAGATTTTTTCCATTTAACATACCATCCCCCTTCCTACATCCACCTTCTTAAGGAAAAGGTAATTAGTATTTCAAAGTATAAGATTATCTACTTCTGAACTTGGTTTTTCAAGTTAGAACTTTGTATTTCCTTGTGAATTTTAAAGGCAAGTGATTAAAAATGTATGTCTCTATAAAATCTTCATGAAAGAATAAGGAAGTTTAAAGAGAAGCTACGTAGCACTTTACCTTTCCTTTCAATTTTACAATGTATTAAAATATAAATAGCATGAAACTCTATCAACCATTTTCAAGTGTTCTTGGTGTGTAGATAAACAGAAGTCTGAGCCTGAGGCTTTCCTCTACAGAATTCCATTTTATCAAAGGAATAAATAGAGTTAATAACAAAACATTTTTGAAAAGCCCTGGAATTACAGAGATGTTATATACACCAAACTATAAAATTCCTATACTCGATTTTTTCCCAAAAATATATCTCTAAAATTAAATGTCTACCCCACTGTCTTTAGGCCCTGACTTGAAGTACCAGTAACAATTAATGGAAGCCTTGAGGGCAACCTGTATCTTAGTCACTTTCTCCCACTAAAAAGACCACTTACACTTTGTCACAGTTAAATTTACTTATATTCTGGTCTTTTCTGAATCTTTTTCAAAAATTTAAAAATGAACACAGAAGGGAAAATTAAATGCTTGTCCTTTGATTTAAATTTTTGTATATCCAACTTTCTTGTCAGTTCCCATTTCCCCTTCATTCTAGAGTCAACAAAGTGAGCTATCATGCCTGTGGATGACTTGATAAAGGAAACAATCTTTTTGCCTAGTTTTATTTGGGAAGAATAATCTAATAGCTTGATTTTATGTCTTGGAAAGCTACTGTTATGTTACATTCCTGTGGTCTAGACCTTTGTTTATCTGGTGTGAAGCACATCAGTTTGTAAAGGATTCTTTGAGAGAAATCAGGTACATTTGAAATGACTATTATTTTGAAGGCCCAGCTGAGACCTGTGCTGAATAGTTGTCAAGTAGGAATGTCCAGGTTTTGTTTGACAGAGTGCTCATTTTGCTTGCATTTCTGTGTAGACTGATTTAATATTCATCTTCAGATTTTGAATTAATTGTTATCTCCGTATTTCAGCATGATACCAATTTTGGCTTATCTTGGGTCACCTTTAATTCCCAGCTAATATGAAATGAGCTATCTCCACTGCTTGAGGCTTGAATGGGCATTTTGGTTAGTTTTGGAAATTGACTTTATGGAATAATATTGAAGATTAACATCCCAAGGCAGCATAGACTTTCAATTTTAATTTGAAATAATTTGGGAAAATTTCTATTGCAATTTGGATAGTCATTAGAAACACTAAGACTATGCTAAGTTGGTACAATGTGTGGAAAATTGTGGAAGACTGGGTAATAGTTTATTTTTTTTTTAATGAACAGCTTTGTGGAGCCAGAATTCTAATGACCATCAGTCTCATTAGAGATTTGTTTACATGAGAGTACCCAGAACTTATTGAAAAATGACAAGTGTTTTCTGTATATCTCAAGAGGTGAAGCTAGGTGACTATACTTTTAAATAGTATTAGGGGTTTCTGCTCCCATGACCACCAGCAATTTCTTATAGAAACTTGTGAGAAGAATATATCCTATTCCTTAGCTGAAACTCATCTAGAAGCTCATAGAGAGTTGTACATATGGTTTGACTACACACATGGAACTACCACAGGCTTAGTGTTCTTTCTGTATGTAACCATTGAGATGAGAAATCTAGTTCATTGATGATGCTTTGAAATGAAATCCCAACAAAGATCATATTCTTAAGCTCAAATATTTCCTCAGCACTGAGGCTTCCTATTCCTTAGTAATCACATTAGGACTACAATCATATGAATGGTAAGACAATTTGGAAAACAACAACAACAACAATAAAACAAGTAACTTGCCCTTGAATTTTCAAGAATAAGTAACTGGTGTATATATTGATAATTCTTCTTTTTTTCCAAGCACTGTTTATTAGTCTTGACGTGTGTGATGTAAAACTTACTCTATGTGAACATATTAGTTGTCAGTTATTGTGAAAATAATAATATTTTTATGCATTATAAATAAGTAATACAGAACAAAATATTTTAAGTATCTAGACAGCAATCAAAGAAGTAATTTAAATTGTTAAATTTTACCTAATAATTTGGTAGCTTTTTAAATTTTAGGTAGGCTGGAAAAAAACAAGAGCTTAGCTTGAAGCTAGATTATTATAACTTTCCTCTTAATTACTTTCATTAGATTAAACTATAAATAAATGTAATTCTATTATTTTTTAAATGTTGGAAAATGATTTCAAAAGAAACCTTTGTTATTTATTCTTGGGCTTTTGCAAGCAACTTGTCACTTAAAATATGTTTATTTTTTAATATATTGGTTTTGTTTCTTCAACAAATTCTTCAGATATTTCATTTGCAGCAAATTTTATTGTTATGGCCTTTTTGCAAGTAAGATAAATATAATTGCATTTTCATTATTTTATATTTAAAAACAGACATAAGAGTAATTTGTGTTTACACATTGAGATCAAACTATAATGTACTGTCCAGTCTTATTCATTGAAAATGTGAAAGTTTTCCTACAAGCTGAATAGTTATTGAAACAAGACAAGTACAATAGTTTTAGACAGATTAAGTCTGATTAATATGATAATTCATTAAGATTGTAACAGCTCTATTAAAATTGTTACATTAAGTGATGTTCTCATGGTAATATTTGAGATGCTTTTCTTACTAAAGAAAAATATTTTGAAATAAAATTAGAATATAAAGAAAAATGAAAAATGCAGTTTTCCCATAGGTTTGATACTCTGAACATACTCAGTGGTGAAGAATAAAAACAATTAATAAAGTCAAAATTAAATGTAAATAATATCACATTGCTTGCAATAAAATTATTGACCCAATTAGCAACTCTAAAATATTAGAATGATGCTTACTTGGAATTAAATTGTGAATTTAAAAGCCATAATCATAAGGTAGTTATAATCTAGTTTAAAAAGAAGTCACTACTCTAAACTAATTAAGTGTGGTAAACTAATAAATTATTTTAATAAAAATAACACATAACACTTGAATCTGCTAAAACAAATAGGTAAAATCTAAATTTTATATATTTTATTTCCATGTGACGTTACTTATTGTACCTTTGTTGATAGAATTCACATATTCTTTTATTTAAGATATAATAGACAAAAACAAAACATTAATATTAAAACTTATTTTTTTTCCTTTAGGATAATGCTTTTGTACACTGTAAAGATTTGTCACTTGTGTTGGTTTAATAAAACACTGATTGTCCAATAGCCAGGCAGGAAATATAGGTGGGGTGACCAGAATAGGAGAATTCTGGAAAGAGAAAAGAGAGAAACATAGTAAATAGTCAGATGAGAATTTTGGATGGAGAAAAGATACTAAGTCATGTGGCTGTGCTTAGATAAGAATTATGGGTTAATTTTAGCCTAAGACTTAGTAGTATGATTGATGTACTGGTCTATCATTTACTATAATAATAAGCCTCTGAGACAATTATTTTAGAAGCAGCTGCTGGGTATTTGGGATTGTTGGCTGGATAGAAACTTCTGACTACAATATTTAAGTGATTGATTTTTCAGTTCTATAAAGAAAATAAAAATACTATTATTACATATATATGCTTAAACACCCTACCTTAAATTAATGTTTATAGGTGTACAAATATGTCTTTTATTAAATAGTGTTTCTTTTATCTTTATCAATAAATTCCTTCAATTGTTTTTTTTCAAAAACTTGCATTAACTGTATTACTTTGTAAACACAATGAATTTTACTTACTGCTTTCTAGATATCCAAAATGATTAATCTGCATTAAAATGAGAAATTGCTAAGTAATCACTCCTTCAAATTTCTCCTCTACATAATCAACAATTTCCCAAATTAATTGCTTCCCAAGGCACCACTAATGTGAGAATCTCATTGCTTACTTCCTCTGTGGAAAAAAATTAATAATTAACTGTGAAACTAAAAATCAACTGTGTGCCTCTCATTCTATAGCTAAATCTATCACTGAAATTTTCAGTAGGCTACAACCTGTGTGCTAGATATTATAAAGTACTCCCTATGATTACTTCAAATGCTCTATTTGGTGTCCTCTTTGTTAGTGAAAGTATGTTAAATAAAGATCAATGCACATAATGAGAACATTTTTTGTGGAAAGATTAGGAGGGGGTGTACTCTTTTTAAACCTCATACTGGTGAGAAACCTTGGATTCATTTTATTTATTTTTTCTCTATGCTGTCTTTATGTCTTCAAAGGACACAAAATAGGCATGCCTCTTTCTAGTCTATAAATCCTTTCCCATGCTTCACTGCTTATCTATATATATGGATGTTTTTAGTACTTTAATAGCACTGCAGGATTATTGAATAGAACACTGTACACTATGAATTTAGCATTTTAGATCATGTTCAGCATTTTGTTCTGAATATGTTATTCCTCAGATAATAGATTTACCTCTTAACAGGCAGGTGAAAGTGTTCAATGAGAAGGAACGGGGGATACCAAAATTTCAAGATCCAATATCTAAGCAGAAATCTTTCTTCATATCAGTTCAAGTTTTCTTATCATGTGAATGCACCCACGTGGTCAGACAATGGAAATTAAAGCATGCAATAGAAAGTTGAATAGTTATTTCTGTTTATAATGAACAATGTAACTTGTCCTTCATGTTTTCTTTCACAATTTAATAGAGATCCAATAAAGCAAACTTTTTTTAGTTATTTATGTTTGCAAAATATAAGACACGTTTGTTATACCATTGTGTTTAGTTGATTGCGTAAAAACATTAAAGCTCTCCACAACAGAACCAAAATAGATCTAGACAATCCTCAATTATTGATTTATCAGTAGTTACCAATATTTAGTTTATATAAGAAATACTGCAATAACAAGCTATGTGAAAACTTCATTTTCTTCATGTTGTTAAATTTTTGAAGAGAATTCTCATGTATGAAATGATATGCCCATCTGAAATATGTTACAGATATTTAAAAAATAATCTTTAGATATTTTTAGTTCTAAACACCTTTGATGGATTGAATAACAATGACCCTCAGATATATTTGAATGCTTCAAGGGTGGCATTTTAAAATATATTTTTATTAAGAAATTAAATTTTTCCAGCTGGATTACAATTTCCCCTTTCTCCTCTCCTCGCAACTACTCTACACACAAACCCCTATCCACTACTTCTCCTTTCCCATTAGAAAAGGGCAAGTCTCCCATGTATATCAACCAACTTAACATATAAAGGGGTAGTAAGACTAGGCATCCCCTTTCCCATTGAGGTTGGATGAGGCAACCCAGTAGGAGAAAAGGGTCTCAAATGCAGGAAACAATCAGAAAGAGCTCCTGCTCCTAGTGTTAGAAGCCCCACAAGAAGATCAAGCTACACAACTATAATGTAGGTGCAAAAGTTCTAGGTGAGTCTCATGCAAGCTCTGGTTGGCAGTTCAGTTCAATGAGTTCCTATGAGCCCACACTAATTGATTTTTTGGTTTTCTTCTCCTTTGGCCTCTGGCTCTCACAATCCCTTTTCTCCCTCTTCCACAGGATTCCCAGTCATCTGCCTAAGATTTGCCTGTGAGTCTCATCTTCTGTTTCCATCTGTTCCTGAGTGAAGCCCCTCTGGTTGTAATTGAGTTATACACCAATCTATGAGTATAGCAGAATATTATTAGGAATGGAAAGAATTAGGTAATGTGCCCTTGTGGATAAGGTGGGTTTTAATATTTGAAAATTCCAAGCCAGCCCTAGTAGCCCTGACTTCCTGACGCCTAAGGATCATGATGTAGAACTCATAGTGCCTTCACCAGCAACATGTTTGCGTGCATGCCATCATGCCACCACCCATACTCATAATAAATCTCTGTAACTGTAAGCCAGCCTCAATTAAATGCTAACCTTATAAGAGTTACCATGGCCATAGTGTCTCTTCACAGCAACAGAATTTTGACTAAGACAGAGCATATTAATTTACATATTCACTAACAATATATTAAAATGTTTTCTTCCCTAGGAACTCATAAAATAACTGTATTAAATGCTTAATTTTAACATTTGATTATACTCATAATCATTTTTTATTAAACCCAAAATGTTATGTATATATATATATATACACACACATATATATACACACATACACAGTTACATATGACTCATATATAACATGCCTGTACTGTTTTCTGTATAACCTTTATTGAAAGCTACTTTTTGTGTGTTCATATATACAAACATATATATGATTTAAGAAAAAAATCAACAAATCATTGCAATTCTAATAAACACAGAGAAAAGTTCAGAGCTTTTAAGGAAATGTGTGTTTTCTTATGTCAATATACAGACAAGTTCACATGAGCAGTGGTAATTAAATAGTCAGATGTGTCTCCTAACTGGAATTAATGCCCTGACAGAGATGATTTGTGCTGGTAGCTCAGATACCTCCTGTAGAGCTGACATGGTTGATGTGAGAGCACAAAAGGCAGAACGCTCTTAACGAAGAGGAGAAATTGAATTCTATACTTTTCTTCATTTGAACAGTAGTTCTTTTACTGCTGGACACATTTGAGGATAATTTTGGTATCTTTCTCTAGGTATTTTGGGGAAATTATAGCTCTCACAGAAGCTTTAATGTTAGCTAATTACAAAGCATAAGTTCATACATGATGCCTGACAAAACAAATGAAAATTGCATGGTTTTCTTCTTTCTTAATTATTTGTTAAGAGAATCTACATCTATGACTTCTCTATTCCAAATATCTTGAGTTTTTTTCAAAATATCTCTCCAAATGGCTACTTTTTAGTATTAAGTAAAACTTTTACAATAAATGAATATTAATCTCAGTGTAACCTTTTCCCTTAATTTATAATAATTTAATTTGACTTTTTCCAAATATTTTAAAACCATTAATTACTCCAGAGTCATCTCCTCCTTTAGCCTTCAACATGCTGAGAAAATAGGCTAGTGTCTCATGCCTAGACTATGGACCATTTCCTTGTGTGTTGCTAGGCAACTGATCACTTTCAGCTTACTAATTAGCTAGAATTTCTCTAATTTAACTAATTTTACTAAAAATAATGCTCAAATATTTAAATATGTAATTGTACCTTTCCCATGTTTTGATTATTTTTAATTAATAATGTAAATATGCACGTGTGTGGTATATATGTAGTTGCATTTAATTACATGCACATGTGTCATCAAAATTCATAATTGATGTATAATTTCATTGAGCATTTTTCAAATTATTTTTAAATCTATTTAAGTATGTTTTAGAGTTTTGATTAACTAAAGTGTCTACATATATTAGTGCACAGTTGCATTTCAATATTGCACTGAATTGGTGTGTTTCAAGTGAGAGCAGTAATTTTTTTCCTTTTATGATTATTATTATTATTATGAACAAAGAAGTCACACTTTCTGACTTTGTATATCCTTATTCAAGGTCTCTTCCCCCTCCCACCACATCAGGTCATTCTTTCTTCTCCACAACTCCCCATCCCCTCCCTGGGCAGGCAACAGGCAGTCCCATGGTCCCACTGCCCCAATATTGCTTAGTTCAGTCTCCACTCCTGGCAACTGCATTTTCTCTCCCCTCCCTCAAGAGTGAGTCGGGTGTTCCTCTAGGGGGAGTGGGATCCAAGTAATTTTTACAAGAAACAAAATTTAAAAAATTTTAGTTGTTGTCTAGTTCAATTTATCAGAATAGTATCAAAGAGATTAACATGAAGCATACAGCTACTTAGATATAGAAAATATTTTCTTCTTGATACATTTTATTTTTACTATAAATTATAATCACTATGATCTATAAGACATAGAAAATAAAGTAAGTGATGTATACTCATGAATTCTTGTAATTCTTTGCACTATATTTGGAGCAAAAATGGCTACTTTAAATAGTCTGCAAATTTAAGCTAATGAAATATGTTTTAATTCCAAATTTTCATGGAGTTAGCTATAGAATCATTATGAAAGTTGTGAGTTTTTCATTTATGAGTTATTTTAGAAATTGCAGAATTCAGTAGATTGTTATACACAGAGAAAAAATTAAAACACGTTTTAAAAATACCAACAATCTAAATTTGTTTAAAAACAATTGCATTTTTACTATGACTTCTTGCATTATGTAAATTCTCCTAGTTATATGTCTACACTCTGTATCATTGCATGTTAAATCATAATTTGTGTACTTTGAATGTCAAGCCCCATTCTGATTTACTAGTGAGGGTGTGAATGTGACTGAGACTGAGGACTTCATCTTGATAGTTATGTATCATCACCAGATAGCTTCCCATTTTCCAAAGAGTTCATGCTGCTCCTAATCTCTGCCCCCCATGGAGTTACCACTGACTTTTACTCCCCGCATTGAAATATTGTCTGTACTGATAACATAAATAGCTCTCAAGTAAAAAACAGTGATTTTTGTCTATTGATTTCATTTCAACTGCAATGCCTCCTGTGAGCTCTTTCCTGTGTTCCTCTAAATCTCTCTCTCTTTTTCCTTTTTTCCCTTCTTCTTCTCAAGCTTATCTACATGTAATATATGTATGCACATATATGGATGTATATGTACACTTATTTTTAATTTTTTTCATTTTAAAATCCAGCATCCAGTCTGTTTTTATCCACTTTTTAATAGCTTTTTTCTACAATAAGTTTTCTAGCATTGTCTTTATATATGGTTTCTTTGCTTTTCTTCTTTCCTAATAACTCACAGGTTTTATCTCATTTTCTCCCTTACTCTGCCATTTTCCTTTGTTGTCAACTTTTGTATTAAAGTAACATCTTCTTTTAAAAATATATTGAAACTACTTGATCATGAGTTTCTGGTTTCTTTGACTGAATTTTTATATTTATATGTAACTTGGTATCCAAAACAATTTTTGAGAAAATCATCTGTATTAAATATAGCTTATACTATAGGGGTAAAAATGTATGATAGCATTCTTCTCTTATTGTAAAGCCACAGCCAACACTCAGTCCTATAAGAAAAGACAGGCTAATAAGACAAAAGACAGCAAAATTATTAATCAGCTTCATCTAATAAGAGAACTTTTATCCTAAAGACTTTCTAAACTAGCAAAACCAATATTTATTATTACATTTGATAATGATTAAATACCTATATAGAAACAGAACTGGACAAAAGTAGATGCTTTTATCACAAACAATAAACAAGAAAAATTGTAGCATGATGCCTATCTGATTAAACATAGTCACACTGCATGTGGTTCCTTCTTTCCAGGTATACAGCAAAGCCCACAGTGTGAGCATCTTATGGTGTCCTATCTCATGAAGAAAAGTTACTCTGAGAATTTTCCTTCCTTCTTCTCTTTCATTTTTCTTCCTTCATTTCTTCTTTATTTTTTATAAGCTCTCGAATTTTACCTAGAATCTCACAAATAAACCATCTTTTATTCTGTTACAAACTTGACCCCAAATAAAGACCTAATGCCTGACTTTTACCAAGAAAGACAGAAGATGTTAGATATGAAAATACTGTAGATATCATTAACCTTTTAAGAGGAGGATGGAGTACAATGCTCTGGAATGCCTTCCAAAGACATGCAGAAAAAGAAAACTCAGTGGGCATGTGTGACCAACTCTCCCTGGTAAAACTATTTAGCATGCCACTTCATAGTACTTTGGTACAGAATTGATCATTTTTAGTTTCACTAAATTTCTAATTGTAATTAGCTGGGGTTTTTTGTTTGTTTGGTTGTCTGTTATTGTTTTTGGAATGCCATTTGTAGAAGTTGCAGGTACATCTCTTTCTCTACAGTCTGTGATACCCTGTGACTTCTGCATATATATTTGTGTTACTAATGAACTGTCAACCAGATCACATCAGGTGAGGAGTGAGTTATTAGTGTTTCCAGGTTAAATAAGAAGCTCCTCAGTAGGGAACTATTGTTTTCCAGAGGATTTCTGAAGAAAGATACTGTTTTGGCCCTTCTATTGTGATATGAATTTGAACATGTATGCATGTGCTTGCGTGCTTAAAAACATAGTTTGGAACAGGTAGAAGAGGAGATAGCAGTGGGTATGAGAAGTTTTTTAAAAGATAAAAATTTAAAAAGAAAATAAAAAAGGAAAACAAAAGAATTGGGAGTGGGAGAATTCACCAAGTTAAACACTTACCTTCAGTATCATTTATATCAGTGCGTTATTTCTAGTTATAGGTCAGTGGGAGAATAACTAATCTTTACTCCTTTGCCTCCCATCCCCACCTTTTTACAAAATGTCGATTATTAAAAATTATATTTCTCAGAAAAAAAGAAAAACTGATAACATAAAATCATGATTATGCCAGAGTTTAGTAGTATTTTATATTTATGTATATGTGTATTAATGTGTTTTAATTTTGAATAAATTCATGTCAATTTTTAAATGACTATTTATTTTTAGGCATGCCAAAACAACTGCTTTATCAAAAAAAAATTGTCCAAGTTTAAATAGCATATGAGGTTCAACCAGTAACCATTTTTCCAATTATGAATTAGCCATAATACAAAAATCATAAAAAATATTTACAAAAAGTTAATTTTTCTTTGTTATATGCAAGACATAGTAACAATTTGAACTATGCATGATTATTTTAGTGATTAATAACAGAATATATTTTATTTCATTGTGTGTACTAATTGTTTAAGAGACAAGTTGTATTAAGCTAATTTCTAAATTTGATCAGTAATGTTAGCTAGGATATTTATTCAACTAACTTAGGAAATACAAATATAAAGATTTATTATTGTATATGAGTTCAAGATATGTTTACATTGCACAGTTGTAATAACTCAAATACATTCTTTTTATTAATATTTATAACTAGTGGTCCCAAAAGAGAAGAAAGCAATAGTTAGCCCACTGGGATATTAGAGGAGAAGTATTAAGGGGAAAACTCAAGACGCTTCACATTAGTAGATAATAGAAAACAGAATTTAAATGTTTACTGACTAGACATTTGCAGCATATCATATGCACAGCAGACATTTTCATCAAGTAGGTTTCTGGGAAATAAATTGTATATTTACTAGGGCTTTATTTGCAGTGTCCCTATGACATGATTCATCAAGTTCAAAAGCATCAATAAAAGCGACTTTAAAATCTTGCAAAAACTAATGCAGCTGTTTGTTTTTCAAAAGTGCCAGTTACTCACAAATAAAAGGTAAGGCCGTAACATCTTTGCAAAGAAATGCTAATACAGTGTACCAGTTAATGATGGATTTCATAGATCAGCTCTGCCTCTTTCATTTTACAACAATAACAGCAACAAAATAATTTAGTCAAACACTTCTTAGCTGAAAGGCATTATTTTCTAGGGATTAGCTGTGAATTTTGGTTAATTAAAACTTTATTCCAGATTTTATTGTTTCTCTTACGTGTAAAGAAAAGTGGTTGTTTGGGGATTGGACTGAAGTCCATGTCTCCCTTCCCTTCCTTCTTTCTAAGTTTTCCTGTACACACCTCTATGCACTTCCTTAAAGCCATGTCACCTATTTTCATTAGTTGTTATTATATGCATGTGTGTATTTGCATATACAATATATTTCTAAATATAACCTGTTGCGTTTATATATTACTTACATGTATGTTTGCAGGTTTGACCATTTTCTCTGAAGAGATACCCAATGAATGAAAGAATCCACTTGTAAGGACAAAGGCTACTGGTTGTAGAGCTGAATTCCCAGTGTGATCTAGAGATAACAGATTTTCTCCTTTTCTGTGTACTTTCTCTTCCCGCTGATGTTCCTTTGCTGTATTAAAGACATTTAGTTTCATGAAATCCCACTTTTCCATTTTTTGAATTTCCTTATTTGATAGTGGGATATTTATTTTTTGTTCATTACATACGACTCTCTTCTCACTCTCCCCTCTCTGTCTCCCTCTCCCCTCTCTCTCTATATATGTATATATATAATAAAATATAGTGAAATAGTTCTATAAAGCTGGAGTTTTAGAAAAAAAGGCATGATAGTAAAACATATATGACAAAAAACCAGAAAGAAGAATGATAAGGACCATCTAGGAGGAAAAAGGGAGCATCAATAATGAGGAGGAAAATAGAGTAGTGTGGGAAACTCAATAGCAGGAAAACATAATGATGTATGCATGAAATTCTGTAATGAAATTCAATAATCTGTATGCTGATTCACTAGTAATCAACCTCAAATTTATCTGACACTTGTTAGAGAGGTTAGTCTCTTGTGTGTGTGTGTGTGTGTGCTGTCTTTATGCATCCTCTCGAGTTATGTCTTGCTGCCCCAGAGGGAATAGGTTCAGTGCTTAACAAACTAAACTTATGAACCAAAGTTTCAGTCTGAACTGAAATACCAGAATCTTCACCTTCTGATTCCTCCATATGAGAATATACTGTGTCAACCTAACACAAAACCTTCACTAAGCAAAGTCCACAGGAACATAGTGTCAGCCTACAGCTAAGGAGTGTTAATGTATATTTTTGTAGCTCTGCAAAATCTTGAAAATCAAAACATGAAAACAAGGACAATAATGAATATCTGACTCATTGTACAGTGACTCCAAATATTTAACCTTATTTAAACAAATCTTATAATGAAATTTTGTTTAATAATACTGCTGTTTCATTTCTAACACTTATTTAAAGATATGAGGATAATATGTTTGTACATTTTTAAGAAGTATCAGAGCTGATGTGATGATTGGCTTAGGGGGGCACACTCATTTATTGTGTTGTAAATTCCATTACTTGATCAGTCTTACTCTTCTTATGCTGAATACAGTGCAGGAATATTGCAGATATCCACTCACCATATAAATTTCTGTAGTGGTATTTTCTGCCCCATGATCTTGCACTATCAGACTGAAAAGAGGACATGCTTTTTTGCCTAGTCATAAGAGGTCACATATGAGACAAAGAAGCACTGCCTCTTTTGGGCCACATAGCCAAGGCCATGGGTAAAGGAAATACTACTACAAGTTTTATATTTTGTGTAGAGAAACTAAGAGATCCCTTTAGAAATTTACTGGAGAAAATACACCTACCTGAACAAGTGCTTTTATAAGTACAAACTGTGTGCTGTGTTCGACACATTATAAAACTATCATTTATTTTTTGATATTCTCATTTGGAAATGCATGCTTTTCAGTGATATTTCTTTAGAATATTTCTTATATAAATGTATTTGTATGTATGTGCATTTTATATATTTAGGTAGCTTATATTAATCTCCCTATTTGTAATATTACATCTGATTGAATATTCTGTTAATTTATTTCCACCTGTCTAGAAGCTAGACTAACAGCTCAATACTGAAGACTGAATAGTTTCTTGCAGAAGACATGAGTTTGTTTCCAGCAATCAAGTTTGATGGCTCACAGCTTCCTGTAATTCCAGCTGTAGATGATCCTATGGCCTGCCCCCCAAGATTCTTCAGTCAGCCTCACAGATGTGTACATAGACACATAGAGAAAAAAATTTTTAAAAATATAATCATTTGAAATCTACTTATTTAAATTTGCCTCAAAATTTTAATATCACAAATTATGTACCTAATTTATGTCATATATTAACATTTTTACCCCATGATATATATATGTATAAATGATTATTTCCATTGATAAAGACTAAATCTCAGAAAATCAACACAATGTTGATGTCACATAATTACTAAATACATTTGTGCTCAGGTTTATTTGACATGTAAAAGCTTCTTAAAAAGTATTCTTTAATGTGGTGTTACTAAAATATAAACAGTCATTTATTAGTGCCCAAAGGGCATAACATACATCAGATAAATTATTCATCCTATTATATAATGTAGTGTAGAGTGAAATTATCCATGTTCTATAGCATCTTTTTAATTCTTACCTCTGTCATTTTATGTAGCTTCATTTACCTTCAATTGAAAGTTGATCAACCTCATGTCAGAATAAATAGTAAGCTAGATATGGATAGTAGATAAAATAAAATGAAGTGTTTGGCTACTATTTTCTTTGGACCCTAAAAGAGTAAATGTTTAGACTCTATAACAGAATTTAGATGCTCTCAACAAAATCACATATGTAAACTAGATTGCATTTCTTAAAAAAATTTAATAGAAATAAAAACATGTATTGTTTTAAGGTAAACTGCTATATATTTTTGACCAGTAGAACATACTTTGACCTTCACATTTAAAACTCACAACTGCTTTCTTTTTATTCCTTTCCATATTCTCTGTTGTTTGTTTTTTCACAGTCTGTTTCCTAGCCACAGATTGTTTTCTCCTCTCACACTTTGCCAGTTATTTCTAACTCAGTATTTAGACCTCTATGCAAACTTCACTCTGCCAAATATCACTCTGCTTCAGATTGTGTCCCCTGATATATAACCACAATGAAAAACTTTCTACATAGTTTTCACAAATTGAAGCTGGATGGTTATTAGTATAATTACTCTTTGAAATTCTGTTTCTGACTAGACTGTCATTTCCTTGAGGATACCTTGTAACTCTCTGTGGCTTCATCTTTGCTTCCTAATTGCACACCATTACTTTTCACACATACCAGACAATCAATTATTAATGGGAGAGAGAGTTCATAAATAAACAAATGCCTTAAAATTCAATCCCCTGGAGACGTCTTTCTATCCATGTGTATTATAGTTAAATCCAGTCTTTTCAGAATTATTTTCAAGAAGTTGTTGAAGATCTTCATAGGACCTAGCTATGCCCCCAAATTGTGTGAAGGCGAACACTTACATATCTGGTACTAACAATACTTGTAAGATAAAAATGCAAATGCTACAGTTTGGTGAAACTAGCAGAAGTCTGCCCTAGATTCTGGTTTCTCACTTTGTGGATGTTTATGTAAAAGGGGTTCTGCTATATGTAGGAAGTGAATCAAGTCCCCTGAAGTCAATCCACAGGAAGTTAGAGGTAGGCCTTCAGTTGCCATCATTAAAACATCTTTGTATGAAAAATCAGGAATATACTTCAAAAAAGAAAAAAAATCTTCTGTTTGTGTGACTCCATATGAAAACTTAGTGGGAATTTAAACAAAGTAGTTAAAAGAATTAAAACTCAAAAGTTAATTTTTTTTATAATGAAAAACTACTAAGAATGTGATATATGAGGAAACATTAAGATAACAGAAAAAACTGTCTTGAAATTTTTAAATATGATAGTAGAATTAAAACATTAAACATAAAGGATATTTCTTGGGAAATAGAATGAAATGACAAAAAGATGGAAGTAGATTAGAGAAGATAATTGCTTTTTAGCAACTTGTGAATTAATCGAAGTAATATAACACATAAAACTGAACAAAGCAGAGGATGATAGAGAATATAATTAAGAATTAACAACAAAACTTCCTTAAGCTGAATACTTTCAGGACTCATCTATACAGAGATGATAAGTGCTCCATACAATATATATACATATATATTCAGATATCTTGTGAAGAAAAAAAAATGTTCTCTAAGAAATTACTGAAGAAAAAAATTATGGTTAAAACTAAGATAGGAAGGCAGGGAAGCAAAGAAAAACAGAGGGAGAGAGAGAGAGAAAGAACAGAAAAATAGGAGCATGGGGAATTCAGAAAGCGGTGTTTATAACACAAGGAGAAACATGAAAAGCTTCTGCAGTCAAGGGAACAGTAAGAGGAAAGCTCAGATTGACACCTGCCCATTTGAATAGAAAGCAACATTTCTTTTAAAGTTTGAGCATTTTTCTAGAAAGAAATGATGGATTTCAGTTTTCTTTAACAATGTAAATGAGGAGGTAATGTCTACTTTGAGTTTAGAATTGGGAAAACTTATGATATAAACTTAAATTATTAATTTTTATAAAAGTGGTATATTAAAATTAAACAATCTGTGTATTCTTTTGCTTCAGGGCCTTTAGATATAGAAATTATTGATGCAGTAGTATGAGAATAACTCTGAATATTAATATAAAGTAAGATAAATATAAACTGATATATTAGGATGATAGCAAAAAGTGAAGATTGAAAATGGGTATTATAGAGTAGATCAAAATCTAAACTACAATTCTTTTTTAAAATGTAATATTAGAGGTGCTAAAAAGTAAGGTGGAGATCTCAAGGTCAGCAAACATTATTTCTTTATGAGGTTCAAAAAGTCATTTTATATATTAATTAATGTATATTTCTATAGGACTAAAATAAAAAAAAACTAACTAATGAATATTTTTAAGAAGAAGGGAGTTTGAACAAGGAGATACATGGATAAAAAATAAGATTTTATTCATAATTAAAAAAGAAAAAGAAAAGAAGAATTTATCTAAGTGGAGAAATTACCACCAATTTACTAAACCACTAAAATTCCAAACTGCATTCTATATACTGATCCTTTGTGGCCAGATCCAATACCTACATCTCAATTGATCTCCTGTATCTAAGACTCAGGTAATACCCTAAAGTTTCATTAGACTTGGAGGGTGAGGAAATCTGCCTTGATATTTTTTCTCCTAGGAATAACAGGGAAGCTGCATCATGAAACATCAACAATATGGCTGTGTCACCAAGACTTGAACAACACCAAGAAAAATGCTAATGTGGGAGAAGAAATTATCAAGAGGGCTGAAATGTAAACAAAGAGTATCAGGAACTAGGGAATGTTGAGAGTAAGAGACTAACTTATCTTCCCCTTGAATAGACCCCTTATTCTTCAACACTAAATGATTTTCCTTCCTTCCTTCCTTCCTTTCTTCCTTCCTCAAATCACAGGGGTATGGCAGGAAGCTGTAGAATGTGGTGTTTTTATAATTATGTAGATACAAACTTAGTTTTGATTGATTTATCATTGTAGTGGAGGACTGTTTCCTGAGGCTTTGCCCTTCAATCATCCTTCTTGAAACTGAATTTTGACTTCATTTTCTCTTCTCTGTAATCTCTATAATTATCAAACTGAGAACTTACTGTCATTATCTTAAGGTTTGGGGAACATAAAAGACTACATTTACCATCAAACTGTAGTCTTTTTGGTGGTCCTGAGTCATAGACTATAGCTTGATTTGTTATGTTTTATGTCTTTAGCTTTTTTCTTTATTTCTCACATAACACAAAGGGCCATAGACAGATGTCCAAGTCTTATTCTGGTATATTTTGAGTCTAGAATGTCTCTATAGCTTCATGTTTTAAGGCTCCCTTTTGGCTGTTGTTGTCATGGGAATGCATTTGAGCATTTATGAGGAGTACCAAACAAGCATAAACATCACATGGGACAACTTTTGGGTTCTCCATGACCTCTCTGCTTCCTTTTTTATGTGATACGTTGAATCTCTACCAAGAATGCCTTTTAATGCATGCCTCATTGCTTTCCCTTACTAGAGATCTGAGAAATTTGGAGGTGTTATGTTAGTTAATTTGATCATGCTGTGGAAAAAAGTAAAAACAAACTTCATAGCCAAGTATCCCAAACAATTTCACCTAACAATGAAAGAGGATATGATTACATTTTTCTTATTCTCATCCTTCACCACAAAGAGGTTACTTTATTTTAATGTTCATCATGAGTAGCTAGTGGGGCCTGAGGTTAAACATTCAAGTATACACACCACTCTCCTCCAGCCAAAGCTTGTACTCAAGGGTTTTCCAGTGTACCTTCATGGTCCATTTCATCATTCAGCTATTTGTCAAAATTTTCATTAAGTGTCCTTACCCCATTCTGCCTCCTGTGTCACTGGTCTCATAAATCTCTCCTTGACTCTGGCCTTGTACTCACTTGTGCCTCTAATTTTCAGGGCAGCAGTCTGTTTGGTGACCTCACCTCTCTGACAGATCTAAGAAATAAACATCGATTTTTAGTCATTTCAGCATTGTTTCCACCTAGTGAGGAGAGAGGTGATGACTTCCAAGTTCTTTATGTATTGTAACTAAAACAAGAAATGTAACCTTGTACTGTTATTGAATAATGTGTGTGAACATCACTCTGTGAAGGTTGAGGACCAAGTATTGTTTGAAGCTAGGACATTTACTTATAAACCGATAATAAAAGTAGTAATAAATAAAAGTTTATATTTTAATCCAAACCATAAAAATCAGGTTGTCATGCTAAGTCTTTTAGTTACTAATGTATTTCCATTAGTGGGTAATTTCAAGGAAGTAGTATTGTCTCATTTATTTCTCTTTACATAGATAGCATAGTATACATATAATGTAGGCTGTCCTAAATTTAAAAACAGATGAATTGTGTATCTTAATTACCATCTTATTTTTCTCATAACTTGATTTTATGGGGAAATTTTTGGTATTTTTAGATCAAATAAGAAAATTATATATAAATGATTTTAAAAAGTAAAACTATCATAAGCAAATAAGAAAGTCAATTTCTCTTGTTTTATGTACTTCTGTTGCTATTTCTCTAATATTTCTTATATTTATGTCAAGTTCTAGAAATCCTCTAAGCTGTTTATAATAACAACTATAAATGAAAAGCAACATTTACCTTTCTCATCTCTTTATGTACATTTTGTAAGAATAATTCTTCATTTTTCATCTTTAAGAGTGGTTATGGAGATATCAAGATTTTGTCTGAAACATCAAGGCTAGAAGCAATAATTTTAGATCATATCTAAGTAGTATAAAAATAGCATTTTATTCATTTTTAAAAAAGCAGAATTCAATCCTTCCTGATAATTATGAAAAAAGGAAATGCATACATATGGCCAACTGTGACAAGTACACTTACAAAAAAATACAACCCAAAGAAGGCTATGTAAAATTATGCCTTTTCCTTAAAGTGAAACACATCAGAGATGTTGTAATATCTAAATGTATCTTTCCCTCTGAATTAATGAGGGACTCTTAGTAGCTCCTGAATCCAATGTGTTCCTTCGAGCAAAGGCAAACTTTCTGAGGACAGGGAGATTTTGTGTAGAAACAAAAAGAAAGAATGTTAACACTGGTTTGAAGGAGTCTCTGAAATACAAGGGGGATAAGTTACATTATCGTTCTGTCTTTCAAAATAAAATGTGTGAGCTCCTATAGAAAAAACTTATTTGCTAAAATCCCCTCATTTCTCATTAAAACAATAGTCACAGATTTGCTAATAAAACATGAAGTTTACAAGACCCCCTTCATAATAAATTTTAAAAATGATAGTGATGAATTATACTTTATGCATATTACCAGTGGTGACAAGACTAAGTCATGTAATAAGTTTTATGGTTTGTTGATTATGTAATATGTGGCATACTGTTTCTTTGTTCTGATACAAAAAATTAAAAATAGTTTGTATCACTTTTGCTTTATGATTCTTTAAATTCTTTCCATATACAAATCAAGACCTTGCTTGTTAGCACAAATGTGGGCAATTTATAAGCATTCAGTTCTATACTTTAGACCATAGCAACATATTATATTCCTCACATATTGCAAAGAAATAACTGTTCTTGTACAGAACAATTAGATATCATCCTGAATGACTCAGAAAGGATTTTCTAGTAAGTGTAAAAAATCATCCTTTCTTTTATTTCAGCTTCTGTGATTCTTTTTAATTCATTCCTGAGAAATCATTTTCTTTGATTGAAAAAATATTTTTTATATAAAATACATACTGATTATAGTTTCCTGTCCCTAATTCCTCCCAGGTCTTCCCTGCTTTCCATTCCATTCTGTACTACACCCTATTGGGAACCTTGCAGTCTAGTCTTGGATCAGCATATGACCTGCCCAACAGGTTTCCTTTGGCCAAGATACCTGTGGAAATGGACTCTTGCTTGGCAAGGACCAGTATTCCATGGGACAGCAGAAGAATTTTCAAAATTCCTGTAGCCAGCAGGCTCTTTTCTCTCTTATACTGTTGATTCTTTGGGTGGTTTTAGTTTTAGTGTGCCAGTTACATATACAATAGCTGTAATTTTCGCTGGAAATTCTGCTCTTTCTTGAATATTTTTCTCTGAGATTCAGCAGGGGTTAATGCTTCTGAAAACTGTTATCTGGAATTACTAAATACAACTCCTAATCCTAGGATCTTTTCTGACCCAATAGAGATAGTTAGGAACATATGAGAAAACAATACTTGGAACATTCATAGTGTCTCACTGTTCTGGAAATGAGAGTAAGACTGAATATATAGAATAGGGAAAACATCGCATGAGAGTACACAAGAGTGTCAACTGTTGAAAGTAAGATACCTAGACACCAAGCATATAGAATCATTAATAGGATCTAGTATAACCCTGTGAGGAAAATACAATGTAAAATATGGGATGGATAGATATAAATAGTGGCTTATATTGGTAAAAGAATTATGTGTAGTAAGATGGGAAAAGAAGGCCTTATCAATGTCTGCCTTTTACAGATAGATTGGCACATGGGACCTTCTTGTAGAAATAGGAACTCTATAAAAACACATCTTGCAGACATAAAAGAAAAGCATTGTGCCCATGTCTATGATTTTTTAACTTTGGGACTACAAGTGGCTGCCATCTGACATAAGTGCTTTAAGAGCAGGATGCATCTGGATCAATATTTAGTTAATCCTGCAAAAATGTTAAATTCTATGTCTAGAATAATGTTATATAGAGGATAGGAAAGCATATTTGGGAATGCATGAGAGGAAAAATCGGAGCTTTCATAATGATTCAAATGTATCCCTAAAATTATAATGTATTCTTTAAAATCAAAAATAGAAGCCAATAATAAAGCTGTGCATGTAACACTGATAAGAAAAAGCTCTAAGTATAAATAAAGATGGCCTGAGCTATTCCAGGCCACTTGAGTGCAATCCACTTGGTGGTCAGACATTTTCCTTGCACTGATGCCCCTTCCTCTGTGGTGATATATTGTATATTTAATAAAATCAGTCTGGAATATCAGAGGACAGAGCCATGTATGTCTCTAGGACCCGAATCTGAGCTGAGAATGGCCCTAGCAAAGCTCATTTTGTTTCTTCTTAGAAAACACATGGACATCTATGGAATAATAATTAAAAAATAAGACAAAGCAAAAACTAACAAATCAGAATATTACAAAACAATCAAATACAAAAAAGAACCTCACAAAAAGCATTAAAAATATAGATGCAGAGACACACATATTTTCAAGTTCAAGACTCCCATAAAAATCCCCAAACCTGATGTGGTGGGAGGGAGAAGGGACCTTGAATAAGAATATACAAGGATAGAAAGTGTGACTTCTTTGTTCATAATGATAAAATAAAAAAATAAAAAAGAAAGAAAAAAAACATAATATAAAAGGACCTGTAAAAGTAGAAAGTAAAAAAGAACAACAACAACAGCAACAAATCCAAAACACCCTGTCTTAACTTAATAAGGAAAAAAAGTCCAAAGATGTTTCTGAGTTCATTTTTTGTTGGATTTTTATTAATTTTTCATTTGCAAGAGGCTATCAATTAGAGACAGTTTCTAGGTTAAGGATAGGGGCTGTGTTCACTATTGCTTTCAGTCTCAGGACTTCATCTGCTACTGACATATGAAGGCTCTGTGCTGCTTCAGTCTGTTAGTTCATATGTGGAACAGCCCTGCTCACTCCAGAAGGCCTTACTTACTTGGTGCTTTCTATTCTCACTGGCTCTTACAACCTTTGTGTCTCCTCTTTCACAGGATTCCCTGAACTTTGAAAAGAGGAATTTGATGGATACATCTATTAGGACTATTTCAAGGTCTCTCACTTCCTGTATATTGTCTTTCTGTGAGTCTCTGCATTTGTTCCCATCTGCTGGAGGAGGAAGTTTCTCTGATGATGGATGAGCAAGGCACTAATCTATGAGTATAGCAGAATGCCATTATGAGTGGCTTTATCAGTGCGTTCTTCTAGTTGAACAAAATTATTTTTTCCCATATCTATCTGTTCCATCTTGTCCAGGTTCTTGGCCACTCAAGTGGAAATGGTCATGGATTCCACCTAATGGAGTGGGACATTGTTGGTATCTCAAATTTTGCCAATATTGTACCAGCATATAATGCAAAATGGTCACTATCACTCATGGGTTAGTTTTTGCTGAGTCATTTATTGTGTGTAAATTCTCAGAGGATCCAGACACAGCTCTGTTTAAAACCTACAGAATTAAAAACTGAGTCTCACAAAAGGCTCATAAATGAGAATTCTTTTTTTATTTAAAAATTGCTTTATTCATTTTATATACTAAAAGTTACCCTAGAAGCATAGAAAGAGACTAAGACATCTAACATAGTAGTTTTCAAAGCAAAATTTTTACACCAGGAGTGACAATTTTACCTGCTCATTGTCAAGTGATAGTGTTTGAATTCAACTCCAAACCTTGCTAATGTATCTGATGCTTTGTGCTTCCATGTGGGCATCTAAGTTTAGTAAACCAGCTTCACAGCGTTGATAAACAATAAGATCAGAGACATTTGAAATAACCACTTTTAATACTTACAAACAAACCTAGAAAATCAGGCCATATGTCATAATCAATTTCTTTTTCTTAATTTGTATTCGTTCTTCAGTCACACATTACATCCTGACTGCATTTGCCCCCTCAGTCTTAAAATTGTAGACTGTGTTTACAACAATACTGTGGCTTCAAGAGTTAGTATAATAAGTCAAGTGGAACAGATGAAGCCAGTATCACCCCAATGAATTCAAAGAAATATTTAAATAAAATCATGTATATGGGTTAGTTTGTTGAAAGCATTTGATGTAAGCTAAAGAACCAGAAGCTAGATGAATTAGCTTTAGAAACTACTTTGCCATCCTGCTCAGCACTTAAAGCACCTGGGACTGTTGGGGAGCTTGGTGTATTGAAGAGTGCCTGCATGAGACCTACTGAGAAAATACTAGTCTTTAGTTTACAGCTTGGTTGCATGCTGGAAAGAAATAGCTTAATTGGGCTTTTAAAATCTCAGAACGGGTAATAAGTTAATTTGAGATTGTCAAACAAAGAACCCTTTAGGTTCGTCACTCACTTCCACTCACTTATAATTGTAAACAAGAGATTTGGTTTGTTCAGTAGATGGACAGTTTTCAATTTCAGTTCTTAAGAAGGCAAAGTTTAGTCTCCGACCTACAAAAGCACATCATTTTCACTGTTTTCACAGCGTGCCTAATCTTATAACTGTTACTTATTTCTGTACTTTAAAGGTGTCTTTGTTCCAGTCTTCCTTAAGTAACCCCCAGGCTGTCCTATATCCTTCTTCACTTATAGCTTACAGGTGTAAGATAATGTCAAGCTCTTTCTCATTTATAAAACCTTTGATGCAGGAACAACTGTTTATACTATTTTTATCCCCCCACTCTTATAAACTAGAATGTTACTTACATCAGTCACCCCATATTTGCAAAGCCCCTATTGTTATTAATATTACTATACAAATGTTACAATGCCTTTTTATACTTGTATTATTTTTGTATATAACACTCTTCTTCTTAATGAACTTAAGAGCTTTTCTAGCAAGTATTTCTTTTATTGTTTTTAGCCTCAAGGCTAAAATTACAGGACATCTGTCATATTCACCAAACATTTACAGAGATTCAGGAGATCTGAACTTCAGTCCTGAGGAGATAAGCACTTTTGATGATATGCCATTGTCTTAACACACTTAATTTTAAATAATAGACTGAAATAGGTGAAAAGAAGTAAAGATAATATTATTTGAAATTCTTGTAATAATTAACTTAAAAGATTATGCTAGGGTTTGGGACATGTTTTTTCCTCTAATAAATAGTTCATATATTGGGAGGAAGACATGACATTTAGTTGGTAAATTGTATTTCATACAAATATGAGGAGCTGAGTTCAATGCTCAGAATTTATATTTAAAGAGCTGAGCAAAGCTGTGTACAATTATAATTTTAATGAGACATAAATACAAGTATATCCTTGTGGCTATTGGACCAGATATTTTCACTAAACCTGCAGGACTCATGTTCCAATAAGAAGATAACCAGTCTCAGAACTCTAGCTTTATAGCTTTTGAAGTTGACATCTGTCCTCCACATTCACATACACACACACATGCATGTTCACGTACACATACATTAGCATGTGTACTCACATGCATACAATGAAAACTATTAAGCAGAATCTCATTCATTGGAAATTGGTTCCTTAGTAAGTTGGTAAACATCTATGGGACTTACAGAGTTGGGGGCTATGAAAATGATGGACACAAGTCTCTCCTCTCCTCACATTCTTGCTTTCTGCAAATCGTGTGATGCCACCTGACATAAAACCCCTACCAGAGCTGAGTCACTACAAGAAAAGGGCACTAAACTTTCAGAATTATGAACTAAAACTTTCTTTTCTTATTAAAACAACAACAACAAGCCACTGAGTATTTTGTTACCATACCAGAAGACTAAAATAGATAAATATTATAAAGAATCTGAGACTACTTGAAGAAGAGAAAAGTATAAGACTAAATTCAAACCTTACCTCAGCCATATCACGGACATTACCATTCCTAATTTAGATGTTAGAGGAAGAAGCAAATGAAAGATCATGAAAAGAGTCTCAGGTAATGAGACTCCTCAACAGAGGACCAGAGAGAGGATGGCAAAGGGCATCTAATCTGCAAGTCCCCATATAGCTATATGACTCAACAAAAAGTCATGAGTTTACATGCAACATAATAAAACCTTTATAGTTTTTTTCTTTATTTTAAATAAGACTCTTTGTTCTAATTGTGAGATTATTGTGGTGAGAATGCCCCTCAATATCAAAAGGCTGATGTCCTCTAATAATCATGTGTGCTAAGAGAAGAATCAGATTCAGTGACAGGATGAACATGCTAGGATGTCTATTAAGAAAGCTCTGAAAGTAAGGTGAAGTGCTACCTTAATAAAACAAAGTGTGGCCATTACTACACACTAATGGGAGGTAAAGGGAAGTCAGATATATTAAGCAGTGAAAGGGTAAAATTTAAGACATTGCAGTTTGGTTGTTTTTCAAGTAAGTTGAGCTATAAAAATTAAGGAAAATTAGGTGAGGAAGTTATAACAATAACCATCAGCATATTAACAATGATGGGAAGCTATATAGATCTGTGGAAAATATAAAGTAGAATAGCTAATGAACTGTTCTTGTCAAAAATAGAATATTGCCAGAAGTTTTAATAAATTTGCCATGTAAGAGGTTTTAATTATTCATTTATTTGATTTCTTCACATTTCATGACATGGGCTAAAATTTTTGGAAATTTTTTTCTTTGAGGTTCCAAACAAATAACACATGTCAAACTGTTAAAATAATGCCATTGCAAGCTATTGTCTTGCCTTTATTTATGTGTATTTTTCTTTGCAAGCACAATTCTTTAGAACATTTCAGTCCTTTATTTTTCTTAACATGTGCCTCTTTGACTCTCTTAAATAAAAAGTGTAGGAGTGCTTTGCTTTGATATAAACTTTAATTATCTCCATTGACACATTTTAGCCCATTTACAATATAAAAGCACAGTTAAAATATAATGTGTAAAAATCTTTCTCTTGGAATGAGGGGTGAATTAGTATATTCACCCACCCAATCATCTATTGCACAATAGATTCAAATTGTAATTTGAATTAGAATGTGTTCACTCATTTTTTTTTTTTTTTTTGAGAAAGAAATGGTTTATTTGGCTTCAGCTTCAATATCACTGCTCTCAGTGAAATAACTCAGTTAATCAGTGAAATTATCAGGATAGGAACTCAAACGGGGCAGGAACCTGAAGGCAAGAGCTCATGCTAAGTCCAGGAGGATAGCTGCTTACTGGCTTTCTGTTCACTCATTTTTAAAAGAGTAGGAGCCTAGAAGTATGAGAAAGTAAGAAGAAATGGGCAACTGGTGCTATAGCGAACGGAAAAATTACAGAACTGTAAAGGAAACAACAAAAAGAATAAAGAAACACCTACAAATTTCACCTAGTTAAAATATTTGCAAATTATTTACCTGATTAAAGGGTTATTAAATAAAATACATTCTGAACTGCAAAAAAAATCTGCAGCAAAATGAAACCACGGAAAAAATTAAAAATAGAATTAAATGGAAATATCTGAGAAGAATTCATGTAGTGATCAATAGAAACATGAATTCAGTCTTCAACATCGTACACAGTAGTGCAGATAAAATTACAATTGAGCTACCATTTCACCCCAGAAAGAATAGCTATTATTCAAAAGATACAGACAGCAAGTATTAACTAAGGTTTTAAAAGAAAAAATTCACATCTTTGCATGGCATCAGTAGGAATATATTAACCAATTAATGCAGATATCGTACAAAGGTATTGGATAGCTTCTCCAAAATAGAACACATACTATTAAGTGATTGTACAATTCCACTATTAGCATATATACAAAACATAAAATAATTATGATATGATAATGGTTACACAGCCTTTAATAATATAATTATGCAGCTGCTAATAAATAATACTACATTGTTTACAGTAAATGGGAAATAAAAGCAACGTCATATCCATTTCCTGAAGAATGGATGAAAGAAACACAGTTACAAATTATGGAGTATTATTCATGGATAAAAATTAAAAAATCAGTGGCACTAAGAACAAAAATCAATACATGGGACCTCATGAAATTGAGAAGCTTCTGTAAAGCCAAGGACACTGTCAATAGGACAAAACGACAGTCTACAGAATGGGAAAAGATTTTCACCAAACCTACAAGTGATAGAGGATTGATCTCTAAAATATATAAAGAACTCAAGAAACTAGAGCACAAAACCTTGAATAACCCAATCAAAAAATAGAGTTCAGAATTAAAAAGGGAATTATGAATGGCTCAAAGGCACTTGAAAAATTACTCAACTGTACACAAAAAAAAAGAAATGAAAAGTGCTCAACTTCTTTAGCCATCAGAGAAATGCAAATCAAAACAACTTTGAGATATCACCTGACAACTGTCAGATTGGCTAAGATAAAAGACACAAATGACAGCCTATGCTGGAGAGGTTGTGGAGCAAGGGGATCACTCCTTCATTGTTGGTGGGGGTGTAAGCTTGTTCAGCCACTTTGGAATGCAGTATGGTAGTTTCTCAGAAAACTGGGAATCAATCTCCCCAAGAATCCAGCAATACCACTTCTGGGTGTATACGGTGTATACACGAAAGATGCACATTTAAATTCCAAAGGCATTAACTCAACTATGTTTACAGCAGCATTATTCGTAATAGCAAGAACCTGGAGGCAACCTAGAGGTCCCTCAGCTGAGGAATGGATTAACAAACTGTGGTTCATCTATACAATGGAGTACTATTCAGCAGTAAGAAAAATGATATCCCAAAATTTGCAGGCAAATAGATGGATTTGGAGAATATTCTCCTGAGTGAGGCATCTCAAACCCAGAAAGATAAGCAGGGGGTGTACTCACTCATTAGTGGACTCTAAACAAACAAAAAAATAAAAGCAAAAAGCAAAGCATGTCCAAGGTGCAAATCACCATCCCTGAATAGCTTTAGATCTGAAATACCTGGGAGTGGCACCTTGGATCCCACTCCCTCTTGAGGAACACCTGACTCGTCTTGATGTTGGGGTGAGGAAACTGGCTCTCCCATGAGTGGATGCTGAACTGAGCAATACTGGGACCTTGCCACCTCCTGCCCATGCTTGTTTGGGAGGAGATGGGGAGATGTGGAGAAGAGAGAGTGGAGTTGGGGGTTGGAGGGGGAAGAGACCGTGAATAAGGATATGTAGGACTAGAAAAATGTGACTTTTTACATAAAAAAAAGAAAGAAAAAAAAAGAAGAAAAGAACCTAGAAACAACCTGTTTGCCCCTCAACTGAGGAATGGATTAACAAGCTTTGGTACATCTATACAATGGAGTACTACTCAGCAGTAAGAAAAAATGATATTATATAGTTTGTTGGCAAATAGATGGATATGGAGAATATCCTTATGAGAGAGGTTTCACAATCCCAGAAAGATAAGCAAAGAATGCATTCACTCATTAGTGGACTTTAAACAACAAAAAAAGCATGTCCAAGCTGCAAACCACAAACCCTGAAGAGCTTCTGATCTGAAGCACCTTGAACTGGCACTTTGGAGCCCATTCCTTCCAGCCTAACACTTAAGCCAGTCTTGATGTTGGGATGAGGAAAGTGGATTTGCCTGAAGTGGATGTTGATCTAAGCCACGTTGGGACCTTGGGACCTACTGTCCTTGCCGGGGAGGAGATAAGGAGATGGGGAGAAGAGTGACTTGTAGGGGCAGGAGGAGAAGAGCATTTGAACAAGGAGATACATGGATAAAAAATGAGACTTTATTGATAATAAATAAACAAGAAAAAAAGGTTAATTGTGATGAGTGAAAAAAATAATTAAAACATTTTGGGGATGAGATGTAAGAATAGAGTGATTGCTTACCATATGGAAGTTCCTGCTTCTGTCCCTAGAGTAAAGATTGAGTAGGCAATGGACAAAAAAAAAAAAAAAAAAAAAAAAAAAAAAAAAAAAAAAAAAAAAAAAAAAAAAAAAAGGATCAATCTATTTTATTATGTGAAATAAGACTGGCACAAAAAATCAAATACTGAATCATCCATCGTACTCAAATGTAGAGTCTGATATGTTCACCTTGCAGTTTTAGGGTAAGATGGCAACTATAGGAAGTAAGTGAGGGTTAAATGTAAAGGGCTTTATTCATGAGAGCAAGTGAGGAAAAAGTTACTATGATTAAACTATGGGGATGGCAATGCTTGCTGTTATCATCAAGTTAGAAGAAAGGATTTTGACAGGAATTGTCATGGAGTAATAACAAAATTTTGAGAATCTGGGATTAGCTTGCTTAGAGCAGTCCAGTACAACATATATGATTACAAACATTGTATAATGTGTCATAAATTGTGCAATACCCCTGTTTTTATGTTTCAGTGAAAATGAATTTGATTCAGGATAAAGACAAGAGAAGAATGACTAGAAAATTCAGGAGTGAAAGCCTGGTAAGACCCATTCTGACTTCAGCAAAAGTAGAAGAAAGGGTGAGAGGTTACACTGCCTTAATTTCCCAAGATCCCACTGTCCCAATATTGCTTAGTTCAGCCTCCACTCCTGGCAGATCCAGTTTTCTCTCCCCCAAACTCAAGACTGAGTCAGGTGTTCCTCTAGGGGGAGTGGGATCCAAGGAGTCAGTCCAGGGTGTTTCTGATCCCAAGCTGTTCAGTGGTTGTAGTTTGCAGCTTGGGAATGCTTTGCTTTTATTCTTGTTTGTTGTTGGTTTGTTTGTTTAGAGTCTACTAATGAGTGAGTACATCCGCTGCTTATCCTTTGCGTTTGTGATACCTCGCTCAGAAAGATATTCTCCAAATCCATCCATTTGTCTGCAAATTCTAGGATATCATTTTTTTCTTACTGCTGAGTAGTATTCCATGTGTAGATGTATGACAGTTTGTTAATCCATTCTTCAGTTGAAAGGCATCTAGGTTGTTTTCAGGTTCTTCCTATTACAAATAATGCTGCTATGAACATAGTTGAGCTAATGCCTTTGGAGTGTGACTGGGCATCTTTAGGGTATACACCCAGAAGTGGTATTGATGGGTCCTTGGTGAGATTGATTCTCAGTTTTCTCAGAAACCGCCATATTGCATTCCAAAGTGGCTGAATAAGCTTACACTCCCACCAACAATGGAGGAATGTTCCCCTTGCTGCGCATCCACTCCAGCATACCACAGATAAAAGCATAAAAAACAGAGTTCAAAAGATGGAAGATAGAATCTCTGAAGTGGAAGACTCGGTAGCTCAAATAGATATATCAGTCAAAGAAAATATTAAAACCAAAAAAAACCATAACTCAAATTACTCAGGAAATCTGGGACACCATGAAAAGACCTAACTTGAGAATAATAGGAATAGAAGAAGGAGAAGAATACCAGCTCAAAGGCACAAATGATGTTTTCAATAAAATCATAGAAGAAAACTTCCCTAACCTGAAGAAGGAAATGCCTATAAAGATACAAGAAGCTTACAGAACACCAAATAGATATGACCCCCCCAAAAAGCACGCCACATAATAATCAAGCCACAATAGATACAGAACAAAGAAAACATTTTAAGAGCTGCAAAAGAAAAGGGCAAACTTACATATAAAGGCAGACCCATCAGAATAACACCTGACTATTCAATGGAAATGATGAAAGCTAGAAGGGATTGGTCAGAAGTTATACAGATGCTAAAAGAGCATGGCTGCCAAGCTAGAATACTATACCCTGCAAAATTATCAAGCACCATAGATGAAGTAAACAAGATATTTCATGACAAAGTCATACTGAAACAATATCTATCTACCAATCCGGCTGTCATCTGTGTCTTTTCTCTTAGGAAATCTAATAGGTGTCAGGTGGTATCTCAAAGATGTTTTGATTCACATTTGTCTGATGGCTAAAGATGATAAGCACTTTTTCAGGTGCCTTTCAGCCATTCTTAATTCTTCTGCTGAGAATTCCCTTTTTAGATCTGAATCCCATTTTTTGATTGGGTTATTCAAGGTTTTGGGCTCTAGATTCTTGAGCTCTTTATATATATTAGAGATCAATCCTCTATCGCTTCTAGGGTTGGTGAAAATCTTTTCCCATTCTGTAGGCTGTCGTTTGTCCTTGGCTTTACAGAAGCTTCCCAGCTTCAGGAGGTCCCACTTATTGATTGTTGGTCATAGTGTCTTCTGCCACTGGTGTTATATTTAGGAAGTGGTGGCCTGTGCCAATTTGTAGAAGTGTATTTCCCACTTTCTTTTCTATCAAGTTAAAGTGGCTGGGTTTAAGTTGAGGTCTTTGATCCACTTGGATTTGAGTTTTGTGCAGGGTGACAGGCTCGGATTTATTTGCATTTTTCTACACACTACCATCCAGCTATGCCAACATCATTTGTTAAATATACTATCCTTTCTCCATTGAATATTTTGAGGCTCTTTGTCGAAGATCAGGTGTTCATAGGTTTTTGGGTTAATGTCTGGATCTTCAATTCTATTCCATTGATCCACAAGTCTGTTTTTATGCCAGTACCAGGCTGTTTTTATCACTGTAGCTCTATAGTATAACTTGAAGTCAGGGATGGTGATGCCTCCTGAGGTTCTTTTGTTGAGCAAAATTGTTTTGGCAATCCTGGCTTTCCTGTTATTCCAAATGAAATTGAGTATTTTTAATTCAAGTTCCATAAAATATTGTGTTGGGATTTGATGAGTAGCGCATTGAATCTATAGATTGCTTTTGGTAGAATTGCCATATTTACTATATAAGTGACCCAAAAAATTCTTCCAAGGAACTTCTACAACTGATAAACACCTTCAACAATGTAGCAGGATACACGATTAACTCAAAGAAATCAGTAGCCCTTCTATACACTAAAGATAAAAGAGCTGAAGAAGAAATAGAAATAAGGGAAACATTGACTTTCATAATAGCTGCAAACAGTATTAAATACCTTGGAGTAACTATAACCAAATAAGTAACAGATCTATTTGACCAAAATTTTAAATCGCTGAAGAAAGAAATTGAAGAGGATATCAGAAAATGGAAAACTCTCCCATTTTTCCTGGATAGGTAGGATCATTTCCTATTTTTACATAAATTTGTCACTAATATTTGGTATTTTCTTATGAAATATTTAGTATGCCTGGAGCTTTACATTATGATTCAAACATCCACTATCTAAAGTATTTCAGAAAAGAAAACACTGAGATCTAATGTTACATGACATATACCTATTAACACCTGGTTTTAACAAAGAAACCAAAAATACACAATGGAAAAAAAACTTCAACAAATGGTGCCAGCATAACTGGATTGTGGCATGTAAAAAATGCAAAAATATATATATATATGTGTGTGTGTGTGTGTGTGTGTGTTTGTGTGTGTGTGTGTATTGCCCTACATAGAACTCAAATCCAAGAGGGTAAAAGACTTCCACATAAACCCAGTTATACTGAAACTGACAGAAAAAAGAATATGTGGAACATAGTCTTGACTGTATTGGCCCAGGAGACCTCTTTCTAAATATAATACCATTAGCACAGACTCTGAAAACAAAAATTAATAAATGGGACCTCCTGAAACTGAGAAACTTCTATAAAGCAAAGGATATGGTCAATAACACAGAAATGACAGCCTACAGAATGAGAAAATATCTTCACAAACTCTGTGTTTGACAGAGGGCTGATCTCTAATATATACAAAGAACTCAAGAAACTGGAGATGAAAAAGCAAGTAATCCAATTAAAAATGGGGTACAGATAGAAACAGGAATAGAGAATTTTCAACAGAAGAATCTCAAATACCTGAAAGACACTTAACATCCTTAGCCAAAAGGGAAATACAAATCAAAGGAACTCAGAGATATCATCTTACTCCTGCCATAATGGCTAAGATCAGAATTGCCAAGATCAAAAACACTATAGACAAACTATGATGGAAGGGGAACACTCCTCCATTGTTGGTGGGAATGTAAACTTGTACAGCCAGTATGGAAATTAGTATGGCAGTTTCTCAGAAAACTTGGAATCAATCTACCTCATGATCTATCAATACCACTCGTGGGCATACACCCAAATGAATCACATTTATTCCACAAGGATGTTTGCTCAGCTATCTTCAATGCAGCATTATTTATAATATCCAGAACCTGGAAAGAAGCTAGAGACCCCTCAACTAATAATAGATAAAAAAAAAAAAGTGGTGTGTTTACAGAATGGAATACTGTTCAACAGAAAAGAAAGTTACATACTGCAATTTTCAGGCAAATAGATGTAACTAGAAAAAAAAATCCTGACTATGGTACACCAGACCCAGAAAGACAAACAAAGTATCACTCATAGGTGGAGTTCAGACATAAAGCAAAGGATAAGCAGGCTACAATCCACAAACCCTGATCAGTGACATAACAAAGAAGGCCCTGAATGCCACATGCATAAATCCCTGTGGGAAGGGGAAATAGTAAGATCTCTTAAGTAAATTGGGAGTACGTCTTGGGAGGGGGTAAAGTGAGGTGGGAAGAAAACATGAGGGAATGGGATGGTTGAGGTTGAAGAGAGACATCGAGGGAGAACAAGGAAATAGGTATCTTGATGGAGCAATTTGGGGGTGGAGGAGAAACCTGGTGTTAGGAAAATACCTAAAAATACACAAAAGTACACAAGCAATAGTTGAAGAGGGTGTCTGAAATGGCTTTCCCCTATAACTAAATTGATGACCTCAGAAATTGTCAAAGAGAGGAAGAAGAGATTATATGAGCAAAGTGGTCAAAATCATGTTGAGGAAAACCACAGAGGCAGCCAGCCTGAGTTATTGGGAGCTAACTGACTGGAATTTCAACTGGGGAACCTAAATGTGACCAAACTATGCTCTCTGAAGGTGGAATACAGTTGTATGGTCAGGGTAGTTTGTGAGGTTCTGACATACTCTCATATCTAGGAGTATCAGCTTTCTCTTGCCTTTGTATTTGGACATTTTCTCTTGTTTTGTGAACTCTATTAAATTTAGTTATGGCCTAACCTTTTATATTCCAAGTAAACATAATATCTCATGGGAAGAAGTGGATAAATTTCCTCTTTCCTTTCAGTATCTCTGGTTATTGACTAGTTTTCATTTTGTGTTTATGTATAATAAAACAGAATATCACCTTATATTTTTATGTCTATGTTTTTATTTCTGACACTATTTCCAGTTTCTACAACAATAAATGCCATAAACACCTATCTTTAATTCCTGAGTAATATTAAAAAAAAACTATAAAATGTGAAAGCGTCAACACTGGAGTATAATAAGTAAGTGAAAATGAATTAATTTCCCATTATTTTATATATACCTTTAACTTACAAGTACTGTAATTTATTTCACTTGTAGTAACTTGATAAATCTGGTATACTGGCATGTTTCCATTCTCACTTGTATTTTCTTTTTTACTGCTGTCAAGGATCCAGTAAGGTCAGTTCATTCAAAATCCAATTCATAAATTGCCTAAATTCCATATGTTCAAAAGGGAAATGAAATATGACTTGCTTATTTTGCTTGGACAGCATGATGAATTTATCTGCTTGAGAAATTTCCCGAAGAAAAGTTTTAGATTGTGGCATAGGAGGTTAGAAAATAGACCGGGGTGTGGTTTGTGAACAGAAATTGAAATGTATCCCACAATATTCAAATCAATAAAGAATATGTATGTGCCTTAATAAATTACTTGCCATGTCTTATATATATTGATGCTAAATTTATTTGATTATTTGATAGATAATAAAATTTACTATAAATACTAATACATTAACTAGAGCATAAAATTTTGAGTAAAAATAGCCATATTATATATTTTTAAAGACTGCAATAGATACAAGCAAATGATGTGTTTGATGAACTATGAAATAAAATTAGAAATCTCCCCTAAATTTGAAGCAGATTGGAGCTTCATTTAATTAAAAAATTTCTACTGTTTGCTTTCAATGAATATTTTGTAGAGCTTTCACTTAAAGGTAGAGATTCAGAAGATGACCTGATTAAGTATTACATAACTACATAAAGCCTATTCATTCTTGGGCAACTAAGTAGCACCAATGGAATCTCTGGAGGCCATTGGTAAATATGTACATGTAAAGTTTAACGTGGGTCAACTCATTGACTCTTAGTATTCCATCAAAGTTTTGTACTACACAGCTGTAGCCAGTGCTTCCTGGTGGTCAAAAGAATCATATAATTTAGTGTAGAATATATACACTTGGAACAAATTCTTGAAAAATTTTTTCACACTTGAAATGTAGCCTTGCATGACAGACTGCATTCCATCTGCTTTTCAAAATATGAACTATGGGAAAGTGCCAGTGCACACTGATTCTGTCTAAGCAAGTCATTGATTTCTTTCATCATCAGCTAGTTTTGCTAATTTGATGAGGTCCCATGGCAATGGGCTGTCCTTTGAGTTTCCCAAGTGACTCCAGTGGAGAGGAAAGCTGTTTCTCCCATCTGGCAAGCCTAATAAATTAATTAAGGTAATAAATGTCATGCCATCTGCACCTAATGTGTGAAGGACATTAATCAGGCCATCCCTCGCAGCTGGGTGCCTCTTTAGGGTATAGCCACCTGGAACACAAATGGGGCAATGTGTCAGTGGAGGAGATCAACAGCACATGATACAAGAGTGTTAGATCTCCTGCCTCTGACTCGTTTGTGGGAATTCCGTTTCTCTATCAGACTCTGCTTTTACTAAATGAAATCTGCACTAATACAACGTTTAACTGTATGCAGCACATTTAATTATGAATTTCATTTAATAATAAATCATATGAAAAGAGAGAAAGGTGGTTTTTATAATACAAATATCTTAGTTATATCCTAAAATATATTCTAATACATATATATATATAAAATATTGCACAATAGTTAATATTGAAAAAGCTGCTTATTAACATACTTTTTCAGGAAGCTGGCTTAATATTTTGAAAAAACTTCCAGGTGAGCACAGTTGAAATTTAGTGCTATAAATCCTCACCTTAATACTGCTTTAGCTGCATATGTATGCTTTTATGTTTAGTCACTTTGTTGTATTTTTTTTTTTATTACTCTTGAACCATAATCTCTGATCCACTAGTTATTTGGAAATATATTTTCTCTTTCGAAGTGTTTGGAGATTATTTTTTGCATCTTATTTATTTTTCTCAGCTATATATCTGACAGATGATTCAGATCCAGAATATTAAAATAAGTAAATAAAAACTATCAAGGAAACAGACGATCTGATTTAAAAAAAAATGGACTAAAGAGTTATCACTGCAAGGAATAAAATGGTTTAAAATACTTCCTTAAGTGTTCATTGCCCTCAGATATTAGGGAAATAAAATTTTAAACAAGTTTGGGATTTTATCTTACCACAGTTAGAAGAGCTAAGATTAATTAACAGAGCAATTGACAACAGAAGCGGCTCAGTAATGAGGAAAGAAGAATCTTCAGCGAAGTTGATGAAGACTTAAATTGGAGCATGCAATCTGGAAGCTTTTATGGGGAATCGTCAAACCCCTGAAAATTAACCTACCATCTGAAAGGGTTGCACCAGTCTTTGTATATGCCCATAAGATTCACAATTCTCCTTCACTGACACTTGTTCGGCAATGTTCATTGCTGCCCTGTTCATAATAATCAGTAAATAAAACAACTAAATGTTTTAATGATATGGATGGATAAGAAAAATGTGGAACATATACCTAATGCAATATTACCAACTATAAAAAAGTGAAATCATGCAATTTGCAGGTAAACAGGTTGACTTAGAAAATAGTAGCCTAAATTGAGGTAATCCAGACCCCAAAAGACAGATAACAGATGTTCTTTCTTATCTGTTTTTCTGAGCTACAAATCTTTCAATGTGGAATAATCTTTATGTACAGAATGTGACTATATGTTGCTATGATTAGTTTTAATAAACAAGCTGACTGACTAATACCTGAACAGAATGAAATTAGGTAGGAAAGGCAAACTGAGAATTATGGGATGAGAAGGGTTTCACTCACAGTAGTCTCCAGCCAGCCAGAGAACGAGTTGAACACAAAAATGGAATAGACGTCAAAGCCAGCAGCATTAAGGCAGCACATAGATTAGTAGAAGTGGATGAAGTTGTAAGAGCTAGCGTGTAAGAACCCTGACTTATTGGCTGAGCATTTATAATTTATATTAATTATCCAAGTCAGTTGTATAGGAAGCCGCTGCAAGTTATTTGGGAATAAGTACTCGGCACAGGGGAAATTTCCCTACAGTAGGTACACAAGACAGTGTAACTACCAAAACCAGGAAGGTATAAAGGACCGTGGGGTTAGTTTGTGTGACTTGGGCTGACAATGCTTTCCAGAATAAACATAGCTTAGTAAAACACCTGTGCAAGGCAAAAAAGAAAAGGAAAAGAAAAAAAAAAAAAAAAAAAAAAACACTTTGAGTGCTTAATTCAAATTATTTGGTCAGGAGTCCAAGTAACTGCAAAAATAATACAGACTCTTGTTGTTTGCCTTGGTTTTCTCTCAGAGGCTGAAGGTTAATCGCTATTTCTAAGGATAATTAGGATGCAGGACTAGAATTACTGAGCTAGGTCTAAGCTGAAAGCCCTTTCTTTATTCTAGTTTCGAATGTACCTGAAAATACTATGTAAGCTGTCACTAAATGAGAACAACTAATTGTCATAACCATCCACATCACCTTTTAACAGTAACAATGACCAGCATGCCAAGATATTTACAAATGTAAAATAAATGACACAGAGGTAGTGACTAGTAACATTATGTATCTTAGAAAAGAATCCATCACTGCAATTTGCTACACCAACATAATCCCTCATAACGTTCCTTAAATCATTAAATTCTTATGCCTATTACTACAGAGAAATATGGCCACTACTCTTCTTCAAAAGAACCTTCCTTTACAGGAAATGGAGAACATAGCAGGAAATTACAACTGTACACAACAGAGATAACACCAACAGGTGGAATACCTAAGTCTATACCACAGATCCTTTGTCTGTAGTTATGGAAACATTAAGGACGTGGGTGATGAAAGAAAATCAGGAATTCTACTGTGAATCAGTTTTTTTTAAGAAGTATTTTCATAAACAAGCTTTAACAATGTCAATATCAATTGACATGTTAATATAGAACAGTAAAATTTTCATAGGGTCTCACACTTAGGAAAAGAACTACAGGCATTTAATGACTTCTGTGGCATGTGCAGGGGCAGGGGTAAGTTATCCAATACAAAATGGTCAACGCTTAAACCATATATGCTGTACTAACAAAAAAGTACTCAGCATGTTGAGATGTGGATGACTTTCTGTATGCTGTGAATATGTGTTGCTTCCAATGGTTTATAAAGAATCTGTTTTGGCCTATGGTGACAGAGCTTAGAGCCACGCAGGTAATCCAAGCAAAGAGTGAGGAAGAAGAAAGGCAGAATCAGGGCAAGCGTGCAAGCTGCTGGGCAAACAACATGTAATAAAACACAGGTAAGTCATGAGCCAAGTGATGATATATAGATTAATAAGAATGGGTTAAGATGGAAGAGCTAGTTAACAAGAAGGCAGAGCCATAGACCAAAAAGTTTGCATTTAATATAAGCCTCTGTATGTTTATATAGAGCCAAGCCACTGTGGGACACAGGAAAGCTTCCAGCTACAATGTTGTATTTGTACTGTCATACATGATATGCATACACATACAGAGAGACACACAAGTATGTAACAATAATAATCAAAGAAATATGGGGTTGGAGAGATGCCTTAGAGGTTAAGAGTACTGGTTGCTCTTCCAGAGGTTCTGATTTCAGTTCCCAGCAATCATATGGTGGCTCACAACCACCTAGTAATACCCTGTTCTAGAATGCAAGTATACATGCAGATTACTCATATACATAAATTATAAAATAAAAATTAAAAATAATTAAAGAGATCGAAATAATCAATTTGAGACTTGGGGAACAAAAAAGAAATGTACAGTGGAAAGGTAAGAGAAAGTGATTTAATTACATTTTAAATTGAAATGTGTGAAAAGTAATAAGGGAACAAATAAATAGGAAAAAGGAAGGGCTTATAGAATGGGAGCTTTATTTGAGCTGTGATTCAGAAAATAAGGGACTATCATAGTAGCATTCAACAAGGATGTTAGAACAGAAGCTGTGTTTTGACATGTTAAAATACAATCAGGAAGCAGAGAGAAACCACTCTGGAAATAGTAAAACTTTTTAAACTTCAAACCCTGCTATCCATGACTCTCTCCCTCCAGTAAGGTCATACCTTCTAGATCTCAAACAACCCCATGAGCAATTGGGGATTAAGTGTTGAAATCCATGTTCCTGTAGGAGACACAAAGCCTGATGTTTAGGGAAGAGGGAATGGATCTGGAAGTAACTGAGGAAGAAGGTGGTCAGAATCATTGTGCAGAATTCTCAGAATAAAAAGAAATAATAATAATAATAAATAAATAAAATAATAATAAAAATAAATAGGTAATGACAGAAGTCTGCAGCTTCTGGAATTACCTATTTGTTTATTTATTTTGGTGCTATGTGGTGATTTTATAGACACTTGTTTACTAGGCAAGAGCTTTATTAGTGAATCACAGCCCACAACTGTTATTATTTAATTTTGAAACATTTCATAAATTTATTCAGATGTGCCTTCAAATTACTCCAGTACAGGTGGTCTTAAAACTTGTAACTTAACTGTCTTAGCCTTTGGAGTTGCTCCTATCATTTTTAATATTTTTTTTGAGGCCCAACTAAGACACACCTCTGAAGGAGTGTGTATATCATTGATTTTCCTAAATCCTAAACTTGAAAAATCATATTTTTAAATTAAGGGAAAATAAAATCAAGACAGAGAAATAGAATTGAGCAAAGGAAAGTGAACATTATTTATTATATCAAAAAGGAAAAACCGTGGAGGCTAAGATAAGGAACATGAGTAATTCAGAAAAAAAGAAGTATGTTTTATGATATATTTTGAATATAGTGTATTTTAATTTGAATCTCAGAAGTGTATTTGTGTGTTCTAATTTAAAGAGGTTGTTGAAAGTAAATTTGGCCAGGATTAAGCCAGGTGGTTTGGTACATTGCCTAGAAAAAAACCTAATCCCTAAAAATATTCACATTTATAATACGTAGACAACATTTATTCATCTCAATGATTAAAATTAACTAATTAGTGCAATTTATCATCTATTCTTCTTGAAGTGAAAGGGTTTTTGTTCTGATCTTTCAACAGATAATACAGTCTAGTCTTCATAGCTGTCTAAAATGCAGTTGAGGGTTATTTTTAGTCAACACATTAGACACACTGCTGTAGTCTGCATTTCTCATCAAAGAACATGAATAGGCAGTAAATGCAAAGTATAAAAATTGTCAGGAAAAAAAGATTAATAAAAAAGGATTGTCATTTACTCTCCCATCTTCATGATCTATTTTAAATCAGGCTCTAACATATTAACTTCTTTCTTTAAATTAGACAATAAAATCTGTATTTTAATGTATTCCATATTTTAAAACATTTTTCTTTTAATGTATATATTAATAAAAGTATATAAATACATATACAAGCAGTAATAAGAACTTATAAGAAACCAATTCTGAAAACTTTTATTTGCAAGGCATCAAGTTTATATTTAACAAAATCCCTTTATGAAAATGAATAAAATTAAATCTTTAAAACTTCCAGAATGCATCCCCTACAAGATTGTCAGCCAAGAGAGAGCAAATAGTTTGGGAGATGCTGGCAAGTCAGTTGGTATTTCTGTAAGGATAAGGTAAGATGTAAAGTTCTATGATCTATAGGAATGCTCATCCAAACCTTTCATCATTTTGCAAGTTTACTCTAGTTTTAATCAAGGTTCAATTCAAAGAATATTGTGGTAAAATTGCTTATCAAATAATTGCATGTGGCTACTTATGAAGCAATGACAAGTTAAGAATTCAGAGATTCGGGAATATCATGAAAACTGCTTAATATAAATTGAGTTTAATCTCTCAAGATTCACATGTATAGTGGAAGGAGAGAAGAGAACAAATGCCTTTAACCTCCAGGCATCATCCCACTCCTACTAACACACACAAATAAGACCTAAAATATAATTTCAAATCATATTTAAAAGTCTGGTTTTTGAAGCACATAACTTACTCTCTTGCTTAACTTTCTGAGCCAATAGTATTCACAACGCTGGAACCAGTTTTTGACAGCAAAATCAAGCCATTATTTCTATTGCCTTCAGAGCTATGATTGCATGTCCCCTCAAATGACACTGACTGGTAATCACCCTGCAAGTCTATGCTGGCAATGAGCCTGCATGCTATTCTGGATTCCTAGTGAATCTAGAACGGTTAAGTGACATGACTGGCTAAAGTTGAGGCTGGGTGAGCCAGAAGATGGATGAGTTCTTTTTTTCCTAATGTTTTTCTGAAATACAGTAGCTCAGTTGCCCCTATTAAGACTCATCCCACTCAGAACAGTAACACAAGCTATAAATTTTCAATGGGCATAGTAACACTCCCAGCCATATTTTATCTTCTTATCTTCATGCCTCACTCCCCTCTTGGCATTCTGCAGACTTCTAATGCGGTGTTTTGCTTCAGGACCTGTTTTCTAGGGAATTCTGACAAGGACAAAGAAAAGGTGAAATTCATCTACCCCGATGTACAGTATTTTCTCCTCGTATTGTGTACAAGTGAGCTCAGAGCTATGCTCAGATTCTCAGGAAAAAGGGTATGCTTTGAGTGGATATCCACATGGAAACTAGACAGATATTTTTCAGAAAAAAAAAATCTGGTTTTATCAGTAGCTAAATTCACAGCTGTCTTAAATATTATTATAACTGGGGTTTTCTTTTTCTTGTTGTTTTGTTTTGTTGGTTTTAATTTTATTATTATTATGAACAAAGAAGTCACACTTTCTATCCTTGTATATCCTTATTCAAGGTCCCTTCTCCCTCCTGCTACATCAGGTCATTCTTTCTTCTCCACAACTCCCCATCCCCTCCCTGGGCAGGCAGCAGGCAGTCCCATGGTCCCACTGCCCCAATATTACTTAATTCAATCTCCACTCCTGGCAGATAAAACTGGGTTTTTCAAAATTCAGGAAGACAGGATAGTCAAGTGTGTGTGTTTGTGCATGAGTGCCTGCGTGTGTTCCAGCATATCTCTCTCTCTCTCTCTCTCTCTCTCTCTCTCTCTCTCTCTCTCTCTCTCTCTCTCTCTCTCTCTCTCTCTGCTGGTGTGTGTGTGTAGAAAAGAGTGAATGACTGAAGGATTTATAAAACAGTGACCTAAGTACCAGTTGAGGCAGCTTGTCCCTTTGCATCAGGCAAGCTGTATCTATTTGGATTTAGCATATTTAGTGCTTTTAACAAGTGGGATCTGAGACTATTCCATTGAAAGAAGAGGGTAGGTTCTAAGATTCTGTGACATATGTGAATGTTCATCAAAAGCCTCTCATGACTCTATTCTTAGAGAAGTCAGTGTTTGGTCTACCACTGCGGGGGACAAACAGCTCTACATGCTCACTGAAGGTGATAAAGAAAGAACTGAGTCATGGAAGAGAAATGACACAATTTATTCTTTAACGTGGGACACTTTCAAGAGGGAGAAGAGCTGAAATTATTCACATTACATCAGTTAAAACATGTAAATCTATTTCAAGACTCAGAAGGCACAGACAAAATGATAGCTGTGAAATTCAGGCTAGCCTAAGCTGTATAGTATGTGCCAGGAGAACCAGACATGTAAAGAGAGACCCCACCTCAACAAGAAACAAAAATAGATATCTTTCAGTATGGAAAATTTTCAAAAAGGCATGTTACAGAAAAAAAGTATAGAACTTTAAATTATGTACTTTAACATTTTGAACTCTTATTCAATTTACTACATCCTTTAATAATTTTAGGGCATAATGTTTTCTATTGTTTTTGAAAATCAATATCAAACATTATATTAAAAAGCTGGATCTGCCAGGCAGGAGTGAAGACTGAACTAAGCAATATTGGGACAGTGGGACCATGGGACTGTCTGCTGCCTGCCCAGGGAGGGGATGGGGAGGTGTGGAGAAGAGAAAATGAACTGATGTGTTGGGAGGGGGAAGGGACCTTGAATAAGGATATACAAAGATAGAAAGTTTGACTTCTTTGTTCATAATAATAAAAAAAGCAAAACATTCAGAATTGATAACAAAAATCCTCATACAGTAGTAAAACTTCTGATTTCTGTAACATACATGAAGCACAAAAAAATAAAGTCTAAAGCTTCTCAAGCCAGGTTAGGCTCAGCTACAGATAAAGAAAGCACAGTAGGCCACAGCTAATGCCCAGGGATGCACTATGGCCACTACAAATTTCTGCTAAGCAATCCTTCTACAGACAAACCAGAAGTTTTGGTTTGGATTGGTTTGGTTTGGTTTGGTTTTGTGTGTGTGTGTGTGTGTGTGTGTGTGTGTGTGTGTGTGTGTGTGTGTGTGTTTCAAATCACTTTATTCACTACTGAGTGAGTACATCCCCTGCTTATCCTTCTTGATTTGTGAGCACTCGCTAAGTAGAATATTCTCCAAATCCATCCATTTGCCTCTGAATTTTAGTATTATCATTCTTTCTTATTGCTGAGTAGTACTCCATTGTGTAAATGTACCACAGTTTGTTACTCCATTCCTCAGCTGAGGGGAACCTAGGTTGTTTCCAGGTTCTTGCTATTAGGAATAATGCTACTATGAACATAATGTTTTTAGTTGATATCACTATATAAATATTATTAATGAAAGTTATATTTGATTTTGCAATTTGTTACTGATTTCTAAAATGTTTTAGAATACTAACAGGTAGAAAATAATTTGTCTACAAAAAGATTAAATATAGAATAATTTTTAATCACACTTTCAAATATATCTGAAATTATGGTTATTAGTTTATAGTCTTGTGTATTGTTATTCTCTTAGAAAAAGCTTAAAATGTTATAGCATACACACATATATCCACATGTAAGTAATTAATTTTATCTAGGTAATGACTAATTTTATTTAATTCTTTATTGTTTTTTTAGTGCAGTATGTAGGCTTTCTCTTTTATGAATAAAGTCACATTTTCTATCCATGTATATCCTTGTCCAAGGTCTCTTCCCCCGCCCACCCCCTCAAGTAACTTTCTCTTCTCCACATCTCCCCATCTCCTGCCCAGGAAGAGCAGGAGGTCCCAAGGTCCCAATATTGCTCAGTTCAGCATCCACTCCTGGCAGATCAAGTTTCCTCACCCCAACATCAAGACTGAGTAAAGTGTTCCTCTAGAGGGAGGGGGATCCAAGGTATCAGTGTTTCAGATTCCAAGCTGTTCAGTGGTTGTGATTTGCAGCTTGGAATGCTTTGCTTTTTGCTTTTTGCTTTTTGTTTAGAGTTCTCTAATGAGTGAGTATATCCCCTGCTTATCTTTCTGGGTTTGTGATACCTTGCTCAGGAGGATATTCTCCAAATCCATCCATTTGCCTGCAAATTTTAAGATATCATTTTTTGTTACTGTTGAGTAGTTCTCCATTGTGTAGATGTACCACAGTTTATGAATCCATTCTTCAGTTGAGGGGCATCTAGGTTGTTTCCAGGTTCTTGCTATTATGAATAATGCTGCTATGAACATAGTTGAGCTAATGCCTTTGGAGTACAAATGTGTGTCTTTAGGGTATACACCCAGAAGTGCTATTGCTGGATCCTTGGGGAGATTGATTCCCAGTTTTCTGAGAAACCATCATCCTACATTCCAGAGTGGCTGAACAAGCTTACACTTCCACCAACAATGAAGGAGTGTCCCCTTGCTCTGCAACCTCTCCAGCATAGACTGTCATTTGTATCTTTTATCTTAGGCAATCTGACAGGTGTAAGGTTGTATCTCAAAGTTGTTTTGATTTGCATTTCTCTGATGGCAAGAAGTTGAGCACTTTTTCAAGTGCCTTTCAGCCGTTCATAACTCTTCTGCTGAGAGTTCCCTTTTAGTTCTGAACTGCATTTTTTAATTGGGTTGTTCAAGGTTTTGGGCTCTAGTTTCTTAAGTTCTTTATATATTTTAGAGATCAGTCCTCTATCACTTGTAGGGTTGGTGAAAATCTTTTCCCATTATGAAGGCTGTCGTTTAGTCCTATTGACATTGTCCTTGGCTTTATTATGCACAATACATTGAGTTTCCAAATATTAATACAGAAACAATGACATTTTGATGCTGCAGTGGATTTATATTATACTTTATAAAATAATACACACTTTGCCCATCAAATTTAATAATTTTCTAATATCTGTTTTTATGATTTTTCTTTTTTATAATTATTAATTTTTATAAAAATAACTGATGATTCTAATTTAAAAGTATCCAGTTTCATCAAATGCCATTATTTTTACTTACTACTGTCATTTAATCATTATTTAGTTATGTTAAGCTTGCTTAAGAAAATTGAAGAAAAAAATAAACCACTTCAAAAGAAAAAACAAAATCAGTCTTTGACTTTCTATGGAATCATAGAACACACTGACTAGCCAAAATAAATAAATAAATCCTGAGTTAAATTTTTTCATGTCTAAAGGCATCATCTTTTCCAACTTTACTCTAGAAAATTATTTTAACTAGAGAAGCAGTATGCTAGCAAAAATATAGATTAAAAAGACAATAAAACAGAAAGAGAATGCAGAAATAAATATACCCATGTATTCTTAACTGACTTTAGAAAAAATTCCAATGACCTACATTTTAATAATTGGTGGGTGATGAGAAAACTGCATGTGCAGCAAATTAAGCCAGAACTTCTCTGTATGAAGATGTCATGATTAAATATTTCTCCATCCAGTTACGACGCAGCTGATTAAAAAGACACAAACTAGAATATATTAAAAATAAAAAGCAATATAGACATATTTTCAGTATAAAAGTGGATTAGTTATGTCAATATGATTTTCCAAAGAATTAAATCAATAAATACCATTAGTTATCTTACTACTAAGTACAGACAAGATCACTATGTAAAAGAAAACTGAGTACTCCTATATTTATGGATACACATTCCTATATACCCCAGATAAAAAATAAACTTTCGTCTTAAGTTTTTAGTTAAAATAAGTCACCAATAAATATTCTCATTTATACATGAAACCACCACATATTGATCTCACGGAGTAAGAGACTGGCAGGGTTATCATAAAGGGGACTAAAAAGAAGACTAGAAAAAAGAAAATTGTCAAATAAAATACACAAATACACACAAAATTAAGTTCTCGTTTTTATTGCACAGTAGTATAATAATTTATAAGATAAAATGATGCCATTTCAAGACTTCTAGAAAAAGTTTTGAATATTTCAAAACAAAGAAATAATGGATTTGTGAAGTGATAAGTCTTCTATTCTGATTTTAATGGGCATTTACATGTATATTTCTAATATAGTGGGACATAAATTTATAATCTCCTATTTTCTTTCTCTAATTGCTTATACTTTCTTCTCTCCTCTATTTTCTGATTTACCAAAATATATAAAATTTATGAATTTAGACAACTAGGTTTTTTTTATGTATGTGCACTTACTAATAAAATGGTTGTAATAAGTTTCTGGCCTGCCTGACTGGTGGTCCAGATTCACAGACCTGCAATCCCAAACCAACTAGCTCAAAATAATCACACAAAGGCTTACATTAATTTCATGCTGCTTGGCCTAAGGCTCAGGTATATTGCTGGTTAGCTCCTGCACCTTTATTCAGCCTGTTTCCATTAATCTGTATTGTCACATGGCCCATGGCTCAACTGTGCTACTTTTACATGTTGATTCTAAGCTGCTGGATGGTGTCTCTCTTGACTCTGCCCTCCTTCCCCTATTCATGCTCTGATTTCCCCACCTAATACTAAGATGCATACCACAGGCCAAACTGTCTCTTTATTATAGGATGATATTCACAATATACAGAAAGATATCCCATGTCAAATGGCTGTAAGTTTTCCTATAGTTAGTTATATTCAGCAATTATTATAAAGTTTTCTAAAATTTCTGCCATAACACAAATTGGATTATGTATTAAGATGTAATAGATTTTATGATTATCTAATTTTCTTTTTTTTAAGAAAATAACATTTATTTCTTATTGTCAAGAGGAAGCTGGATAACTTTTCAAAAGAAAAATAAAGCATAATATGTGATTCATATATATATACATATATATATATATATATAGACACTGGACTACCAATTTTTTAAATGGCTGTGCTTAGAGACATCATCCTTTGTTACTGAAATAATTAAAACATAGCTTAATATTTATGTTGTGATTGTTCCTCCTAGCTCCTTTCTGGAGTTTATCCTATGCTTCATTATTTACATTTTTCTTTGTCTTCTTATAATCATATAGCATCAGGTTTGGCTCCTTTTTTGTAAACTTTAGCATGTTTTATAATTGAATAGTGACTACAGTATTTCAATTTTCTTCATAATCATCCACATTGATATTTACTATTGCCCTTAGGGATTTTCTTTAGATATCAAAATTTCCTCTTCACAAGAGAAAGGAAAAGGTTTTCTTTTTTTTTTTTTCCCCCCAAGGGCGATAATGCAAATAAGATTGCTATACATATATTTACTTTGTGTTCAGCTTTCCCTCTGAATTTTTTTTCCATCCCTATGTATCCTTATTCAAGGTCCCTTTCCCCTTCCACCACATCAGGTCATTTCACTTCTCCGCAACTCCCTGTACCCTCCCTGGGCAGGGAGCAGACAGTCCTATGGTCCCACTGACCCAATAATACTTGGATCAGTCTCCAATCCTGGCCAAATCCAGTTTTGTCCACCCTCCTTCAAGAGTGAGTCAGGTGTTCCTATAGTTGGAGTGGGGACCGAAGGGTCAGTCTAGAGTGTTTCTGATCCCAAGATGATCAGTGGTTGTTGTTTGCCGTTTGGTCATGCTTGGCTTTTTTCTTGTTTGTTTGTTTAGAGACCACTAATGAGTGAGTACTTCCCCCGCTTATCTTTCTGAGATTGTGATACCTTGCTAAGGAGGATATTCTCCAAATCCATCCATTTGCCTGTGAACTTTAGGGTATCATTTTTTTCTTACTGCTGAGTAGTATTCCATTGTGTAGATGTACCACAGTTTGTTAATCCATTCTTCAGTTGAGGGACATCTAGGTTGTTTCCAGGTTCTTGCTATTACAAATAATGCTGCTATGAACATAGTTGAGCTAATACCTTTGGAGTGTGAATGTGTCTCTTTAGGGTATGCACCCAGAAGTGGTATTGCTGGGTCCTTGCGGAGATTGATTCTCAATTTTCTGAGAAACCACCATATTGCATTCCAAAGTGGCTGAACAAGCTTACACTCCTACCAACAATGGAGGAGTGTCCCCCTTGTTCCACATCTTCTCCAACATAGGCTGTCATCTGTGCCTTTTATCTTAGCCAAACTAACAGCTGTCAGATGGTATCTCAAAGTTGTTTTGATTTGCATTTCTCTGATGGCTAAAGATGAAGAGCACTTTTTCAGGTGCCTTTCAGCCATTCGTAGTTCCTCTGCTGAGAATTCCCTTTTTTGATCTGTACCCCATTTTTTGATAGGGTGATTCAAGGTTTTGGGCTCTAAATTCTTGAGCTCTTTATATACCTTAGAGATCAGTCCTCTATCACTTGTAAGGTTGGTAAAGATCTTTTCCCATTATGTAGGCTGTCTTTTGTCCTATTGACAGTGTCCTTGGCTTTGCAGAAGCTTACCAGCTTCAGGAGATCCCACTTATTGATTGTTGGTCTTAGGGTCTGTGCCACTGGTGTTATATTTAGGAAGTGGTGGCCTGTGCCAGTTTGTAGAAGTGTATTTCCCACTTTCTTTTCTATCAAGTTCAAAGTGGTTGGGCTTAAGTTGAGGCCTTTAATCCACTTGGATTTGAGTTTTGTGAAGGGTGACAGGCATTTTTCTGTACACTTCCATCCAGCTATGCCAACACAATATGTTAAAGATACTATCTTTTTTCCATTGGATATTTTGGGCCTCTTTCTCAAAGATCAGGTGTTCATAGGTTTTTGGGTTAATGTCTGGATCCTCAATTCTATTCCATTGGTCCACAAGTCTGTTTTTATGCCAGTACCAGGCTGTTTTTATTACTGTAGCTCTATAGTATAGCTTGAAATCAGGGATGGTGATACCTCCTGAGGTTCTTTTGTTGAGTAAGATTGTTTTGACAATCCTGGCATTCCTGTTATTCCTAATGAAATTGAGTATTGTTCTTTCAAGGTCCAAAAAATATTGTGTTGGAATTGATGGGCAGTGCATTGAATCTACAGATTTGGTAGAATTGCCATTTTTACTATGTTGATCCTACCCATCCAGGAACATGGGAGAGCTTTCCATTTTCTGATATCCTCTTCAATTTCTTTCTTCAGTGATTTAAAATTTTTGTCAAATAGGTCTGTTACTTCTTTGGCTATAGTTACTCCAAGGTATTTAATACTACTTGCAGCTATTATGAAGGGTAATGTTTCCCTTTTTTTTTTTTTTTTTTCAGCTCTTCTGTCTCTAGTGTATAGAAGGACTACTGATTTCTTTGAGTTAATCCTGTATCCTGCTACATTGCTGAAGGTGTTTATCAGCTGTAGCAGTTCCTTGGAAGAATTTTGTGGGTCACTTATGTATACAATCATATCATCTGCAAATAGAGATAGCTTCACTTCTTCTTTTCCAATTTGTATCCCCTTAATCTCTTTTCGTTCCCTTTTGCTTTGTCTAAAACTTCAAGAACTATATTGAATAGATAAGGGTAGAGAGGAAATCCTTGTCTAATTCCTGACTTTAGTGGGATTGCTTTGAGTTTTTCTCCATTAAGTTTGATACTGGCTGTCAGCTTCTTGTACATCGCCTTTATTATATTTAGGTATTCTCCCTGTAATCCTGATCTCTCCAGGGCTTTATTCATAAAGGAGTGTTGGATTTTGTCAAAGGCTTTTTCCACATCTAAGGATATGATCATATGGTTTTGTTCCATTAGTTTGTTTATATGATTGATAACATTTACAGTTTTTCATATGTTAAACCAGCCCTGCATTTCAAGGGATGAAGCCTAGGTGGTCGTGGTGGATGATATCTTTTATACATTGCTGTATACGGTTTGCCAAAATTTTGTTGAGAATTTTCGCATCAATATATTCATGAGGGAAATTGGTTTGTAATTCTCCTTCTTTGTTGTGCCTTTGAGTGGCTTGAGTATTAGGGTGATTGTGGCCTCATAAAAGGAATTTGGCAATATTCCTTCAGTTTCTACTGTTTGAAATAGTTTGAGGAGTAATGGTAGTAATTCTTCTTTGAATGTCTGGTAGAATTCAGCACTGAAACCATCTGGACCAGGGCTTTTATTTTTGAGGAGGTTTTTGATGACAGCTTCAATTTCCTTAAGGGTTATAGGCATGTTTAGGTAATTAATCTGATCTTCATTTAATTTTGGTAGATGGTACCTGTCCAGAAAGCTGTCCATTTCTTCTAGGTTTTCCATTTTTGTGGAATAAAGATTTTCAAAATATGATCTGATAATTCTCTGTATTTCCTGGGGGTCTCTTGTTATGTCCCCCTTTTCATTTCTGATTTTGTTGATTTGGACACTCTCTCTCTCTGTTTTTTGATTAGTTTGGCTAAGGGCTTATCTATCTTGTTAACTTTCTCAAAGAACCAACTCTTAGATTCATTGATTCTTTGTATTGTTCTTTTTGTTTCAATTGTATTGATTTCAGCTCTAAGTTTGATTATTTCCTGCCGTCTTCTCCTTCTAGGTGAGTTTGCTTCTAATTGTTCTAAGGCTTTCAGCTGCGCTGTTAGGACTCTAGTGTGGAATTTCTCAAGATTTTCCATATAGGCGTCTAGCGCTATGAATTTTCCTCTTAAGACTGCTTTCATTGTGTCCCACAAGTTTGGATACATTGTAGATTCATTTTCATTGAATTCTAGGAAGACTTTGATTTCTTTCTTAATTTCTTCCTTGACCCAGACATGGTTCAGCTGAGTGATGTTTAGTTTCCATTAGTTGGTAGGCTTTCTTTTGGTTTTGGTGTTAAACTCTAACTTTAGGCCCTGGTGGTCCGATATGTTACAAGGGATTCTTTCCTTTTTTTTGTATCTGTTGATATTTTCTTTATGCCAATTATGTGGTCATTTTGGAGAAAGTTCCATGAGGAGCTGAGAAATATGTATATTCCTTTGCCTTTGGGTGGAAGGTTCTGTATATATCTATGAAATCCATTTGCATCATAACCTCTTTCAGACTCCTTATTTCTCTGTTGAGGCTCTGTCTGGTTGATCTATCCAGGATTGAACGTGGGGTATTGAAGTCTCCCACTCTTAGGGTGTAAGAATTGATGTGGGATTCAAGCTTTAGCAGTGTTTCTTTTACATAAGTAGGTGCCCTTATATTAGGGGCATAAATATTTAAGATTGAAATCTCCTCTTGACCAATTTTTCCTGTGATGAATAAGTAGTGACCCTCTTGGTCCCTTTTTATTGCTTTTAGCTTAAAGTCTACTTTGTTAGATATTAGGATTGCAACCCCTGCTTGTTTCTTAGGACTGTTTGACTGGAAAATCTTTTCCCAACCCTTTATTCTAAGCCTGTGTCTGTCTTTGCAGTTGAGGTATGTTTCTTATAGGCAACAGAAGGATGGCTTCTGTTGTTGTATCCATCTTGTTAGTATGTGACGTTTTATAGGAGAGTTGAGTCCATTGATATTAAGGGAAATTAGTGACCATTGATTCATATTTTCTGCCATTTTTGGTGGTAACTTGTTTGTATTTCCTTTCTGTAGGGTATTTTTCTGTGGACTTATTGATTGTTTGTGATTTCGTGGGTGTATCTGTGGTCCTTAGGTTGGAGTTTTCCCTCTAATACTCTCTGAAGTGCTGAATTGGTAGATAGATATTCTTTCAGTCTGACTTTGTCCTGAAATACCTTGTTTACTTCATCTATGGTGATTGATAATTTTGCAGGGTATATTATTCTAGTTTGGCAGCCATGCTGTTTTAGCATCTGTATAACTTCTGACCAAGCCCTTCTAGCTTTCATCGTTTCCATTGAAAAGTCAGGCGTTATTCTGATGGGTCTGCCTTTATATGTGAGTTGGCCCTGTTCTTTTGCAGCTCTTAAAATTTTTTCTTTGTTCTGTATGTTTTGTGGCTTGATTATAATGTGGCACACTGACTTTTTTTGAGGGGGAGCATATCTATTTGGTGTTCTGTAAGCTTTTTGTATCTATAGGCATTTCCTTCTTCATGTTAGGGAAGTTTTCTTCTATGACTTTATTGAAAACATTATCTGTGCCTTTGAGGTGGTATTCTTCTCCTTCTTCTATTCCTATTATTCTCAAATTAGGTCTTTTCACGGTGTCTCAGATTTCCTGAACATTTTGAGTTATGGCTTTTTTAGTTTTACTATTTTCTTTGACTGATATATCTATTTGAGCTACTGAGTCTTCCACTTCAGAGATTCTATCTTCCATCTCTTGAACTCTGTTATGCTTGTATCTGTGGTTACAGCTTTTTTCTTCAGATTTTCTATTTCCATCTGTGCCTCATTTTGTGCCTTTTTTATTGCTTCCATTTCAGCTTTTAGTTCCTGGCATGTTTCTTTCATAGATTTTTTCATCTCTTCCAATTTTTTGTTTGTATTTTCTTCTATTTCTTTAAGGCTATTTTTCATATCTTCTTTGTGAGCTTTGATGGTCATCAAAAGGAATTTTTGGTGTTGCTTCTTTCTGTTTCCTCTTCATTGCTCAGTTCAGGTCTTGTATTTGTAAGATTGCCACTCTCTTCTGGAGTTACCATGTTGATCTTTGTATTATTATGTAATTTTTTGCACTGAAGTTTGCCCATGGCTTCAGTGGTTCACAATTAGATGGGTCCTGGTCAGTTGTGGCACTCGGGCTTGTGTGCCTCCTGTCACCTCTCTGGGCAGTGTCTGAATCTACACTTCATAGACCCCAGAAGTTATCTATTTGCTCAGTTCGAGGTCGAGGTTGGTAGCCGTTCAAATTCCCTCAGTAGCAGCTGTGGGTATGGTGACAGGCAAACTTTATCTGTACCTGTTACAGAGTTCGCTGGGGCTTACTTTGCAGATAGCACCTGGTCCTTGAAGCAGAAGGAACCAATTGGAGCTCAACTCTCCCTCCCTGGCTGGGATATAGGGGCTTGGGCCTGGTGACCTCTCCTCACCTCTGGGCAGCGTCTGAGTCTGTCCTTCAGGGACCCCTGCAGTTATCTGTTTGCTCATTTGGAGTCGAGGTGGGTAGCTGTGCAAATTCCCTCAGTAGCAGCTGTGAGTATGGTGACAGGCAGAGTTATCTGCCCCTGCTACAGATGCACTGGGACTGTGTAGACAGCACTTGGTCCCAGAAATGAAACCAGGGTTATCTAATTTTCAAGTAAATGTGATATTTCCTGAGTATTCAAGTCTTAACAGGCATAGGCTTCATTGACTCCTGACTCATTTGTACATGTTGATTGACAGGGCCATAATAGGTAGTTCTTAATATTCATGTAATATGCAGTTTTAATACTAATAGTGATCTGAACTTTTCATTGAAGAAGAAATTTCATTAAATCTTTTGTTAGAAGTAGACCAGAATGATGTATATAAACAATGATTCTTATTGGTGGACTAGAGCTGAACAGCTTTGTAATAAATTGCACAAGTGACATCCTGATCATTTATTTTTGCATAATTCTCATTAAACATTCAGACATAAAATATGGTTGTGATATGTCTTTTTTTCATTATGATGCACTTCCACTACATTTTTTATGAACTATCTTGACATTTAATCCATTGATTATGAAGATAGAAATCAAAATAGTACACAGAATTCAATTTCTGCTGATTTTATTTTAGTATCTGTACATGTTTATACTCTATTCAGAATGTCAACATTATTCTGAACTTATGAGATATTTGTGTACAATATAATACTGTGATAACTCAATTTATTCCTTATTTGTTTTTAGAAGAATTATTAATTTTTGTTCTTGTGTATATGTGTGGATCTTTGTATATGATGTGCATGAGGGTGCCACTGCTCTTGGAGGAATGATAATGGTATCAGTTTCCCTACAACTTGGGATCTATCCAGTTGTTAACTATGTAAACTGTAAATTATTATCTGCCTGATATGGATATTGGGAGCTGAATTGCAGTTATCTGAAAGACCAGCTAGTTTTCTTAATTGGTTAGCCATATCACAGACCTTTCTAATATTACTACAAGATTAGACAATGAGACAATATCCCTTGATAATTAGATCAAGTAATTTATTATAAAGTGATCTTATTAATTCAGTATTGATTTGTCTTTTAATTAACATATATAGGAATAATCCTTATATTGATTTATCATGTTATATTTAAGAATCTACAATTCAAACTTTTCCTTTTATGTCACAAATAATGTTTTTCATGTATCTACAGACATTTTTCTGATATTGTAAGTGGTTGCTTGCTCATAGTATACTTATTCTTCTTCTTCCTACCCATGACATTGAGTTAAAAGAAGTCACAGAGGCTTTACGAGTATATGTGTGTGGGTGCTGTCCCTTTGTTATTCTTCCTAGTGACATCCACTTTTCATCCCTGTTTCCATTGTGCATAATATTGAAAACTCTTTAAAAATGCCATTTTTGAATATTTTGGTTTATAATTATTGTAGTGTTAATATAATTTCAAATGAATTTTCACTTGACCACAACAACTCTAATTAGACAATCATCAGTGATGTTGGAAAGGTAATTTGTCATTATCTTCCTATTCCTTTATTCTGTTAATTAAGCTATAATAACCATTTCCAAATAGATTCAATTATCAGTAAATTCATAGCTGATTGGTGAGATTCATAATAAAAATGTAGCCATGTTAAAATCAGGTTATAATAAATTAAATGTTATAGCATCTATTTATAACAACTGTCTTCTCTTTTGTCTAATCTTACTTTCTTATGGCTCCAACATAGTGAATCAGGTCCCAAAAATATTATCACAGAAAAAAGCCTACAATAAAAAGGCAACTCCAGCATCTTTGTGAATGAAAATTTGCACCACAGAGGAGTCATAAGCTCCCTTCACAAAGATGCCTTTCAGTGATGAAGAAACAATGGGAGAGTTATATGAGAGACAAGTGGACTTATTTACCTTAAATATATAGCTGCCATTGAGTGTGTTGTTCTGTGTAAAATTATGAACCACTTACATTAAATTCTAAATTCTCTTACACTGAAATATCTCCACATTTGTTAGTGTGTGTGTGTGTGTTTCCATAAAATCTGGTGTGTCTCTGTGATTGTCATTATAAAGTTATAGTGAGAACTTAAGTGTGTTTATTTTTAGATATATCCTGGGTGAATATGTGAAGCCAAAGCCACTATGAATATATTTAGTATGTGGAGCAGAATTAGAGAACCCTATTTAACATTTATCATTCTAAGAAGCCTGTTACTATACATTATATTTCGTGTCCATTCATTTAAGTTCTATACACTCATTATTGATAAGTAGTTATCAGGTATTTACCATTTCCCCACTTTCATTTCTAATTTATATGATGGAGTAAATCCTCTACTCTAACTGTATTAGGTGTTTGCCACTATAACTAGGCATAGATATGACATATGGGAATTTGTTTCTCTTCTCTTTTGAAATGGAATAAGGGTATTTATTATTTGTGTGGTTAATAGCTATTGCAAATTGGAAGGCAGTCATAGAATAGTTCTGTGAAAAGCTAGCAAGGTGAGGTTTGAGATGTTTGTCCCATGCTAGTTTGGCTCTAAAAAGCTAATGCTGGGAGGCAACTTATGCCAGTTCCCACATATCCAGATTTCATGACCTTTAAAAGCTGCTGTATTTCTTTTTTATCTCCTGAAGCACCCACAATAAACCTTTACTACAAGAAAACTGGTGTCTTGTTCTCCAGATTTTTAGCATCATTTGCTTATTCTGTAGTTGAGATAATAAGATTTCTTCATTCTATTAATCCCTGATTTAACTCAAGAACCTATGTCATCTTGGTAGTTTTGGCTTGATCAACATAATCAAATGTCTGCAATATATTTTTCAGAAGTACTTCTAATACATAGTTTTCTTGCCTGGGGTGACCAGAAAAAGACAATCTGGGAATATGAATTTATTTATGCTTACAAGTTTAAAGGATTTAGGCCACCATGAGAGGCAGGCATGGCTATTTTATGTCATGGTGAGTGATAGAAAGAGAAAAAAAGAATGCCAGCAATTAGTTTGTTTCCTCCATTTTATTTAATTTCATCAGGGTCTGCAATTATATAGGGTGATGCCTCTACATCCAATAAAGGTGCAAGGAAAGATTACCGATCACAATAGCTATTCTGTTTTCTGTCTTAGAATTTGTATGGTTTATTGCTAATGGCCTGAGAGAAGGATTTGGTCTTTTAGAAAGACTGCAGTTAAGTAGAGACAACTATTTATACTGGAGAATGAATACTTTTAAGTAAAAGAAGCAAAAAAATGTCAGTAACTACAAAAGCAGTAAAAAAGCTTTGGAACTTTTCTAATGCTGAAACGCCAAATAGAGGTGAAAGAAATATCAGCTGCTTAGTTTCCTTGAGGCAGAGTTACACATGAACCATCTTTTTTATTTCATCTAAAAAAAAACCTTTCCATTTATTCTGACAGGAGTGTTTATTGATACAATAAGTGAAAATATAAAATAACACATCTAACAGTAAGCGTTATGTTTCACAGCCTATAAATGTATTTTTTAAATGATGACATTTCTGACTCATTGAGTGCCTAATAAAAGAAAACAAAGGATCATTATCAAAAGGAAGAAAATATTTTTCTTTTTTTCTCTAATTATCTGGGAAAATGCTGATATAAAATAAAAAGATATTCTTCCATTTCTCTAAAAAAACATAAATGAATATTTAGATTAAAACAAAAAGCATTGCATTTAAAAATACAAAATTGGGTTAACTGAAATTATACATTTGAAATGAAAAACTAAAATGTGTCCATATGAAATCATGAGAAAATGATATTTTGAAGCTAAATACTGCATTTCATTTGATGAGGAAATATTTTAAAATTATGAATATTGACAACAAAATATACCTCCATGAAATAGTTTATTCTCTACAATAGAAGAAGTTTGTAAAATCCGTTGGTAGGAACTTTTGAAGACAAAAAAATTTGTTCAAAGCTTATATTCAATGCTAATAGCAAAGGTAAAGTAAGAAAATAAAATATATTGTATCACATCACATATAGAAAGATATTTCAGTTGTTGTTTAGAAACTTAAGCTATTTAAATGGTAATAATGTTTCAGTATATATCTAACTTTCCAAACTCATTAGTATTTTTTTCATTTGTAAAGGAATTTAGCACTATCATCATATTCTGACTGGAAACATTAGTAGTGAAGAAAAGTTTCACATATGTTGCTTATAGTTTGATATAAATCTCAATATTTAAAATTTTATAAAATTTATTCATGATTTTGCACACTTCTTTAATGATAGTCAAATGTTCAGATAATTTTTTGTCATCTAATCAAGGTCTTCTTTAATAAAAATACTGAACCATGTAGCTGAGATTATTATTTGTAAGTTTCTAAGTGACCTACCTTCTGAATCATTGGCTTGGGATATTTAAATATTTTATTAAATGAGAAGATAAGAACAAAACAACTTACCACCATTAAATATTGATCTTATACTAATTATCAATGTTTTTAAGAGTTTTAAAAATATCTTGCATTTATAAACCTGTGGTATTGATTAGTGAATAGTAATATCGATTCATGTTTGTTCTGACATATACCAGAAGATGATGAAGACTGTGGTACATTAACATATCATTGATTTTTTGTATTTGGGCAAAAGAAATATCATTAAGTGTCTGTTATCTACTATCACTAAATATTTGCTTATGTTTGAGAGATTAAAAAATGAAATATTATTTCTAAAACCCTTAAAATTGTAAAGCTTGTTTTAGTGTTATTATTTAAAACTTAAGATTTGTAACTGAAATCATTTTTGGGTCAGATGCTGCAAAAGTATGAATTTAGAAAGTACATATGTTTGGTTTGTGCTAAAAAGTTATTTAATGTTGGGGGGGTCTTACCAAATATGATAATTTCTATATAAAAGGCAAGTATTTGTGGTTAATTACATGATATACAACTTTATTTGAAGCAAAAAATATTGCATTTCTTATTGACATCATATAAATTATTTTAAAAATATTTATATGTAAGGTTTCTACTTAATTTTGCTCATGATTAGTGTTTATTGTCCACAACTAATTTACATTTTTCATAAGACAATGAGAATAGGGCTGGAGTGATGGCTCAGAGTTTGGGAGCACTGACTGTTCTTCCAGAAGTCCTGAGTTCAGTTCCCAGCAATCATATGGTGACTCACAACCATCTATAATGACACCCGGTACCCTCTTCTGCATACTGTATACAAAATACATAAAAAAATCTTTTTTTAAAAACAAGACAATAGGAATCAAATTTGGTATGTGGCACTTGTTCCCTAAACAAATCTACATTTCCCCCCCAAAAAATATATGGAATTGGTTTTGAAAATCAACAGATAAAACCATTTTAGGACTCATTTGCCTAGTTTAATTGAAATTTTATGTATATAGGATACTGAAATATGGAGAAGCATTAGATGTGGCATTTAAGTAATGAAGGTTTTGGGAAGGGACTGTAACTCAGAGGCAGAGAGTTTGGCACAAGGTCATTAGTTCAGTACTTAATACTAAACACACACACACTTTCAAGAATATAATCTGTCATGTTAGTTGGCTATAATTAACTCTTCTACAAGAAATGTTGACTTTATATAATTAGAATGAATCCTTGGCTGGCAAAACTTCTGTGAGAGGCAAACATGCACCTCACTCTGTTTTCCAATTAGTTATATTATTTCAAGCTATGCCCTTAAAATAAAATGCCAACTTGAAAAGCGATTTCACTATTTACTTAAAAACTGAATGTGTGTAACATTTAATCAACCAATTATTTGAGATGAAACCTTGAATTGAAAGAGTCAAAAACTAAAACCTTATCTACTCCTGATAAAAGTAAAGAATACATCCAAAAAGGTATGTCTGTTGCTGACAGAGAACCAAAGGCAAAGCAAACATATAAAAAGGCATTTAAAATATTTTTTAGCATGAATTAGGAAGAATAAAAAGCTTTATGAATTTATCTCTGATTTCATCTCTTTGGTCCTTGTATTTTTATTTTTCTTTTATACTAGTACTGTATGCTGCAAAGACCTGAGTCTCTGTGAAGGATGTTAAATTAGGGTTCTTAGACTTGATGTGGGAGCATGAATCTACAAAAGCAGTCCTTAAGAAATGTCAGGTTTATTAGGGGAAGCCTATTTCCAAGAAATAGAGTTAACACCTAAATGCAGCAGTGCCACCCAGCAGATAGATGAGAAAAAATAAATCATAGTAGATTAAGATTTATAGGCAAATAATTCTCCAGCTGATTTGTATTGCATTGCCTGGATCTCTAATATTGCCTGTATATTTCTGGTAACTTCAGCAAAAGATTTATGTCTTTGTCTAATTTCAACACATATAGTTATTAAATGTATATGTGATTTGGCTTCCAATAAGTAGTAGTATTTTCTCCACCTCTTTATGAAAATCGGAGTAGGAGACCCATCTTCTTTTAAGGCATAGAAGTAGGTGGTTGGGAGGTGAGGAAAATTTGTGAAGAGTTGAGAGATGGGAATCCCTGATTAGAATATACTGTATGAGAAAATATATTTTCAATTTTAAAATGTCCCCAAATGATATTTTCCCAGATATATGAATATTTGAGATTACTACTATCAAGAGAGAGAGATATATCCTCAAGTCTTTTATGGATGGTACATCATTAAACCTTCAAAGTGGTCTGTATTTTCTCCTTAAGGCAGTTAAAATAGTCGTGGACTAATGAGGTGATGGGTATTATAGGTCTTGCCTCACTTTCCAATTCCCCTCCTTCTCTCAGTAAAATGGAGGCAATGATAGCTAGAGAAAAAGGATCTGTAGCTCTTGTCTTGCTCTCATGTTCTATAACCCTTAGACTGGTTGCCTGACATGCCAATGCTTACATTAGAGAAACATGATTAAAAATATTTTAATATTTTTTCTAACGTGATTACTGTCCTATATGAAATAGACTTTCGGAGAATTTTAAGGCCAGGAGTACATACATTTTTATGTGCTTTGCTCCAACCATATGTGTGCACTACACAGAGATACACAATAACAAGTGCAGAAAATGAACCACAAATAAAAAAAAAAGCAATACAAAACAATCAGAGTCACACATACATTATACACCTAAACCCTGGAATCCAGACATAGTCTAAAGCAACATTCACACCATTTATTAAAGATCCCACTCTCACAGATGAATTTCTTAGGGAAAGACTATAACTATTCCAAAAGCTTAATAAAATAAACAAAGAGCAACATAATAATAATTTATAAATGCATTCAAGTATTGTGGAAGAATTTAGATGTAGCAGTCATAGCCACCTAAATGATAGCCTGCTGATTTTCTTCTTTATAGTAAAAGTCTTTGTAATCTTTATTTTATTTTTATTTCCAACTTCAAACTTCTGTCTACTATCCTATATTTTTATCCCTCACTCATAACCATATTTACCTCTCAAGTAGTAATATAAATGAACATAATAGAATGCATCTGTCTTTCATGCTCTTTACTCAGTTAGCTCACAGAACACTCCGATGTCCTGTTAACTACCTGTTCCTCAGGATTCAATGCTGACTTCAATTTCCCTCCAGGATGAACTAACCACTTTTTTAAAAAAAACTTGCATAATACTATTTAATTTTCTTCCCATAATTCAGCATATAATCTAAATTTATAATGTGCTTCTTATTTTTACTCAAATCTTTTCAGTGTCTTCCTACTTCACTATGAAATATTTTTATGTATTTTTTCTTTCACTCTTAAAAAAATAAATAAGCAACACAAGAACAAAACTAGAGATCCACATGTCTCTTCTTCTTCAATGCTGTGGTTCAAGACAAAGCAAATGAAATTACCACTTGGTATTGGTGTGCTCTGGCATGGGAAAGGCCACTATGTCATGTTGTAATAAGGTTTCTGTCCCAGAGTTCTGGATCTGGCCCTGAAGTCTGACTTACTGACTTGCAGTCTCTCTTAGCCTCAAATAATCACACACAGGGTTATATTATTTTTATACTGATTGACTGTCGGCCCATACATACAATTTAACTCCTTCATCTGAACTCAACTTTCTTGTTTGTTTGTTTGTTTTCCTTTTTGAAAAGTTTTTATAGAATGAAGTCTTTTTTTATCCATGTATCCCCTTGTTCCAATTCCCTTCCCCCTCTTCATCCCTCCTGGTCAGCCTTCAGCCTCCCTCCTCCTCATCTCCCTATCCCCTCCTCAGAAAGGGCAAGAGGTCCTAAGGAGGATTAGCTCATCACTCACTCAAGGCAAGCCCGACTTCCTCATCCTAATATCAAGACTGGGATAGGTGTTCCTCTGGAGGGAATGGGCTCCAACGTGCCAGTCCATGCACAGAAACACAATCTGAACCCTCCTATCGAGGCTCCACATATTGCCCATGTCATTGGACAGTTGCCTGTACTTCGAGGGCTTAGTTCCTTTTCCAGATAGTTCCCGGGTGGCTGTTCTTGATTCAGTGATCTCCCTGGAGATCTATCCAGCCATCATTCTGAGAATTTTCCTTATAGTCCCTATCCCCTTGCTAATATAGAGTCTCCTCCCCTTCCATCACCTGGACCAGGGACAGATCCTAGTGCTCATCCATGTATCCCTACCTCTACCTATATTCATTGTTGGATGTAAGTTCTGTGATGTCACTTAGGGTGGTTATTTATTTGGTTATGGGGGAAGTCCTGTTTACAGAACACCTTTGCTGTTGGTTGGAGACCTAGCCAGAGACATCCTGTGAGTTCTTGGAGGTTTCTTTAGCACCCAGCCTTTTTCCAACCCCACATTAGCGTCTTCTATTAAGAGCTCCTCCTTTTTTTTTTTTTCTCTCCCTCCTTGTTGTTCCTCTCACTCAATAATCTCCATCTCTTGTATTTTGTTTCCACCTCTTCTTTCTTATCCTATTCAGCCATGTGGCTTGGTACCTTTTTTTCAGCGGCATTTCCTCTGTGTCTCCTGGCAGCTCCAGAGACTCTGTGGCAATGGTCTCTGCTCTGAGATGTTCCTGAGTTTTCTTAGCTTTCTGCCCATACTTTCTGTCTGCCTTTGGCCAATCAGCTTTTATTAAACACATAGGCAGGAAAAATATTTACAACATTGCCAGGATAATCCCACTACAATGTCATTTTCACTTTTCTTTGCTGTTTTCTTTGTGAGGGGCTTAGATCTCCTGGTACTTCCCTATGCACAGGAGCATATCTATTGTTGTTATCTTCAGTTAACTCACTTTTGGTTAGTCATCTTCTGAGACGTCATGGCATAGCTTCTGATACTAGTAGAACACACAATCTCACAGCAACCTCGCTATTTCTCTGGCACTTATAAGGTTTCAGCACCTCCTCTGCCATGATCTCTGAGCCTTATGAATGAAAGTAGCATTGTAGGTCTACCCATGAGTGACTGGCCTCCACAGAGTTGTGGAGTTGTGATTTACATAGTGGTCTACATGTTTTTCAAAGCGAAGTTTCCTTTATGCATGGTGAGGACTTTAATTAGGGGTAGTAGTAAAAACATACTAGCAATTGCATTATATAGAGCTGGTTGTACAAAAGAATTTAGAAATTTATAATTATATTAGGATGCATATTTTTATGTAACAACAATGAGAAAAAAGATTATAAATAGGAAGTAAGAAGAGAGGGTTAGATGAGAATGTTTGGAGGGAGGAATATGAAATGATAAAATTATAATATCAAAAAATTAAGTAATTTGAAAATTGAAATAAGTAACTATAAAGTCACTGAAACTAATAATTTTATTTGTTATTTTCCCAGAAAATAATTTTCCCAATTAACACATTTATAGAAATTTTAGTGGATTAAAAAATATAAGGACAAGTAGAGTGCTTATTAATCATTAAATCTGGTTTATTACACAAGATATAATTTTTATTAATATAAAAAATTAGTCATTGCTTCAACCAACTTATTTCATCATTCTTTAATAATAAGCAAAATATTTATTTCCTTCGTTTCCTATTTTTTGTGAATAGCATTATTACATACTAACAAATATCTCAGTAAAATGTTTCAGCAGTGATTTTTTTCATGCAAAAAGTATTGAACGCACAATCTGTAAAAAATGGCTTATTTTTCTAACATTTATTTATTTTTATGTATATGAGCATCTTCCCTTTATGTACATATGCCCTTGGAGTAAAGATGAAGTATCAGATCTCAGAACTGGCACTGCAAAGCAGATCTCTCAAGCAAAACCAAAGTTACCATGACTAGTAAATAAAATACTTTGGGGAATCTCATTTCTGTCTTCTGAGGCTGGAATCCTATATGAATACAGTACCCACCTAGAAGTGATGTGGGTTTTGAAGATTCGAAAGCACTTTCTCACATATGCCTGACAAGTACTTAAGCACTGGGCAATCTTTCAAGCCCTATCTTAAATATGTTCTAAAGATTAATATTTTCAACTAGAAACAATAGACATTAATGAAAAACATTAGCAGATAACACACAAAAATGTTTAAATAGGTTTATTTTCTTTGATATAGCTAAGACAAATTCACACTACACAAGCATTAAGCATAGTGTTTTTCCAACCTGTGACTTCATTTCAGAATAAGACAGATGTACATAGATTATTGTATCTACCTGTAAACAATTATTAACTAAATATAAACCACAGACAATTTATACTGATATATATTTTTATATAATGATACACAAGTGAAATTCAAATCTGAAATTATTTTATATGTATGTCTAAGGTCATTTTTATATTAATACAAAATTGAATCTGTAATTGTCATATTTTACACATGCTTCTACCTCTGTTTAAAATATTTTGCACATTAATGCATAGTAAGTAATATATATATATATTTTTTACCTGTCTAAGATATTTTGTATACCTCTGTTTAAGATATTTTGCACAAGAATATATATTTAGAATATTCATTATTTTGCACTATACATTTACCTTTGCTTAATGTTTGCATGATTATCATACTTGAAGTCATTATCCAAAAACTGTGAACCCATTTATAGATTTTTCTACTTTTACAAAGTAAGTTTTAGTCTTTAGAATAAAAAGAATTACAGATCACAGTTTCTTATGTTTTCCATGTAGTAGTCATGTTGTTTAGGTTTCTTAGATATATAGTAGAATATTTCAGATGAACAGCAGTCTTTAAAAACTTCATAGACCTAGAGAATAAGGCATTTAAATATTTTGTTATTCAAAGTTTAGCTATGAAAGACACAATCACTCCTGGAAGCACTGTTCATTTCCCAAGATGGTTTTGGCCATCAAAGACACTCCACATAGAATTTGTCTTCCTTGGTAGATAATGGCCTGTTGGGCAAAGTACTGTCCTTGCCTTGACTGCTGACAGTAAGCACACTGTCCAACCCAGACAAGCAGAATGAAAGATAGAGACTGCTAAAATCTGCCAAGACAGAATAAGACAGTTTCTCAAAATATCCTGCTTCTGAAAAAAATCTGTCAGAAATCCTAGGCCTGTAGCCAAAAAAAAAAAAAGTAGATGCTTTAACTTTGCAGAAAAGCTGTGGATGATTGTCCAGGCAGCTGACTGTCACTTTTTTCTCTAACTAAATTTCAGAAGTTACTCACTTGTGCTTCCAGCTTATTCAGGTAACATATTTAATTTTGTCAGGTCTTTGATGTAGTTGAAAATTAGATAGTTATAATTATAGTTTTCCTTAGTTATAATAAAAGATAAATTAGATGTGAAACTTTGGACTTACAGGGATAAGGTAGACAGAATATTTATTTAATTTTGCTAAATATAAATAGACTAGAAATTGCAACTGTATTTTTTTCTGGATAGCTCTTATTATATATAATTTTGTTATTTTAAAATTGAAACATTCCTTTTGGATTAGACAGTGAAGGGAAAGTGATATGGGTTGTCTTTGTGTATGCTATGAATAACATTGGAAAATAAAGGGATCGTTTTGGCATATTGCACAGCAGCTTAGAAGCAGGTAGGAAATCCAAGCACAGATATAGGAGAAGAAGGACAGAGTCATGAGAGAAGCAGCCAAGCTGTCCAAGAATTAATATATAATGGTGTACAGGTAAGCCACAAGTCACTTGGCGAGATGGATTAATAGAAATGGGTTGAGTTAAGATGAGAGAGCTAGCAAGCAATGAGCCTGAGACATAGACCAATAGTTTGTAATTAATATGTAATTAACATTGTGGGATTATTTGGGACTAAGTGGGGCTACATGTCTGAATCCTGGGGCTAGTCAAAGCCTGAAACTTCTTACAAAAAAAAAAAAAAAAAAAAAAAAAAAAAAAAAAAAAAAAAAAAAAAAAAAAAAAAAAAAAAAAAAAGAAAAAAGAAAAAAACAAAAACAAAAACCATTTATTTTAGCATATGTTAATAGTCTAAGACCTTGTCACATGCTCACTAAAACTCAGTCCGTTTTCATTATAAAATAGGCATCTGTGACAATAGAGCATAAACAACTCATCATGTGGATATCACTGTTTGGGGTTTCAGTGCTAATTCTCTTTAAAGCCAAATGTCTGGACATGTTCTTTGATCCTTTCAGGAATGTAGCTTTTAGTAAAGAAAACCACTCTTGTTAAATTTTGAATCCTAAAAATTTTGAGCTGCTTAGGAACTGTAATTCTTTGTTGATTTTTAAAAGTGAATCCTTTAACAAGACAAAATACTGCATGCAAATAGGACAGTGTAATATTGTTTCCAATACTTCAGAAGCTCTGGCTACATCACATATGCTTTTGAGTCCTGGTTTAGTCCTGAGTGGGATGAATTCTGATCTGTAGTAAAATCCAAAGGGGCTTAACTAAGCCAGTAACTTTGAATGCTTGTAAGTATCACAAGTGATATACAGATTTGGTTTGTGCTATAACCATTTATAAATTTTGTCTGTAGAATAGCTTCATCTTCAAACTTAAAGGCCATGTGCATTTGAATGATTTAAAGGCCTGCCTAATCCATACTGAGGAGCCTGAGACTCCTTCCCAATGACAGGATGCACATCTCTGAAGTATGATTTGTAGCCTGCTGCTTTCCACAGTATAAAATATCCCTTTGCCCCCTTCTTTCTGCTGTCTTCTCCATGGTGGCCTCATTGAATCCATGATTTCTTTTTATAAGCTTGAGTTCTGTTAAGGTGTTCAGATGGTCATGTTCCCTGACCGCACACAGGTCCCTGTGGGAGTCTGATAAACTCCTATTGATTGAAATACAAAACAAATCATCCTTTGCTTTTTCTTTCAAACGATTAAATCTCCAGGTTATAAAGTGTCAAGGAGCCCATAAGTGGCTATTTAGGAAAAGCTACTTAGTGCAGACTCCCAGAGTAGGGGCACATAAAGTTGCTGTGTAGAGAAAAAAGATGCAGTAGAACCAAAGAGCCCACATAGCCATTAACACCAAAGAAGAGATATCACAAATTCCAGCCTCTAACATTCATATTTCCACATAAATTTTTCTGTTGACCATGGCCTTAAACTAAGCAACTAATGCTAGCCCCATCAAGTTCATTAATGTAAATGTATGAAGCCCTGTATCCAGATAGTTAATTCAAGTAGATTGTCATAGTTAGGGTTTCTATTGCTGTGAAAAGATATCATGACCAGATCAACTCTGACCAAAAAAAGTTAATTAATTAGCATACAGTTCACACATTTATTACATTATAATTATAATAGAACATGGTGCTGGATAAGTAGCTGAGAGCTTTACATCTTATATAGGCAAAAGGAAATGGTCTGTCTTATTAGTTCATATAAGATTTTAAAGCCCACCACCACAGTGACAGAGTTTTTTCAACAAGAACACACATACTCCAACAAAGTCACACCTCCTAATTTTTGAATTAAGTTTCTGTCCTGGACTTTCCAACCTTGCCCTGAGGTTCTGGCTTGCAGACCAACAGTTCACCAGAAACACACAGACAATTACATTAATTTTGTGCTGATTTACCTAGGGCCCAGGCATATAAATTGCTAACTCTTTACTCTTAAACTAATCCATGATTCTTATCTTGTTTAGCCATGCAAGCTGCATTTCAACTTCTTTTCTCTGAATCTGCTGCCATCTCATGGTGGTGTCTCTGTGGCATCTCTCAGGCTTCTCCATGGCTTTTCTGCTCTGTTCTTCCTGTTCACAGAGTTTTCATAGTCTGGTAGCCTCACCCACAATTACTGCTTACCTTTGACCAATCAGCATTTTATTAAACCAGTAGTCAGGACAATCATTTACAATGGAACAGAGTACAATCCCACTACATTTAATACCAGCATTCTCTTTAGGGGCCATTTTCTTTCATACCACCACATTCTACTCTAGGCCTACAAAGGCTTGTAGCCATATCACAATGAAAAATGCATTTAGTCCAACTTCAAAAGTCTCCCATAGTCTATAATAGTTTTAAACTTGCTTGAAATTTTATAGTCCAAAGTCTCTTCTGAGACTCATAGCAATTTTTAACTGTAATCCCTTATAAAATCAAAATTTAAAAAAGCAGATCATATACTTCTAACATATAATGGCATAAGATCCACATTACCATTCCAAAGTAGAGGGAAGGGAACATAGTAAGAAAATACTGAACCAAAGCAAGACTGAAAACAACCTCGGAAAACTCCAAACACTGCATCATCCTGTCTGAACTTAAAACACTCTTTAGATCTCTAAATCCTTTCAGCTTTGTTGACTGCAACACATTTTTTTTCTCTTGGACTGGTTATATGTTCTATTAGCACCTCTACTATGTATGTATCTCATTGCTCTGGCAACATTTTGAGGTCTCCAAGGCAATCCAGGCTTCACCTTCACAGCTTACACAGTGCCCTCTCCAGGACTCCAGTGACAGATGCTCTCTATTCATGCCTGGCCTCAGCAGCTTTTCTTAACTTTTGAAAAACATTCTATAACCCCTCTCTTTAATTCCTTATTGTAAAGTCAGAACCATAGAGCTAAAGTGCCTAGTTCTGCTGCTTTATGGGCTAGCACAACCTCCTTATTTAATTACAACATCATCAGTTTTATTTGTTTGTTTGTTTTTGATGGTTTTCAATCACTAAGCTTGGCAATCTTGAAACTGGATCTGTAGACCAGCTTGGCCTCAAACTCAAAGATCTGTATACCTCTGCCTCCAGAGTGCTGCAATTAAAGATATGCACCATCACACCTGGCTCTGAGCATTTCTTTTCTTTAATTCCTTTTTGCAATTTGGAAACTTAATTGGATGGAATCTTTCACCAAAGACACCACTCTTTTCATTTCTATTTAACATCAAACTATTTATTATTCTGTTTATCATCTTGAGAATGATATTTAGCTCCATTCTACTTCTTGGTGCCCCCCACTTTTTCTTGAATTGTATATTTTGTATTTTCCTAGATCAACTTACTCTTTTCAATTATCAGTCTTCATAACAAAGAACACCTATAGCCTCACAACAAAGTCAATAATAGACAGTTTTGAGATTTCTACTGCCAATGTAATTAATCCAAAACTCTTCAATTTAATCTCAGGCAGATTGTTCAGACATAGCGCAAAAAGAAGCTACATTCTTTTTTTCATGCAAAAAAGGATTATATTTTCTAAAAAATAATATAAAATAGAGTGATGAGAAAGAAAAGAAATATGTAACAATGCTGTTGTGTAGAATGAATAGTGTTGAGATCAAATGAACAGCAGAAGACTACATTAAATATAAGAAACTTCATTCTTAAGCAAAATATTATAAGAACAGTTTCTAGGCCACTAGGCCACATTCTAAAATTTTTCTTCTTTGTAACCTCTTGAGTGGAGGGTGGGCACAGTTAAAATTACCCTCAGCACCACAATCTTAATTCTTCCTGCTTGCATGGCCCATGAAGCTCTGCATAAAGCATTCACATGATAAGGCTAATCCAAATTCCCAAAATGTACATTCCTCCAAGCAAAACCATAGTCTGATATATCACAGTAATACCTCAGTCACTGATTCCAACTTCTGTGATAGTTATGGTATTTATTTACCCTTGTGTAGAGACTCCATAATCACAGCAATTCCTATTGTTGTGAAATGTCTGGAAAAAGACATTAGTGGGTAAAAGTCAAAAGGTCTCCAGCTAGTAACCAACAGAAATACCATGCAGACGCCTCAAGCAGTAGTCAGTGATAGCAGGAACCATGGAAAGACTTGCTTGCAATCAGTGCTCATGTGAAAAATTTCATTAGGAGAGAGAGAGAAGGGTGAAGAAAGAGAAAACATGTGTGGGTGGTGTCTGAGAGAAGAAAAGAAAGAAAAGGGGAAAGAAAGAAGAAGGTAATGGGGGAGCATGTTAACTGATGGCAAGAGGGAGGAAGGAAGCGGGAAGAGAGAGCAATACGGAGAATCATTTTTTTCCTGTTATCCAATTTTTATCTCAAAACTCATACAAAAACAAAAGAAAATAATAAAACTCCCTAAACTAAGAACTTTAAATATAATCATGCCCAAAAAGAGTAAACAAAAACTATACAAACAAACAAACACCTAGTAAACTATAAACAAAAGTACACACGACATATAATGGAGTCCACTATGTGTAGTTCAACTACTTCTGAACAAAAGTACTGACCTGGAATGATCTTTTCTTAAAGGGATCTTTTAGTGGAATGAAATCAGGATGCTGGGTAAGTCAGGCTATTACTTGCTTATTGGCCATGATGCCAGAAAGTGGATCTAAATGCTGGCACTTGTAAAGAAAACATGTAATTGGGGATGGAAAACATATTAGTGGTTGAATTCATTATCATCACGGCAGAAAGCATGACGTTGTTCAAGCAAACATGGCACTGGAGAGTTCAGCAAGAATTCTACATGTACAGTGGCACATTGGCCAGACTTGAGCCAGAGACCTCAGAGGCCTCCACCTTAGTAGTGTACTTCCTACAACACTCATACATCCACAAGGCCACAGCTCCTAATAGTGCCACTCCCTTTCAACTTATTAGGCCTACTACACTGCACCTCCCTGAAAAATATTTACACTATTAAACAATGAACTTAAGTCCAGCTATCTCTTGTTGGTAAACCTGGCAAGTGGCAACACATATTTTTTTCACTCACTTATAATATAAAATTCATGCCTTTTATATTTTGCTTGGAAATTTATTGGCCATGTCAAGATGCAGAATATAGTTTCCTCTTGATATTGCTATAGGTTTTTACAAATATTTATATTCTATGATTGGCCAAAGAGTCTTTTAAATATGTTAACTTAACATTTTTGAGAAAGGGAAAGGTTCATTCTTTCCCACAACTATAGTCATTTTTTTTGTTTTACATTTTTATTATGAATAAAGTCACATTTTCTATCTGTGTATATCCTTATTCAAGGTCCCTTCCCCCTCCCACACTCACAGGTCACTCTCATTTCTCCACATCACCCCATCTCCTCCCCAGCATGGGCAGGAGTTCCCAAGGTCCCAATGTCCCAATGTCCCAATAGTGCTCAGTTCAGCCTCCACTCCTGGAAGATCCAGTGTTCTACCCACAACATCGAGACTGAGTCAGGTGTTCCTATAGGGGGAGTGGGATACAAGGTATCAGCCCAAGGTGTTCCAGATCCCAAGCTGTTCAGTGGTTGTGGTTTGCAGCTTGGACATGCTTTTTTTTTTTTTTTTTTTTGATTTTTTTTTTCTAGATTTGACATACTTCGCTTAGGAGGATATTCTCCAAATCAATCCATCTGCCTATAAATATTAGGATATCATTTTTCTTACTGCTGAGTAGTACTCCATTGTGAAGATGTACTACAGTTTGTTAATCCATTCTTCAGTTGAGGGGTATCTAGGTAGTTTCCAGGTTCTTGCTATTACAAATAATGCTACTATGAACATAGTTGAGCTAATGCCTTTGGAGTACAAATGTGCTTCCTTAGGGTATACACCCAGCAGTGGTATTGCTGGATCCTTGGGGGGATTGATTTTCAGTTTTCTGAGAAACTGCCATACTGCATTCGAGAGTGGATGAACAAGCTTACACTCCCACCAACAATGGAGGAGTGTTCCCCTTGCTCTGCAACCTCTCCAGGATAGGCTGTCCTCTGTGTCTTTTATCTTAGCCAATCTGACAGGTGTAAGGATATATCTCAAAGTTATTTTGATTTGCATTTCTCTGATAGCTAAAGATTGTGATCACTCTTTCAAGTGGCTTTCAACCATTTGTAATTCGTCTGCTGAGAATTCCCTTTTTATTCTGAACCCCATTTTGTCATTGAGTTATTCAAGGCTTTGGGCTCTAGATTCTTGAGCTGTTTATATATTTTAGAGATCAAACCTCTATCACTTGTAAGTTTGGTGAAAATATTTTCCCATTCTGTAGGCTGCCATTTTGTCTTATTGACAGTGTCCTTGGCTTTACAGAAGCTTCTCAGTTTCAGGATATCCCATTTGTTGATTGTTTATCTTAGTGTCCATGCCACTGGTGTTATATTAAAGTGGTCACCTGTGCCAATTCATAGAAGGGTATTTCCCAATTTCTTTTCTATCAAGTTCAAATTAGCTGGTTTTATGTTGAGTTCTTTGATCCACTTGGATTTGAGTTTTATGCAGGGTGACAGGCTTGAATCTATTTGCATTTTTCTGCACACTACCAACCAGCTATGCCAACACCATTTGTTAAAGATAGTATCCTTTTTCCATTGAATATTTTGGGCCTCTTTGTCGAAGATCAGGTATTTGTAGGTTTTTGGGTTAATGCCCAGATCCTCAAATATATTCCATTGATCCACAAGTCTGTTTTTATTACCGTAGCTCTATAGTATAGCTTGAAATCAAGGATGGTGATGCCTCTTAAGGTTCTTTTTTTGAACAAAATTGTTTTGACAATTCTGGCTTTCCTGTTGTTCTAAATGAAATTGAGTATTGTTCTTTCAAGGTCCGTAAAATATTTTGTTGGGATTTTTATGGGCAGTGCATTGAATCTCTAGATTGCTTTTGGTAGAATTGCCATTTTTATTATGTTGATCCTACCTATCAAGGATCATGGGAGAGCTTTTCATTTTCTGATATTCTCTTCAATTTCTTTCCTCAGTGATTTAAAATTTTTGTCAAATAGATCTGTTACTTCTTTGGTTATAGTTACTCCAAGGTATTTAATGCTAATTGCAGCTATTATAAATGGTGATGTTTCCCTTATTTCTTTTTTAGCCCTTTTATCTTTAGTATATAGGAGGGCTACTGATTTCCTTGAGTTAATCTTGTATCCTGCTACATTGCTGAAGGTGTTTATCAGCTGTAGAAGTTCCTTGGAAGAATTTTGAGGGTAATTTTCCTGATATTTATTTTAAAAGCCTGTTTATTTTATTGTGATTTACTGTCACAATTAAGGAAATGCTCCAGTCTGCATGTATGTACATGTTTTTGCATATATATATATATATTTCTATGTACATGTCTCTTTACCCTTTTATCATTCTACTCGTTAGTCAATAACAAACTCTTCACAAATATATCTTCAAAAACCTGTTTTAATCCTGTCTAAATAAATTTCTTTTAAGATAATTTGTACTATTCTCCATTATTTAGAGTATTCTTTGACAATGATATTACAATTCAACTAGTCCTTTGTATTTTAGGTAGAAAATTCAAAATTTTCTTTAAAAAGTAGTAATTAATTCCTTAATTTTATTTAATAATATAATCCATAGACAAAACCATATTTGTAAATATACTTAAATTCATTTACTGTCAGTGAAGTTTTAGTCTGTAATGACTATGTATTGCTCATATTGTTTGAAATTTTAAAGTATTTTGTGTTTTCTTGATCTTTGTAAATAATTTTAAAATAGCTTTTTATGTTAATGTCAACAATTCAAAAGTATAATTAAATAACTTTTTTGTCATATTCCACAATATCACTTTTTTTAGTATAATTTTGGCCTGAATTCAGTGTAATTTATTTATTTATTTTATTGTTAAAGCTGTTTACTTTTCTTTATTTTTCTTATGTATCAACTAAATATACTAATATAAAACACAATTAAAATAATGAAGATGAGCCCATTTTTTTTCTTTTCCTCCAGCAAAATTTTTTACATTATGTTTGACATAACATAAATGCATATTCTTACACATGTATTAAAATGTTCAAGTGACTCTCATTGTATAAAAAGAAACTAGAAACATTTCAATATTGACTAAGACTAGAATAAAATTTGTATGGTGATCAGTAGGATAATATTCATCACAGAGCAAAATGGTTAAAATGTAGTTACCTTGAGAAGTAGAAGAAACATAAATTCACAATATTGCTCAATTTTAAACTGAGAAATTTAAAAAATACTTGAAAAACTGAAAAGTACAAGGTTGATTTTTTTCCTTCTAATTTAAAATAGATTTTTTTCTTAGTGTTGGTAGAGAGTGACAATATGCTATGTAAAAAAATACTCATTGGAATAAGATTGCTTCTTTTAATGCTGATTATATAATAGTGTAGTATATTCTGCATATCTTCATAGACACATTCTTTGGTGTACATTTTTAGAGTTTTTTAATGAGTTTCTTAAATGTATATAATAGTGTGTGTGGGCAACTTACTCTGTGTATGTGTGTGTGTGTGTGTGTGTGTATGTGTGCATGTGTGTGCATTGTTCATGTGTCTTATTGGCTTTATCAAGTCTATATGATTAATCTCCTCGAGTTGCAACCAGTTCACATTCAATCTTATTAGCACTTACACATTTCTATTTCAAACATATGTTTCAGAATTAAATTATGTTCCTCTGATAATGAAAATATAGAAAAGTCCTCAATCTTTCATTGACTTACAACTCTTTGTGTTACATTGATCTTTCTATCAGGCATCCTAAGAACTAATAGCTTTAGGGATGAATGGACACAATTTTGCCAATGCAGCACCTACTCAACTGTCATAAATTTGAAGGTGGAAATTGATCTCACACATTTCAAACATCAAATACTATTTTATAGTAAAGAAAGAAAAATTTTGACTCAAGAGAGGGTGCTTTTTATTTTTTTCTTTGCTAAAATTTCAGAAAGATTTAACATTTTTTTTTTCTGAAAGACATTTAGCATCACAGTGATTCGGAAACCAAGATACTTATTCCAATGTGAAAATAATTTAATGTATTTATTAAAAATATATCAATTACTTAAAATAAAACTACACCTCAATTAGCTAACACTCTATGCATTTTATGCAATCAAGCATTCATACTTTTTTTGGTACTCTGCAATTCTCTCTGCCTCAGTTAATGTCACTAATCTTGATTCCATATGAATCAGCTTTGCCCAATAAGTTTTGATCAGATTAATACAATGAGTTATGCTCTTATGTGTCCTTCCTCCCCCAAAATTTACTCAAATATCCTCCCACAGAGATACTTACCCACTTATGCTGATTTTTTACTTTGTTCATGTTAATCAACAAAAGGGAACATACTAGGTGTTGATCAACCAAAGATGAATCAACAATGAAAATGTGAAGATATTTATACATTGAAATACTACTTTGTATTCAAGTATGAATACTTGAGTGAAATTTTTCACACGAAATTTTTTCATATGAAAAAATGAAATTTTAAAATTTACAAATAAATAAATGGTAGCAAAATTCATAATCCTGAATAAGTTAATTTAGGCCCAGAAAGACAAATGCAACATAATTTCTCTCATTTGTGGTTACTAAACTGTGGTGATATATTACGTATTTAATAAAACCTGAAATATTGAGGAGACAGGACACAGTCAAATCTTAGACAGACAGCTCAGGAATTTCTTGATCCTTGAGTATAAGGACAAACAGCTGAAATTCAATAACACACATCTTTAATCCCAGCACAGGGGAAGCTTGAAGTGGTGACCTACAAACTTAATCCCATAACTCCAGAGATAGAACTTCCTCTGTTTCTGGGAGTTCAATGCTGTCAATGAGTAGTCCACCTTTAACCCTAATGTGGAAGGGATACAGCTGATGAAAAGGGTATATAAGGCCTCTTAGGAACCCAGCAGAGGCAGAAGAAGCCACCAGGAGCAAGGCTGAGGAAGTTGCAAAACAGCTGGGTGAGAATTGACTGTGCTGCTTCCTGTCTTTCTGATATTTTAGCTTTCTCCTCATGTTTGGCTGTGAGTCTCTTTCTTTACAATACAAACTAGTGGAACACTAAATACTTTGAATTGGTAGACGTATTTGTTATCGTTGGAATGCCTGCAGAACTCAGAAAATTACTAATAATTATGAAGAGGAACTTTCAAGAAGAGAAAGAATAAAATCACTGATTAAAAGGGGAATTTTGATATAGGAAGAGGTAAATTTGGTTTGGAATGAGTGAGAAGAACAGAATTGAAGAGAAAACTGTGAATTATAATACTAAATACTTTTCAAAAAACATATAAAATATAATACACAGATTCATAAATTATATATATATATATATATAGACATAGACATAAAGGACATACACGGATTCATTCAATAATAGGCAACAGTGCCCCCATCCAATACTAGAGGCTAAGAAATGAAAGATTCAAAGCCAAGAGTAGGCTACTTCTTTTAATTTGTTGGCCAATGAAGTCTCAAGAGTTCCCACATATTACAATTGTCAGTGTTTCTAATTAACCTTCCAAAAGAAACCCAAAAATCATATTGCTAAAGGCATTATATACTTGAACTATGGATCATAAAGAAATAAAGCTGGTACTAACCTGTATATGTTTTAAGCTGGTATGAACCTGCACACATTTTTTTCCCCACTAGCTAGACTTTATAGTACTAGAAACTGTTATGAATACTACTAAAGAAAAAAAAAAAACAAGCATGGATCACACCTAGCTGTGAACCATTCAAACTCAAGTAATGAATGACCTGGCAAGACATGGCTAATGGAACAATAATGGCAAGAACATCATGGAAGTAAATAACTCCTTGTGACTGGATTTAAGGACTGATTTGGAAGATGGAAGCCATATGTGGCAACATTATCAGTCTAAGAATTTATAACTAGACAAATTATAACCCCTAGGAGGGAATTACTACTATTAGAATGCTGAAAAGAAAGAATATTAAATTAACAGCAATCCTTGTACCTTCAGATTAAGGCATCATGAGAGAATTTTTTTTTTAAGTAGTTTCTAATCAACACAGAGACAACTGGCCAGCATGCAGTGAATAAACGATCTCAGAAAGTTCAGGCCTGCAGAGAATATTTACACTGAATTTTTTCCTCCTTTATTTAAAGAATTAATCTAGAAGAAGGGACAGAAGGAATTTAGGAATCAGTGACAGATAACTACAAGGAAATGGTGTCCTCTTAACACAATAAGACAATTATGCATATGAACTAAGCAGTTGGGTCAATATAAACAAGTCTGGTGCACTCACATGGGCGATCCAACTCCAACAAATGGAGTGGGCTAGGTTGAATGCTTTAACCCCTAACTAATGAACGATTGGCATTTGCTTATTCTAGAAAAGGAATGATGAGCTTTGTTTAAGAATGTAGCCCCTGTAAGCTTCTTCAGCCACTCTGGAATGCAGTATGCCAGTTTCTCAGAAAACTGGGAATCATTCTCCCCAAGGATTCAGCAATACCACTTCTGGGTGTATACCCTAAAGACGCACATTTGCACTCCAAAGGCATTATTAACTCAACTATGTTCATAGCAGCATTATTTGTAATAGCAAGAACCTGGAAACAACCTAGATGCCCCTCAACTGAAGAATGGATTCATAAACAGTGGTACATCTACACAATGGAGTACTACTCAGCAATAAGAAAAAATGATATCCTAAAATTTGCAATCAAATGAATGGATTCGGAGAATACCCTCCTGAGCAAGGTATCTCAAACCCAGAAAGATAAGCAGGGGATGTATTCACTCATTAGTGAACTCTAAACAAAAAGCAAAAAGCAAAGCATGTCCAAGCTGCAAAACACAACCACTGAAAAGCTTGGGATCTGAAACACCTTGGACAGGCACCTTGGATCCCACTCCCCCTAGAGGAACACCTGACTCAGTCTCCATGTTGGGGGTAGAAAACTGGATCTGCCAGGAGTGGAGGCTGAACTGAGCAATATTTGGGCCTTTGGACCTCCTGCCCTCGCTGGGGAGGAGATGGGGCAATGTGGAGAAAAGAGAGTGACTGGAGTGGGTGGGAGGGGTAATGGAGCATTAACAAGGATATACACAGATAGAAATGAGTCTTTATTCATAACAAAAAAAATTTAAAAAAGAATGTAGCCCCTGAAAAGTCTATGTGTCTGTGGAAAGCCACATATTCAATGGTTTTGGAACAGCACAAATTATCCTGATGAGATTAAGCAAGGAAACAAGACGCAGATTTGGGTGAGAAGGGAAAAGAGGGAGTACCTGAGAAATACTGTGGTAGGAAGGGTGAAATAGGTCAAAACTCATCTGTGCAAAATTCTCAAATGTATCCTTCCTTAAACAAAAGAGCATTAACATTAGTAGGAAGTAAGTTAACAGGGAGTAGCGAGATGATTTGATGGTTAAGATACTTGTTCTTATGAAATACCAGAGACTGATTCACAGAACCCAAGTCATGCCACAACTGTTTAAAATTCAGTTTCAAGAGATTCACACTCTTTTCTGGGCTCCATGGACACCTGTCATGAAAGTACTAAAAAGCTGGCACACATATACAGAAATAAAATAAAAATTTAGAAACATAAAGATTATAAACTTTACCATCTCATACACATACAATCTCTCTCTCTCTCTCTCTCTCTCTCTCTCTCTCTCTCTCTCTCTCTCTCTCTCTCTCTGTGTGTGTGTGTGTGTATGTGTGTCTGTGTGTGTTGTGTGTGTGTGCTCAAAAGGAACAGGAAGTTTTGAAAAGAAAGTAATATGCAACCAAGAAATTTAGTTTATTCTCAATTCTTGTGGGGGATAAAAGGATGTAATTCAGTAGATATGTGTTGATTTTTCCAAAACATTTACAACTATTTTACAGCTATTAAATATGTACATATTTATTTAACAAAAGCCTCTTAATACTGATTTTTATGCTTGCAAACTCCATTATAGGCTGCCCATTTCTTCTTAGTGACTTTAGATGTAGGGGAGTAGTTACCTGAAAATACTATTCATGGTCATTACTCTAGAGATGAAAAGGAAATTATAGCCCATAAAAGAAAACAATAGTAGGTAAATATCTGTGAATCAGGAAAATTAAACAGTGTATGAAGATGGAAATTCAATTGCTGAAACACTAGGTAAGAAAACTAAACCATATAAAATATTTTAAACCATGGAATCTGAGCAAATTAAAACTCAAAGAAAATAAATGTTATTTAATTTTGTTCACTTTACCCAGGAGTACATATGTTTATTACAACATGCTGCATCATCATTGATATCAAGTACTATTAATGTGAAATAAAGAACTATTTAATTATCATTTAGTTATATTGCAGTATGATGTGCAATTCTTTCAAGAACATATAAAAAATTTACTTAATGTCTGTTCTCAAATACTGTACAGATTTAATAGTAACTAAATTTTCTTATTGATAAGATAATAACCAATGTGAAGAATGGCTTAAAAAATAGACAAATTACCATATCTTCCCAGGATGAATTGTCAAAGATGAATATAATCATACAAAAGTATAAACATCATGGTGTCTTGGAAGGTTCAGAATGGTTACAACTATTGCTCACAATATAGGTATTCAAATCTATAAGGCAGCAATAGGATGAAAGGGCAGGCTACTAAATTTGAAGAAATTTTTATCAACCCCACATCTGACAAGGCTTATCTTCAAAATATCTAAAAACAAAAAAATCTAGACATCAAAAACCCAATTAGTTCAATTAAAAATGGAGTACAGACCTAAACAGAGAATTCTCCAGAGAAGAATCTCAAATGGCTGAGAAATCCTTAAGAAGAATTTTAACAGCCTTAGTTATCATAGAATGAAAATCAAAAGGAGAGATTCTATCTTACACCTGTCAGAATGGCAAGATAACATTGCAAATGACAACTTATGCTGAAGATGATGTGTTAGGAACACAAACTTTTACAGCCAGTTGGGAAATTAATATGAGAGTTTCTCAGAAAATTAAGAATCTATCACCTTCAAGACCCAGCTATACAACTCTTGGGCATTTATCCAAGGTATGCATTATCATACCTCAAGGATTTGTGCTCAACTATGTTCATACCAGCACTATTCATAATAGAAAGATGTTGGAAACAACCCAGATGCTTCTCAACTCAACCAAAAATGGATATAGAAAATGTGGCACATTTACACAATGGAGTATTATTCAGCTATAAAAAACAAGGATGTCAGGAAATTTGCAGACAAATGGATGGAACTAGAAAAGTCATCTTTAGTGAGATAACTCAGACCCAGAAAGACAAAAATGGTATGTACTCAGTCATGGATAAGCATGCTACAATTCACAGAATGAGAGAGGCTAGTTAGTAAAAGGGTTCAAGGAGGGGATACGTGGACCTTCTTGGGAAGGAGAAATAGATCTCCTGGGTGGACTTGGAAAGGGTAGAGAAGGGAACTTGAGGGCTCAGATTAGAGGATGGATGGAGTGGGAAAGGTCTGAAAAAGATGACTGGAAATGGGTAAGGGGAATTTTGGGGTCAGATAGAAACCTGGTACAAGGGAACTAAGACTTCTAGCAATAATGGATACACAGCCTGAACCAGCCATCTCCTCTGATCAGAATGGTGGATATCCCAATTGTCATCAGAGAGACTCCATCCAATAAGAGATAGAAACAGAATCAGAGACCTACAGTCAAAAATTTGGCTGAACTCATGGAATTCTGAGGAAAGAGTTAAGAGACAGAGGGGTCAAGGACATTACAAGAAAACTCAAAAAAACAACTAGCCTGGCTTATGGGTGCTCACAGCCATAACCAACAACCTGAGTGCCAGCATATGACTGATCTGGGCCTCTACATAAATGTGACAGTTGTGTAGCTTGGTCTACTTGTGTGACTCCTGACAATGGGATCAGGGTCTATCCTTAATGTTTTGATTGGCTCTTGGAAACTTATTTTTCATTCTGGATTTTCTTGACCAACCTTCAAACAAATGGAACTGCTTAGTCTTACTGCAACTTGATATGCCATGCTTTTTTGATACTCACACCCTTTCTGAACAAAAACAGAGAAGGGGTAGATTGAGGGTGATATGGAAGGAAGAATGGGAGGTAGGAAGAAGGAGAGATCACATTCAGGATGTAAAATAAATAAATTGATTTAAAAAAAGAATAGAGGCAGCCAAACAGAGCAAAGTAGAAGCGAGTAAAGGCAGGTGCTAGACGTGAGCAGAAAGTACTGGCACTTTAGGCAGTTAATAAGCCTAAAGAGATAGAACAAGCATAAGAATAATTTCACATGACGTGCTGTACGTATCAAGTTTACTTTGAAAGTAAACAAACTCTAGTAACAAATTTCAAAAATAAAATAATTGTATTATTATAACAAACAGAAAACTATGTTGACAAACTAGACAGACTTAGAGATAAACTCTAAGATTTGAAACATTGAATTGTGTCCCTTTGGTCTTCAATGAAAGACAGAAATAGAAAAACACACAGAAATTAAAAATATATTAGATAATATATGTCATATTATATATTAAATATGTGTGTGTATATTTAATAGATGTGTGTAAAAGTTAACATTTGAAATCAAGATCTATAATATCTAGCAGCATAATGAGTAAGGAGCAAGCTGAGATCATGTGACATATGAAAATTTATAATCGGTAAGAAAGTTTAACTTGCAACTGTTTCCCACTGATTATTTTAGTAGACTATTGTTACATGGTAAATATTTGTCCCACCTGCTGGTTTAATAAAAATGCTTATTGGCCAAAGGTAGACAGGAAGTGTAGGAAGGGCTACCATACTAAGATAACTCAGGGAACAGGAAGAACAGGGCAGAGATGCCAGGAGACACAGAGGAAAGAAATTGAAATGCTGCTGAGAAAAGGTACTGAGCCGCATGGCTGACCTAGCTAAGAGTCATGGGTTAGTTTAAGAATGAAGAGTGAACAAGTTATATGTTTGGCCCCAGGTCAATCAGCAAGCAGAGTGTAATTAATATATATAAGCATCTATGTTATTCTCTGATTCTACAAGACTGCAGGACTGAGGGACTATGGGAAGGCAGTATAGCAGGACTGTGGTTCAGAACCTCAGGGCTAGACTGGAATGGCCAGGCCAGAAACCTCATACAACAGACTATTTTGTCCTCACTTATGTCTATGGACTCACAACAGAAGAGTTCACTATCACAACAAAAGTGTTCACTATACAGAATTTGCTATTTGATATAGTAGAAGAGTCAAATTTCAATTAAATGTGTTCAGAACAATATGGGTTCCACAGAGCCATGATATTTTTACCTTGTAGCTAACTTGGAGAAACTAAGACACATGTGTGGAGCCAAATAGTTTGAGTTTGCACTGTTCAGTAAGTGTTAAAATTAGTAGTGCACATTATGAGTATTATTGAATACACACATATATACTTGTTATGTACTGTTATTACCTCCAAGTGATTCAGAAGTCAGGTATGATGTGATTATGTAACAAATCACCAAGAGTCAATAACTGCTCCACGGAGTCAAATTCAGTCAAACAGAATCCATTATAGAATTTCTATTTTCATAATTAGGCCATACATTTTAATTTGCACTCTTTTTTAAATTACACTTATGTCAATATAAATGATGATTTTTAAAGCAATACATAAACAGAAATCTTCATGATTCTCTAGTCTGCAATACCTTAAATCATTTTTTTAGTTTATTGTAAAGATTGTCATCACCCAGATGATATACATATTCTCAGCATATTTAGACACTGTGTATGTTTTCTTTAGTGAAAGATATCCATGAATTCAGAAAGTAAAAATGTGGCTGAGCAAGGCTGAGGAGAGTGTTGAGTGGGGAATTATAGAACTGGCAGACAGGTAATAAAAACATTTTTAATCTAACTATTTTTGCAAAAATTTTTTGACTAATAAAACCATGTATTATATATTTGACATGGTCATAAAAGAGATTTTAATGTTCTTATAAAAAGAAATAAAGACTATGAAAAATGTGTAAACTCATCTGTTTGGTTTATTTTTTAAATGTACAAATATTCTGTAGATGCATATTTTGTACTGTAGAGTTTCATAAATTTTATGTTAATTAAGAAGCATTTCTTGAAAATATAAAAGAATGTATAGATGAATATATTTTTCACAGTGTATATGGTGAAGAGTACAGAAAGTGGTTTATGTTTAAAGAAACAAATGCATATGAACTGAAAAAATCCATAATTGCTAGATGTTATCAAAGTATCCAAATGTAAGTGAATTTAATGCTATAGGAAGGCATTTTCCTGTGGGTGACAAAGTAGTTCTGCAAGGGTCCTATTTGTATAGAATCAAAATCCAGTAGCAATTGCCAACCCTAGGGAGATGTGAATATATCTTTTTGTTTTTATAGCCGAGACATCATAAATTGCATGTACTTCATATAAATTGAGGTGAATTCCTGCAGACTTAGTGCAGCAATCTTAGAATGTTTGCAGATTTATTCCAATTATATTTCTGCCCCATAGTGGGAAGATGTCATAGAAAACACAGTGAAGTGCTTTAATGGAAACTGTGACATTGGTTTGAAGGGCCTTTAGAAAGTTGACATTTTTTTTTCAACTTGAATTTTTTTAGAATAACCCTTTAAAGGCTTTCTGTCTGAATTCCCAATCTTCATAAATCATATAGCATTTCCTTTTCAGTTGTACTGTTAAAGAAAGAGTGCTAATAAATTGCCAGGAACTACTTCACACTCAACATGATGTAGTTTTCCTAAGTGATACATTTTCATTATTGAAAAGATATAAGTATTTACCTACTTTTGAGAGAAAGGTAAATTCTGATGTGACATAAAACATAGAAAGTGAGTAGATAAGTAAGATAGCCCATGGAGGAAGAAGCACACAGGCTTATCTGCACTCCCAACCTACACAGGGTTCTTGTATTAAAATTTCTTAACTAATTGAGAAGCTCTGAATAACTTCCTTCAGAATGTTTGTCTGTCAATATAAACGCATGAGTTTCTTTTACTGTTCATAAGAGAAAAGGGGCCTTTATATAAAATTTTGAAAATTTTTTCTGCAACTCCACATTCAGCCTGGTGTGTGTAGGTTCCCAAGGTTCTTTACTCTCCATTTGCCATTTCAAATAGATGAGTAATAGACAGACAGGAACATATGAAAAGATGAAGCTTTGAGATGCTTCTGTCAAAACTTAACATCACATGACATTTTAGATAGCATAATATCACTATAAAAATCAAAAGATTTTAGATATAGTTTTGTTTTTTTGTTTTTTTTTTTTTTTGGTCACTGAGACTTTTATCTATGATGTTTAACCGCTGGGCTACAAACACTAGCTTGGAAGTAAGATGATAGACCAATCACATGATTACAAAGCTGGGGTCTCCAGGTGGTCAGGTGTGGCTTCGAGGATGTCTAAGGAAGCATGCACTGGAAGGGCAAGCACAGGGCTGGTCGTGAGTAGCCTTGATGACATCAGGAATAGAGTCTAAGCATCTGGTGGCTCCAGAGATCTCCACCCACTTTACTTGGCCAGGGGGTTCCTGAAGGACTTGCCAGCAAACTTGGCCTTGCAGCCCAGCTCTTCCTCGATTCTGAGGATTTGGTTGTACTTGGCCAGGCGCTCGGATCGGCATGGGGCACCAGTCTTGATCTGCCCAGTGCAGAGCCCCACCACCAGGTCAGCGATGAAAGTATCCTTGGTCTCCCCAGAGCGATGGGACACCATGACACCCCAACCATTGGACTGGGCCAGCTTACACACGTGCAGGGACTTGGTCACAGAGCCAATCTGGTTCACTTTGAGCAGGAGGCAATTGCAGGATTTCTCATTCACAGCCTTGGCGATCATCTTAGGGTTGGTCACTGTGACGTCATCCCCCACCACTTGGATGCCTGCACTGGCCGTGAAATTCTGCCAGGCTTCCCAGTCATCCTGGTCGAAGGGGTCCTCGATGGACACCACTGGACAGTCATGGATGAAGGACTTATACAGGTCAGCCAGCTGGTCAGGAGAGGTGTATCTGCTGGAGTCATCAGGAGACTTGAAGTCCAGGTCGTATTTGCCAGACCTAAAGGACTCAGAGGCAACCACGTTCATGCTGATGACAACCTGGTCAGTGTAGCCTGCCTTCCCAATGGCATTCTTCAGCAGCTCCAGAGCTTCTTTGTTCTCCAGGATGTTAAGTGCAAATCCGCCCTCATCACCCACATTGGTGGCATCCTTCCCTTATTTCTCCTTGATGACATTCTTCAGGTTGTGGTAAACCTCTGCCCCAATGCGCATGGCTTCCCGGAAACTGGAGGCCCCCACTGGGAGGATCATGAACTCCTGCATGGTCAGCTTGTTGCCAGCATGAGAACCGCCGTTGATCACATTGAAAGCTGGAACTGGAAGGATGACCTCAGGGTTGCCAGCCAGGTCAGCGATGTGACGGTATAGGGGTACTCCCTTTTCTGCAGCGCCAGCTTTGCACATGGCCAGGGACACTCCCAGGATGGCATTTGCACCAAATTTAGACTTGTTCTCAGTGCCGTCCATCTCAATCATCAGCTTGTCAATCTTCTCTTGTTCCATAACATTCACATTCTTGCTAATCAGAGCAGGAGCGAAAGTTTTATTGATGTGCTCAACAGCCTTTGAGACACCCTTCCCCATTTAGCGTGTTTTCTCATTGTCATGGAGTTCTAGGGCCTCATAGATGCCAGTGGAGGCACCACTGGGCACGACAGCTAAGAAGAGACCTTTTGCGGTGCAGAGATCAACCTCCACAGTGGGATTCCCACGGGAATCAATGATCTCTCGGGAATGGATCTTGAGAATAGACATGGTGTGCTTCTTGAGGTCGGATTGCAGAGCAGGAACGGAACAGAGGTTTCTGCAGACACCCTGGAGAGCGTTTTGGAGCAATGCACGCGCGACCCTGCACCTTTGCTGATCTCAGATACAGTTTTATTAAGAAGATTCCAATGTTCTTATAAAACAAAAAATGAAAATATGCTACTAAATACATTAGAGATAATTAATATTTTAATAATTGAACATTAACTGTTTTATTAATTATGTCAACGTACATCTAGTTTTTACCTTCCATTTATTTTAGACAATTAACACTGAAATAGAAAAGAAAAATATCCTGAGTTGTTGTCAAGAAAGAAAGATCTTTAAATCTACATTGATATAATTTCAATGCAAAGTAGACCCTTAAGAGTAGCAGTGGGTAATTGCTGTCTGTTCTGTTAGTGTCTCATAAAGAAACATTAGGTGTGGGGGCTTTCTAGGTATAAAAGTACAGTTGGGATACCCTTCTAGATTCACAGAAAGGCAATTCGGACTAAGACAGTAAGTTAAACCAGAGGTAAAATACAAGAAAAGGAAACACAATGGGGCAAGGCGTGTGTGTGTGTGTGTGTGTATGTGTGTGTGTTTGTGTGTGTGTGTGTTTAACTTCCTGTTTATTATATATAAGCTCTGTGTTTCCATACAAATGCATGAAGTGAATTTCAGTAACAATATTTCAAGGCTGGATTTGATAAGGATTGAAAAACTACTTTAAAAGTGTATTTGTGTGCATGCACTAAGTATTGATGTTTAATAAAATGATATCAATATAATTAATTCTTTAAACAATATAAAAGTTTATAAGCAGACAGAAATGTTGAAACTGCTGCATAGTAACTATATGCGTTAAAAAAGCAAAGAAGATAAGCACAGTGGATATAGAAAGAAAAGAAAGTATCTGGAAGAAATAAAAACAGCAAATATTACTTAAATATTAATTTCAACTCCATAATAAATTCATGGTCATATTTACAACTATAATATTTTCAAACATGATTTTCTACAAAGAGAAGGCAAAGCCACTGCGACCTATAATATTTCTTTATTAATTATCCTTTTCATTATTGACATCATCTGTAATTTTATTCTAAATCATTATCTTTGGTTTCACATTTAAAATTTTACTAAAGTAGACTAGAAAAAAAAGATCCACCATCATGAATTGGTCACCGTTTCTGCTTGGAAGATTATCAGAAGTCAAACTATAGAAATGGCCAACTATTACAAGTCAGCGGTTGGATCCTAATTGATATCTTCTGACTGATAAAGTTGGTAGTGCTATCCTGGAAAAAATAATACATAAACTCAAGCAGTAGAGGCCAGTGGTATAAAAAGATCATTGACTCAGCTGTCCTTTTTTACAAATAAAATAACTACATATATTTTTAAATTTTAATTCTTTGCTAGTATTACAGAATCAGATCATTGATGAAAATCTGACCTTCCAGATCAGATCCTCTGGAGGAATAAAGGCAGATGTCAAATATATACAATAGATCCCAGAAATGAAAGTCAGCTTCACCTTGAATTAAAGGAGATAAAAAGCATTAACCACTATGTGACCCAGAGTCAATGATTTGATATCACCTGTGGTATACTTTACAGAAATATATTAGGGAACACCAAAATACTTTTTCCACCTCTGAGCAAACAACAAGGTTGTTGGGGGAAAGTATCTCAACCTAATTATAAAAAGCAACTTGGGGTTAATTGCCAGATCTTGAAGCAGTAGTACTAGTTCTTTGGTCTCTAGGGGAAATATTGAGCCTGAATGGAGAAGAGAAATTACTCCAGAAGGAAATATAATGGCACAATTTGGTGAGTTTGTGATTGCAGGAGCAATGATCTGTTAAATGATGCATAATCCTCTGGAGAGGAACTTCCCAATTCAGAACTTAGTAATGAAAGCTTTATCAGGGACAGAGCAATATAATAGCTCTTGCTTGCATGTGTAGAATAGAAGATGTAGAAATGGGTGTTTTTCAAGCTAAGGAACTTTTAATAATAAATAAATCACATGCCCACCAATGAATACAATGAGATGAACTGGAGATATAAAAATAAGAGCATGGAATTTCTACAAAAATCTGCCTGAAAATTTAGTGGGTTTGTGTATTTGTGTGTCTGTGAGTTTGTGTGTGTGTGTATGTGTGTGTTATCATCTTAGGTTATAATAATTTACAGTGTTTTTTTAAGTTTAAGTGGTAAACAATTGAAAGGTTATTAAAACTATAATATTTGGGCAAATATGTGGTCAAATCAGATCATTTCTGTTAGTTAAAAATATTTAACCCTCAAGAAATTTTGATACTACAGATCCTGACGAGTAGAAGGATTAACCATCAAATCACAAAAATTTGAGAAATGATTTCTGAAGTTTCTTCTGGAGAATTATTAGTCACTAAACATAATTAATAAAATTATACATGATTAAGACACAATTTCTTAAGAGGTGTCAAACTTAACCATTTTGATAAAAATTCCTTTGTAATTTTAATTGTTTCTTTTACTTTTGAGTTAACTACATCATTTTATTACATTATTCTATAATGATATTGATAGTAAAAATACACAAAAAGAAAGACAAAAAGGAAAAGATAGAAGATTAACTAATAACATAAATATTGAAAATCATTATGCCATCTTATTAAGAGTGATTTATTTCTTGGAATGAACTTTTTTTTTTTCATTTTTTAGAACTTATAAATTGGAGATAACTGCTGCATAAAGGATGATGTAGTGGGATTAACTTGTTACATTGTAAATAATTGTCTTGCCTACTAGCTTACTAAAAATGCTGATTGGCCGAAGGCATGCAGGAACTGTGGGCAGGTCTACCAGATGAAGAAAAAACTCTGGGAACAGGAAGAATAGAGCAGAGATGCCACAGAGATGCCAGAGAAAGACCAGCAGAGAAGCCAGCAGAAGCAGAAGACAACTATGCTGCTCTGAGAAAAGGTACTGAGCTGCATGGCTAAAAAAGATAAGAGTCATAGATTAGTTTAAGAGTAAATAGTTAGCAGGATATATGCCTGGGCCCCAGGTCAATCAGCAAGCAGAGTGTAATTAACATAAGCATCTGTGTAATTCTTTGGGACTTTGGAACTTTGGTTCTGAATCTCAGAACTAGGCCTGAAAGTCTGGGTTGGAAACTTACTACAGTACGATGAGGATTCTGTCTATTTTCCCTCTCAGTACTTGGACTTATTCTGGCAGAGATCCATACAAGTCTTGTGTATACTGTCACAGACTATGGTATTTCATATTTGCCTTAGTAATGCTGCTTTCAGAGGGCCATTTTTCCTTGGTGCTCTCCATAAACTCTTTCACTTTTGATGTTTTCTCTTTGAGAAGAGAATTTGATTCAAACATTCAATATAGGGTTGAGTGTTCCCAGGTCTCCTACTCTGTGCACATTATCTGGCTTTGAAAATCTCTATTTGCTCTCACCAAATGCAAGAAGAAGTTTCTCTGACGATGGCTGAGCATGGCATTATCTATGGGTACAGCAGAATGTCATTAGGAGATTTTTTTTATTGTTATAATCTTTTAACAGAATGGTAGTATTGTTTTTTTCCCTGGGTCTCTGGTCTATATTACTTCAGCTTTTGGTCACTAAAGCAATTTGCAGAAGAAATTTCATCTCATGGAGTAAGTCTTAAGCTCAATCAGGTATTGATTGATAATTCCCACAAGCTTTGTGCCTCTATTGCACTAACACATTTTACATATAGATCATCATTGTACATCCAAATATTCATAGCTGGGTTGTGTTTATATTTCTTCATTGGTAGTATGCAGAATACCTTCTGATACCTAGAATGATGACCAGCAGGGGTGAAGGCTCTAGGCAGGCACAGCTATAGTTCTCCATGTCTCATGAGTTATATAGGTGTTGAGTTTAGCAATAGGGCCTCACCATATGTATGTGGAAGGACTAATAGACTTGGCAACAGCCAGAGTTCTTTGTGATTTCATCTGAGGCCTCTTCAGCAAACAACTCAATTAGATGAACCTGTTTCCCATTACTGGAAGCTTCATTTAGTGACTAGTGATGTCCAGTTGGTGTTCCATCTACCTGCTATTTGATCATTTCATTTAGATCAACTTCATACATATAAACTTTAGGAAACTACTGCAGTTCTGAAGTACCCTTAGGCTTTCTTATTCCTGCCTATATTTTCACCCTTATCTTCTCTTCACCACTCTGCTCATTTCATCCTGCTGTTCTGCTCTTTGCCCCTGTCCCTGCCTCATCCCTATCTATTATATTTTTCTTTTTCAGAGAGTTATAAACTTTTCATCTAGTTCTGTATTCTATACCTAACCTCTCTGGTTTTATGAATGCATTTGTTTTAAAGAATGATAAAATCTTGTCATTAAAAAAATATGTTGGTTAAATGGGCATGGTAGGACAAACCTTTAATCCCAGAACTAGGGAGCCAGAGGCAGGTGGATCTCTGTGAGATTGTGGCCAGCCTGGTCTACAGAGAAAGTGTCAGGACAGCTAAGCCTGTTAAACAGAGAAAATCTGTCTTTAAATAATTAATTAAAGAAAGAAAGTATTGTTACAATAAGTTATTTTATAAAAGGCATTTGTATATTTGGTAAAAATACATTTTTACATATGGGATTATAAGATTTTTCTGAAATTGTTTTTAAGATTAATAAAAGAAACATATTTGAGCAGTGTGTGGGCTATCAATACTTAGACATAATCAATCAATCACCTTAAAACGTGAACACACTTAGAAGACATGAGACTGTATAAAGTTTAGGAAGGTTGTTTTTCCTAACATATGATACATACAATTTTAATGTCTTTAACAGAGGTGGCAAGATGATTTCTTTTTTTTTTTTTTTTTGTTAACATACTTCTCCACAACATGTCCTTGATTGATGCTTAAAATTAAAATTAGGAGAAAATATGAAGTAAGTATTCTAATACAATTAATTAAATAAGCTTCTGTAGTATATCTTCTTAGAAATATCATTAACTTTCATATTATTATTTAATAAAACTATCATCTTAAATATTGTTATTTTAGAATAATAATTAAAAACCAATAGAAGCAAAAAAATCAATAGCTTATTTCTATGTAATTCAATTTCATTTTTCATGTAACATTATTACAAATTATTATTGCAATTTAAAGTAATTAATCCACCAAACACAACTGTTCACTATGATTATAGCCAACCAATAAATAAATGCAATGCCATTGTTTATCACATCTTTTCATGCTGATTATAATCATTGAAAAAGAATCAGCCATTACTATCCTAAGAAATTTAAACTATTTTAAAGAATCAATATAACAATAATTGCTTAAACTGTAACATCTAAGCTTGCTTAGATGACTGCCAATTATAAAGGCATACAATAACAAGATACAATGAATTTCATGTAATAAAATATAAGCTATAAAAAAGAAAAACAGTTTATATAACCTTCAAAATAAAAAATCTGATATTATAAATGTTGCAAAGGAGGAAATCAATATTTACTATTTTAAACATCATTAATGTGTGATTGAAAACTAGGGTGATCCCATAATCACTTACATTTAATCATGGAGGAAAAAGATGAACACCAAATCATTTTATGGAAAGTAACAAACATTTGTCTTTAATCTAAAGAGAGCCAGTGTTGCTATAGCAATACCTGTCAACTTCACTATAATTGCAGTGAATAATTTAAAAGACATTAATAAATATAAATGGACATTTAATTTTTATACATTACTCAAGACAAAAAATGTTCATTACGTTGAGAAATGGAATACTCATAAATGATATAAATGGGACAACACAAGAATAGGTCCTAAAGTTTGTTCATTTGATGAAATAGTGATGTAAGCAAACTTATTGTCAGATCAGAAATAGGTATATAAAAAGGAGCTAGAGTATAGAGCACATGTTTTCTAACAAGAGAATAGAAGAAAATGCTTTAAAAGGACAAAAGCATGAATCTTAGCAAGGGAATTAAATACACTGAAATAATAGCACATGTAAAATGTCACTTTTATTAGGGGAAGAAATAGAGGGTGTGAAGGTATTTCTGTGTATGTGAATGCACATGAGAAGAATTCTTCACTATTTCAATCATGAATTTATATATTATAAAATGTACTTTAAAATTGATAGCATGCATTGCCATTGGTCACATTTGGTATTAAATAAGTATAGTAGTGGTAATGTAATTGCATTATTAATAATCAAAATCTGAGTTAATGTGACTGAAATACAAATTATCACAACCACTATAACCTATATATGGGTAAAAAGAGTGGAGATTTATTTGCATGATTTCTTGTCTGTTTATATATTTTAAACATCAATATAACTAATACAAATACCATTACCCCTAATTATTTAATAGCATGTATTCAATATTCCCATTATGTGTCATTCTTTCAATCCTAAAGAAAAATTCTAGATATCAAATTACCAGCAGCTTTATTTACTTCTCTAGTGTAAAATATATATTTTTGCAAGCAAAAGGCTCAAGCTATTTATGAAATGTGATGTTGAAACAAATGGAAACAACAAAAAATGTACTTAGAATCCTTTACACTTCCTTAAATTTTCTGGAAAAACAAACATACAGGCAAAGATTATAAGGTTTTAATCACTGTAAATATCCTTTTTTTCATTTGTCAATGACCATTACAAGAAAATAAAAAACTGCACAAATGAGAGAATATGATGGAGGAGAAAGAGAGTGGACATTAAGGGAAAAGACATGAGTACAGCTAGAATGATACAGTTGCAGGAAGAGAAATGGAATAGAGGTATTAGGAGAAAAAGATTCTGTGTGCTTCCATCAGTATCCACTGAACACTGACATCTCCCTCTGGGTTTGCTGCTGTGACATACATATCTTGCTCATTTCCCAGGTTTGTGTTTACTGTGCTTCTACATGCCTTATTTAACTGAATTTTAATCTGTGTTTAAAGAAAGTATTTAGAATTGTAGGAGGAAGATATGTCATGCAATACTTTCAGGACTAATGGCACAAAGCTGATGTCCATGTGCTCCAGAGAAAAAGCTATTTAATGCTTCACCAGGAAATTCAGACTCACAGGAACAGCAGCAATAGCTGTAGTCAGCATGGGAGCAGTGCAGCCTTGAGTAATTACAAGATCTGTGGAATGTTTTGTTGTGTTTGTTTTTGTTTTAATATATTTCTTGCTCTTCAGTTTTCAGTTTCTGACATAAGAAGTGCGCATGCATACACACACACACACACACACACACACACACACACACACACACACACACACACACCAGACTCTATTTTCTCTGCCTGTGGCTCTCTAATGACTGTACTTCTAAGGCATCCTAGTGAGAAGGAGGTATAAAATAATGGCTATAAGTCAAAAGGTGTCATCCCAAAGGTCGAAGATCACAGCCTTTAGTCTTCCTAACCAGATAAAAAATGCTATCTATTCACTTGAGCAACTCAGGTAGACTTAGTCTGGCAGCACAGTGATTTGTCTCTAAGCAGCTTCTGCTGAAGTAAAAACAACACATCTAACAGTATCTGTGACTGAGATGGGTCAAGGGTCCGTGATCAAATTGCAGTTACAAACTTACATGGATTTCTAGGTCTTAAAATCAAAGCTCTGAATCTTAAATGTCAGGTCTGTTTTGTTTGAAGAACAAACAAGTTAACCATGAAATACAAATACTGTTTACTAAATTCCTTGTCACTGAATATTAAAACGGCAATAGAGCCATTTAAAAACTCTATCCCTTTTGCTGGTCAGAGAGCTCATGGCTTTTTTACAGAAAGAAAGTAGACATTACCATTCTACCTGCATACCTGACACACTTTCATGCCATTATGCATCCATTTTGCCTTGTGATTTACAATAAAAATTTATAAGTCTGTCTCTTGGGCTTCTTCCTTGTGAGAGGTAATGAAATTTATTTAAAATAACCTTTTACCCTTGAAAAACTTAACTTGCAGGTAGGTTATGTTACACCCTCATGAAACGGCAGAAAAAAATCTTAATGTGGATGCAAAGTGTTGAATATCCGGCTTTATTTCTGTATGCATTCTTACTGCAATGATCCCAAAGTACCCTAAGATAAACGAATTACAGAAGGATATGTTAGGGACACAGTAAGAGCTCATATATTAATACAAAGCAAATTTTATAGCACATATTAAAAATGTCCAAAATTACTGACCTACTAACATGAAAATTTATTGTAAAGCTTGGAGGTTATAGAACTGAATAAAATGGAGATGTTTAATTTTTTGTGGAGATTGTAAATTTGTTAGAAAGACTGAATCTATACTTTCTATTTTCATTCTCAAATATTTAATTAAAATCCTAATTAAGAACCACAAAAAGGTGCAGAATAGATAAAAAAGACATTTTGGACACCTTTCTATAGAAATAACATTTAAACTGAAGATGAGGGAGGTAACAGTAATTGCCAAGACCTGAGGAAGAGTGAGCAGTGAGAAGTGAAGAATACAGTGGTATGAGAAAGCACTTCAGCCTTTAGTGGTAAAACGTGGACCCTGACTTAAATGACGACCCTGGCTGCAGTAGGACCATGGACCCAGACATGGCCCTTGATCACAGCCTGGCTTGAATGTCACCATGGCCCTGGGTATCAAGCAGGCCATGCACATTAGCCTACTCCTCACTGCCTTCATTTCTTCCATTCTGAATCTGTCCACAGCACATGAACCATTCGTTTCACTTTATTCTCTTTCCATTTTCTCCATCACCACATATTTGCTCATCACAATGGCATCCATCCACCAGCACAGGAACACACAGGGTGAGCCTGAGGGTGGCTTCCTATCAGCCTAGGCCTTGAGGACCCTAGGTAGTCTGTGGGTAGCTTTCACCCATCTGAGTGGAACTGCATCCCACATTTTTTTTTTAACTTAAGTTCTTCTGAATAATAAGAAGACTGCTTAGGAAATAGGACAAGGAGTGTTAGGATTCATTCATCTAAAAATCCTGGAAAAGACAGTTCAAGAAAATTCTTAGCTAAGTGCTAAAGAGTTACCAGAATCATTATGGTGAATGACAGTCAAATAGATACATTTAGATCAAGATGTAAATGTAAAGTGTTAAAAAGTAAGTGATGATCACGCTAAGAAAATTACTAGATAGAAAAAGTTTATGGTTTTAGGAAGGACTAAGAAAAGGGAAGCAGTGGCATCAGTGGTTAATCAAGCCAATAAATGAAGAGAAACTGATTTAAACACTATCTAAATTTATTTATGGTCAGGATAACTAAGGTGTCTCACTGTAGAAATGCACTCACTTTCCAACTCTGATGACCTGAGATTGACCCCATAAAACCATATGGCAGTAGGAAAGCAATACCAACCCATCATTTTTAATATGAAGTCTATCTTGGCAATCTCAGAGGGGATGGGGAGACAGACCACAGAGACTAAAGAGAGAGACAGATGACAGAGAGAGATGAGAGAGGGAGAGGGGGAGAGAGAGAGAGAGAGAGAGAGAGAGAGAGAGAGAGAGAGAGAGAGAGAGAGATATTGATTGACTGTATCTTTTGGACCATCTGCAATATATCCTTTTCAGCCTACTTTTACCCTTTTACTACTGCCCTACTTGTAAATAGTAAATTTGGGGAAGTTGTCACTTATCTCTTCCACCCTGAATCATAATTACATGCTCTAAATGATGAGCTGAATTTCTTAAATCTTTCCTATAAGAGTAAAATCAAAATGATTCTACCATCACAGCCTCTTCAAGTTGGTTTGTAACTTATGAAACAACATTCACAGATAGAATCCCTAAGAATTTACTAGGACCCAAGAGCTTAACTGCAGTCTTTATGACTGTAATAGGAAGGGAAAGTGTGGCTCTCCTGTCTCTTTCACTTCCACCTTCAGCCGTGGAATGATGCTGCCCTTGCCTGGTGTTGAACCTGTGATTTGGAATGGGCAGCATCCAGATATGTGTGACAATAATTTTTTTCTCACATTGATGATGCTAAAGCAAAACTGACAATAAAAGTAGAAATTACAGGTGCAAACAAGATATCTTTATCAAGAACATTTGTAAACATCATGATCTGCTCTAATACAGCTCAGTTTTCATCCCCTACTAGAACTCCTGCATTGGGAGAGGCAGAAGAAATTTGCCAATTATACATTTGATTTGGATCACACTGCCTACTAAGTCTTAGACATCAGCATCAACATTCTTCCTTAGGATGAGGTATTGGTTCATGTTTTCAATAATACTGAAGTGATGGTCAAGATGATGACAATTTCTCCTTCTATGAGATATTCAAAGAAAATGTCTTTAAAGTAAGAAAATGTAACAGGAGTATATAGAAGAGAAGACAGAGCATCTAAAGTGAAATAATCAAACAAAGAAGGATGTGGAGAAAGAAGGTATAAAGTAAATGTATAGTAGATACTGTTGTTTAAGTAAAGTATAATTTCACATTATGAAGTGTATAATGCGCACGTACATACATATATTTCAAGAGCAAGAGTGGTCAAAATAAATGAAAAGTTTTCAACTGAAGTGTCATTGCCAATTTAAAGACAGTCATTTCATATTTTAAATAACCAAGCAATTTTTGCTACCTGAACAAAAGCACCACACTTTCAAATGATATATTCAAGACATGATGATTTTGAAGATTTCTACTGAAATTATCAATGACAGTACTTGTTCATTATACCCTTTTGCTGTTATAAAAGCTTGTTACTTTGATATGAAAAATCCTTGGCAATTTTTATTCTTTCTCCTACACAAAGACATGGGTAATTAACTACTGAGTTGCAAGGATGATTAGCATTTTTAAAAAACCTGCCCGCTTAGCTGCTAAATTTACATTGCTTTCAACATAATGATTTTCACAATATGATTCAGATTCCTGGGAGTTATTTTAAAATGACAAAAAGTTGAAATTTAACTTGGAATTCTTGCATAAGTTCATCTTTTTAAAGTATGTGATTTTACATACTTTTTGGTGGAAAATACAGATGCCCAGCACTAAACCATAAATTTTACAAAAATACTATATTATATATCTAATACTTAACATATATACACTTAACACATATAACATGTGATCATATTTTGAGTTTGAAAACTATATATAATATTTAATTAAGATTTAAAAGGCCAACTCTAAAAATAACATCTACTTTGTGAGTGATTTTTTTCTTAGTTAATTTTAAATCATATCAATTTTTGAATTTTTATTACAACAAAAGTTTCAACTACTTTATGCTTCAGCTCTTCGTAATATTTCATTTTATTTGAAATGATTAATTAAGGACCTCAGATATGAATACAAATAATTTCAAATCTTACAATACAATTAACTCATTAAATTATCATTCATGAGAGAGGGATTGAGGAGAATGTAAAGATAATATAGAGGGTTGATTATATTTTATTGAAGAGAACAGAGCAAAGGACAGATAGTAATCCTGTTTCAACACTGTACCTTTCTCCTCTGAATGATTAAAATTTTCTCATGGGAAGACATGGGAGACTACAGGGCCACGTGCAACTCACAAGGAAGTTCACAGAAATTACAGTGGCTTCTACAAGAGGTTTCATGAGCTTTCAAAAATTGTTGGAATGAAAGATTATCTTGAATGCTGCAGGTGCTTCAAGTTAAAGACTTATGTGATATAGCTTTCACTAGTTGTCACTCATGCAGTTGAAAATATTTTTTCACGGGAGAATTCAGTTTCTTGAGTCACTAATACTCATAAACAACTGTTCAAAAATACTTATTTAGGTAACTCTAACATAACCATTTGTATACCTGAAGCTGTCCTGGAAATTATTGATTTACTCCGCCATTGAATGTCTAAGTGAGAGAAATAAAATGGAATTTTTTAGGAAAAGAGATATTCCTAGAAATAACTGTCTTTTTCCAACTAGTTAGAAAGTGTCACAGGCACTAAGACCAACAATCAATAAGTGGGATCTCCTGAAGCTGGGAAGCTTCTGCAAAGCCAAGGACACTGTCAATAGGACAAAACACCAGCCTACAGAATGGGAAAAGATTTTCACCAACCCTACAAGTGATAGAGGACTGATCTCTAAGGTATATAAAGAGCTCAAGAATTTAGATTCCAAAACCTTGAATAACCCTATCAAAAAATGGGGTTCAGATCTAAAAAGGGAATTCTCAGCAGAGGAACTACGAATGGCTGAAAGGCACCTGAAAAAGTGCTCTTCATCTTTAGCTATCAGAGAAATGCAATTCAAAACAACTTTGAGATACCACCTAACACCTGTTAGATTGGCTAAGATAAAAGGCACAGATGACAGCCTATGCTGGAGAGGATGTGGAGCAAGGGGAACACTCCTCCATTGTTGGTGGGATTGTAAACTTGTTCAGCCACTTTGGAACACAATATGGAGGTTTCTCAGAAAATTGAGAATCAATCTCCCCAAGGACCCAGCAATACCACTTCTGGATGTATACCCTAAAGAGGCACATTCACACTCCAAAGGTATTAGCTCAT
>PVIH01001051.1:165504-190748 GCA_004025045.1 Sigmodon hispidus
GGGGGAAGAGACCTTGAATAAGGATATACAGGGATGGAAAAAAAATTCAGAGGGAAAGATGAACACAAAGAAAATATATGTGTAGCAATCTTATTTGTATTTCCACCCTTGATAAGCCATGCTTATGATTCTTATCCTCTGTATAGTTATTGTTAACTCTTCCACATTTTAAATTCTTTTTACTGTGTTTTTTTTTTTTGATAAATACAAAAAAAAAGAAGGAAAAAGAAATCTCTGTTGTCACTTCTGCACCTTTTTGTTCTTATGAACTGATAGCCAACCAACTGAAAAGACATAGAGGAACCCCCATAAACAGTCATTGTTTTCTATGTGTTAGAGTTGTTTTTCTAAAGAAGTTTTCTATCCATTGCATGACTTAGACTACAAGACTATCCAAGCATAAATGGAGGTATTGAATTATTGGGTACTACAAACAGTACACAATATGGACTAAAGGTTGCAGGGGTGTGATGGTTTTCTTCAGAGAACATATAGATCAAAGGGGCTTTGGTATGAGGAAATTGTTGTACCACAAATATAACCTTTGTGTGCAATCAATAAATGTGCTTCCTAACCGAAGTTTGAGGTTTAGTTCACAGAAGCTGTTCCTCCTTGCTACCAGAGAGGCTAAAATTAAATTTTGGAGACATTCTACTTCTTTGAGCAACCTGTGCATACAGACCATCCCATAGTTAATATTCCATTCTTTAAAAGAACTTGCTTTTCTGTGACTATTCTAAGTAATTCACTGCCTAGGCATCTTGATAAATGATTGAATGTTTTACTTTTTTAAATAAAAGTAAGTTGTTAAGCTCTGAAGAAAAAATATAAGGCATGTAGGTACAAACTAGAAAGGGATGAGAGGAAGAGTAAAAAAAAAACAGTGAGACTTAAAAATGATGTATGACTTAAAACTTCAAAGTTTAACCTTAATCAGTGTAGTTCTATGAGCTGTTATATTAATATTGCCTTGCTGACAGCTATAAACACTGGCTAATATTTCTCTTTAAAAATAAGTTGTCCCAGTTATAAGTTTAAAAGTTTTAATATCCTTGGGTAGTTTACTAAATATAGACTGGAAAATACTTGTAGTTGTGCTAAAAAGATGTCTACCTAAGCTATGTATATTCAGTCCTCTGGACAGAAAAAAAAAAAAAAAAAGAGTGCTCATGTTTTATCCTAAATCATTTTTGGTTTTTTTTCTTCCCCCAAATGTATATCTTATTACTGGTGTTTATACTTCTACTGTGCTAGTAACTTTTTAGGATTTTTTTTTTTTTTTTTGGCTGAAAGACATGCAGCTACTCCATCTATTAAAAAACTTCCTAAATGTTTTTCCTATTGTCAGGATTTCAGGGCTGAGTATAGACAGTGTTTATGCTGATATCTCCTGTTCCTGTCCTATATCTGTTCTAATATATTTTCACTCAGCTGACAGAATCTATTCAGGAGTGAACTGTGCCCTATACATTGCTATTCTCAGGTGGTCTTGAAGACCCTGAATACCTAGACTTGATAAAAGCCAGGGTAACCAGTGCCAATTGTACACCAGTCCAGACAGCATGATTGTTCTCTGTCCCTCAAGCCTCAGTCAAAGAACTAGATGTTTCTGCCAAAATTTCTCAAGTTTTCTGCCATTGCTTGAATTCCCTCTCTTGCTCTCCTAACTTGTTGGAACATGGTAAAAAGGATGATGTATTCCTTAGGGAACTCATAGAGGTGCTCCAGTCAAATAGGCAGGAGACCTTTTTACATTATGTGCATTTTGCTCACAGGATTTATTTCGGATGTGATTTCAAGTCTGCTGTGACAAACATTTACATTCAATTACATTCAATTTTTAGACATGCTTATCCTTGTTGCATGTCAGAACACAGCTATAGAATCCAATCTGGTCAGTGTATTCTTAATCAGGATATTTCTTTTTATTCTTTTTTTAAATTATTCCTTATGAATAAAGTCACATTTTCTATACGTGTATATCCTTACTCAAGGTCCCTTCCCCCTCCCACCCCCTCTTCTCCACATCAACCCATTTCCTCCCCAGCATGGGCAGAAGGTCCCAAGGTCACAATGTCCCAATGTGCCAGTATTGCTCAGTTCAGCCTCCACTCCTGGAAGATCCAGTTTTCTCCCCACAACATCGAGACTGAGTCAGGAGTTTCTCTAGGGGGAGAGGGATCAGATCCCAAGCTGTTCATTGGTTGTGATTTGCAGCTTAGATATGCTTTGTTTTTTGCTTTTTTTTTTTTTCTTCTGAGTTTGAGATACCTCGCTCAGGAGGATATTCTCCAAATCCATCCATTTGCCTGCAAATTTTAGGATATCATTTTTTTCTAACTGCTGAGTAGTACTCCATTGTGTAAATGTATCACAGTTTGTTAATCCATTCTTCAGTTGAGGGGCATCTAGGTTGTTTCCAGGTTCTTGCTATTACAAATAATGCTGCTATGAACATAGTCGAGCTAATGCCATTGGAGTATGACTGTGAGTCTTTAGGGTATATATCCAGAAGTGGTATTACTGGGTCCTTGGAAAGATTGATTCTCAGTTTTCTGAGAAACCGCCATACTGCATTCCAAAGTAGCTGAACAAGCTTACACTCCCATCAACAATGGAGGAGTGTTCTCCTTGCTCTGCACCCTCTCCAGCATAGGCTGTCCTCTGTGTCTTTTATCTTAGCCAATCTGACAGGTGTCAGGTGGTATCTCAAAGTTGTTTTGTATTGCATTTCGCTGATGGCTAAAGATGTTGAGCACATTTTCAAGTGCCTTTCAGTCATTCATAATTCTTCTGCTGAGAATTCCCTTTTTAGTTCTGAACCCCATTTTTGAGATCAATCCTCTATCACTTGTAGGATTGGTAAAATCTTTTTCTATTATGTAGGCTGTCGTTTTGTACTATGGACAGTGTCCTTGGCTTTACAGAATATCTCAAGTTCAGGATTGATTGTTGTTCTTATTGTCTGTGCCACTGGTGTTATATTTAGGAAGCGGTCATCTGTTCTAATTCGTAGAAAGGTATTTCCCACTTTCTTTTCTATCAATTTCAGAGTGGCTAGGTTTATGTGAGGTCTTTGTTCCACATGGATTTGAGTTTTGTTCAGGGTGACAGGCTTGGATCTATTTGCATTTTTTAAATTTATGTTTTTTATTGTTATGAACAAAGAAGTCACACTTTCTATGCTTGTATATCATTATTCAAGGCCCCTTCTCCCACCACATCAGGTCATTCTCTCTTCTCCACAACTCCCCATCCCCTCTCTGGGCAGGCAGCAGGCAGTCCCAAGGTCCTGCTGTCCCAATATTGCTTAGTTCATCCTCCATTCCTGACAGATCTAGTTTTCTCCCCACAACCTCAAAACTGAGTCAGGTGTTTCTCCTGGGGGAGTGGGATCCAAGTAGTCAGTCCAAGGTGTTTCTCATCCCATGCTGTTCAGTGGTTGTGGCTTGCAGCTTGGGCATGCTTTGCTTTTTTCTTGTTGGTTTGTTGGTTTGTTTAGAGGCCACTAATGAGTGAGTACTTCCCCTGCTTATTTTTCTCGGTTTGTGATAACTCGCTCAGGAGGATATTCTCCAAATCCATCCATTTGCCTGCGAATTTTAGGATATCATTTTTTCTTACTGCTGTGTACTCCATTGTGTCGATGTACCACAGTTTGTTAATCCATTCTTTAGTTGAGGGACATCTAGGTTTTTTTCTAGGTTCTTGCTATTACAAATAACGCTGCTATGAACATAGTTGAGCTAATGCCTTTGTAATGTGACTGTGAATCTTTAGGGTATACACCCAGAAGTGTTATTGCTGGGTCCTTGCAGAGATTGATTTTCAGTTTTCTGAGAAACCTCCATACTGCATTCCAAAGTGGCTGAATAAGCTTACACTCCCAGCAACAATGGAGGAGTGTTCCCCATGCTCCGCATCCTCTCCAGCATAGGCTGTCATCTGTGTCTTTTATCTTAGCCAATCTGACAGGTGTCAAGTGGTATATCAAAGTTGTCAATCAGCTATGCCAACACCATCTGTTAAAGATACTATCTTTTTCCATTGAATATTTTGGACTTCTTTGTCAAAAATCAGGTGTTCTTAGGTTTTTGGGTTAATGTCTGGATCCTCATTTTGATTCTATTTATCCACAATTTTGTTTTTATGCCCGTACCAGGCTGATTTTCTTACTGTAGCTCTATAGTTGAACTTACTGTAGCAACTTGAAGTGGGGATTTTGGTAACTTCTGAGGTTTTTTTGTTGAACAAAATTATTTTGGCAATCCTGGCTTTTCTGTTATTCCAAATGAAATTGAGTATTGTTATTTCAAGGTCCATAAAATAGTGTGTTGGGATTTTCACGGGCAGTGCATTGAATCTGTAGATTGCTTTTTGTAGAATTGCCATGTTTACTATGTTGATCCTGTCTATCCAGGAACATGGGAGAGCTTTCCATTTTCTGATATCCTCTTTAATTTCTTTCTTCACTGATTTAAAATTTTTGTCAAATAGATATGTTACCTTTTTGGTTATAGTTACTCCAAGGTATTTAATACTATTTGCAGCTATTATGAAGGGTAATGTTTCCCTTATTTCTTTTTCAGCCCCTCTATCTTTACTGTATAGAAGGGCTACTGATTTCTTTGAATTAATCTTGTATCCTGCTACATTGCTGAAGGTGTTTATCAGCCGTATAAGTTCCATGGTAGAATTTTGTGGGTCACTTATGTATACAATCATATCATCTGCAAATAGAGATAGTTTCACTTCTTCTTTTCCAATTTGTATCCCCTTAATCTCATTTTGTTCTCTTATTGCTTTAGCTAAAACTTTGAGAACTATATTGTATAGGTAAGGGGAGAGAGGACATCCTTTTCTAGTTCCTGATTTTAGTGGGATTGTTTGTGTTTTTCTCCAGTAAGTTTGGTGTTGGCTGTCGGCTACTTGTAAATTGCCAATATTATTTTGAGATATTTTCCCTGTATTCCTGATTCCCCCATAGTTTTTATCATAAAGTTGGGTTGGATTTTGTCAAAGGCTTTTTCAGCATCTAAGGATATGTTCAGGTGTTTTTTTTTTTTTCCTTTAGTTTGTTTATATGATGGATGTCATTTACAGTTTTTTCTATGTTGGACCATTCCTGCATTTTGGGATGAAGCCTACTTGGTCATGGTGGATGGTATTTTTTATATATTGTGGTATACAGTTTGCCAAAACTTTGTTGAGAACTTTAGCATCAATATTCATGAGGTAAATTGGTGTGTAAGTCTCCTTTGTTGTGTGTTTAGTGGCTTCAGTATTAGGGTAATTGTGGCCTTATAAAAGAATTTGGCAATAATCCTTTAGTGGCCTTTTTATTCTAATCATGCTCTTCTAAACTCAAACAACCTTCTTTTTGTCATTGCAGTTTTTGTTGGTTTGTATATAAAAGTACACTAAAACTTAAGTAAGGTTGTCTAAATAATTAGACAGTAATCTTCCCCATTATTTCAAGTTCCAGATCCCAAGTCTCACAGACACAGATCTATATAGGCTAACAAAAGTAGACACTCATCCTTGATTTAAACTTCACTCCTTCTTGGCCCATAATGTCTTAATTTCAGCTTTGAAGCTGGCCCTTGATATCAACATAAACCTAAAAAAACTTAGTTCTCTCTCTCTCTCTCTCTCTCTCTCTCTCTCTCTCTCTCTCTCTCTGTCCTCTCTCTCTCTCTGTCCTCTCTCTCTCTCTCTCTCACACACACACACACACATACACACACACACACACACACACACACATACACACACATACACACACACACAGATTGCTTAGCCAGTGAAGCACTTCAGAGAAGTTTCATCAACTTTTCTTATATATTTTCTTGGTCATAACAAAGCCATTCTCACTTACCTTAAGAAAGAAACCAAGTCTACAGTCTATCTTTACATATTTAAAGATAAATGGAAGGCTACCCATTCCTCTAAAAATTAGTATGTTGTGTATGAATTAGCATATCTCATTTTACTGCAACAACACATTTGATCTGTTTAATGCATAAGGAAGAGTTTTCTTTAATTCAGGTTTTGTAGTTCAAAATCCAAGATCATTCGCATAGCTTTATTAATTTGGACTTTAGCATAAGTCTCTTAGGAGATAACATGATAATGATAAGATGTCATGTATAAAAAGACAGAGGGCCAGAAGGAGTAGGTTATTTTTCTATTAGATTCTTGGCATGTGATATAAACAGTGACGTCTGGAACTTCAACAATTCTATTAAAGATACTAATCTAGTGGCCTAAAAATCATATATTGGACACCATCTCTTCAAGAACACAAAACTAGTATGTTGGAGATGTCTCCAAAATATGAATTTCTTAGAATCACAATTAAATCATTTCAAAACAGTGTCAGAGGGTTAGTTAGTAGAGGTCTGTATGATGCCACTGTATAGACAACTACAGAGAGCTGTTTTCTCTCTTGAATTCAAGAAAATTAAATTTCATAGCTATTAAACTATTAGTGAAACAAGAGGCATTTTTTCATTTGAACATTAAAACCATGTTTTTCAAAATACTTTCTTAACTAAAAGAAGAAACAGGAAAAATAAGGATAATTCATTTTATTTTAAGAAATAACACTCTAAGTCTATCATGTGGTTCTGTGTATCCTGCTGCACTGTACTTTTTACTTTTTTTTTCTCTCCTCATTCATTGACTAATTTGAATCAAAAGCAGTAAGTGGCATAAAGTCCTCTTATAGATAAACATGTTGGTATAGTGAATGTGTTACATATTTGCATAATTTGATTCTATGTATTTTGGTTCAGTGCAGCAAAAATTACCAAGTTTTAACCAGTTTCTCGATTCTGTGCAAAAATCAGATAACCCTGAGATCTTTTGGGGTTATAAAATCTTAGGTTTCTATTACCTCAATTGAGAAGCACAATAGAAAAACACTGGAGATATTCCTGTAAATGTCCCTTCTTTTAAATAGTTTCGATATCCAAGAACTCTGGAGATTTCTTTCCCTGAAAGGCATAAAAGTTTTTTCTCAGAGAGTTAAAGAAAAACACAATGAAGATTTCCCTGCAGTTCTATACCACACAAATTGCCTTCCTCTAAGCAGCTCTTGGCCAGAACAAATGCATTCCATCCCTTAAAGATAAATTCTTACCCTACTGCCTTCAGCTAACATTTGGGATGTTCTTTCTAAATTGAATACAGGGCTCAGCTATCACAATCTCCAGATGTTAAAAAAAAAAAATTGGTCTTGAAAATTGATGAGCCCCTACAGGGTGGTGGTGGGACCTGATTTTCCTCTGCCTGCCTAAGCACTCTGGTTACTAGATTGGCTCAGATGTCAACTTATTATATATGATCTAACTTCAACTTAAAATTATCATTCACTATGAATCTTCCAGGCTTTAAAATACTGTTTTATACTTTTGTGAGTTTATTTATATTTTTGTAATAACTTCGATAAATTTAAATTTGGCCATTTCCAGCTTTATCTTAGGACTGTCAGTGGAGCCCATCACAAATCAGGATTAAAAATAAAATAAAACAGTCAAAAATGTAATACCTCCCATGTGTGAAGTTAGTATTTCAAAAGTTAATATGTTCTTATGGCTTTGATCACAGTGTTTAATAATCTAAACAAACATGGATTTGTTCAGAATGTACTGAGTAAAAAAGCACACAAAACTCTGCATTTCCAAATACAATGAAGAGTAAATAGACCTGGCCTGAGGTAAACTTTCCTAGTAAATTTTATGTCTACTGTGAGGGCCTGAAACAAAAGTTTTAAAATGTATGAATGATTACAGAAGTAAATTGAACAGAACTGCAGCTGCAAATATAACTTTTTTATCATAAATGAATATATGTGTTTTACTTCCCACTCAAAAGTAAATTTCTAATGTTTTTCCATATTCTGTTTTTCTTGGCCATGTTGTCTTTTTATCAACTTTAAATCTCTCAATATCAATATATCATTCATATCTTCAAATTTTATTTAAGTTTGTAATAACTACATTACCTTGTTTCTGCCTGTATAACTACAATAATCAAAACACCAGGAAAAACTGATAATGCTGTAGAAGTGTTAAGTCAGAATGACTTGATGGAGACAAAGCAGTTAATAGGGGCAAGTAAAGGATCATCCCATGTTTACCAACCCCTTCATCATTGTACACTGGGATTTGACAATGAAGAAAAGAGTACGCAAGCCATTTTACAGAGTAGGAAAATATGTATCAGTAACATGATCCTGACCTTATTTTTCTACCTCCATCTGAACCTCACTGATGGAATTAAAAGGAGTTCAGAACGTAATATAATATAACTTATAGTCTTCACAAGGACAAGCTTCAGAAGTAAATGAAGGCATTAAAGATGATTACTCTTTCCTTGTAGGTTGTATGTTAACATGAAACTTGAGTGCAATTTGACCAAAGAGTAAGCTTGAAGTGCTTAGAAGCTTGAGGAAAAGGCTGTCTGGAGTGTGAGGACCTGTGTTCAATACACAGGCCTCAGAAAAGTAAGAAGCCAAGAGCCTACCATTAGAAAGTTGGAAAGAGGATTTGGGAGGGGGATTTCTGGCCACCAGAATACATACATCTAAGGGCTCAAGTTGGAAGATTTCATGTTTGAAGAGAAAAACTGTGGTTTATACAATTGAAGCTGATGTTGATCTCTGCCACATTTGCACATACACAGATGTGTGTACATACTCACCCATATGCTTATATGCATAGCACACACAAACACAACTTATTATATATACAACACATCCATGTCACCTTTTCTATAAACTTACTCTCATTTCTTGAGATTCCTTTCCCATAAGCTTCTACACCTGGGAGAAAAGCAGTCAACAGTCCTACCTAGTTCTAATACCAATTAGAACCAGCAAGTGACCAGAATGTCAATACCCTCAAAGGTATAATATTGGCTTATATATTTTAGGAGTATACTAGGGAGCACAGAAAACCCTAAGAGAGTTAAGTCCTGAGTGAATGTGCACCGTTTACATTGCATAGCTGTGTCAATGCCTCAGGCCCATGGTAGTAGCATAACTTTCACCAGGGAAGACTCAGGGACTGAGTGAGTCATTGACCAGTGTTTACTAAAACTAACAACTTCAGTTTTCCCTTTCCAGATGTTTATAACCTGCTCCCTACAGAGATCTCCCTTAAATATTAGTGATATTCTCTGTTCTATACCTGATAAGTATCTTAAAGTTCAGGGTTGTGGCAGTAGCAGGTGCCACACAATCAGAGTCCATATGCTTCAACTGACCCAGATTTTCCATACATATATCTATGTGTCTATTTTCACTACTGTTCCAAATTAAGATTCTAGGACCCAAGGCTTAAGATTACAGCAGCAAACACCAGCTGTCTTATTAGGCTTATGACCCACTGAATAGAAGAGAAAACATACCTGAAACTGCACACCTCACCCACTATACATGGCTACTGAGGTCATCGATCACAAAGGAGAACCTAAGGCTGTCACTTTCCTAAACTACTATAGTTTCTAACAGTATTCAGTACCTATCATTATTTCCACAGATAAGTGAAACTCTCACCATCATCAAAGTAGTTTCTTTTTCCAAGTTCATCTTTATGATGGTAACGTTATTGCCTGGAAGCAGACAGTGCAGTTCAAACTTTAATTCATATCAATAAACTCAGCATTTCCTTCAGAAACAATGACTTATAAAAGTTGAAAAGAAAACATAAAGAAGTTTTTTTAACATATTGCTTTTTCACTGGCACAGTTTTTTTGATGGACTACTGTCCACAAATTTTCATCATAAGGATTTTTTCTTTATAAGGTAAGAACATATTTTAAAAGACCAGATAAATATCTTCTATGTCTAGAAAAAGAATCATAGTGTATCTTGGTCCAATAATGCCATAGATCAGAAAATTGCCTTACTGTCACCTAATGAAAACAACCATAAATTAAAGAAACTTGCAACAGTCCTCCATTTAAAAACACCCCAGGTTATTCCCTTTTCTAGCTCAGTGGAAGCCTTCTAAAGAAAAAACTTAGAAATGGACACTAAAATTAGTTTTTATATTTTTTCTACTTGAAAACTTTATTATTTATTACTTCTCATGCAATTTTATTTGAAGGAGTGTAACATAATGATAGTGTGAACTGAACAAAATCATCAGAACTACTTCATTGGGTACTATGGGTTCTTAAAGCAAAAGATAATATTAGAAAAGCTTAGGATTTGTGGACTAGATTAATTTACCTTTGTAAACAGTCTTGTATACATCACATTTACGCATCCTATATATGTTATTTAAATGGTTTTGACTACTATGCTGCCATAATATGAATATAACATTAGGAAAATTATGTTTTAATTGTCAATGTGCTACAATCTAGAATCACGTGAGAGTTTGAATGAGGAATACTTTTTTTGTTTTTTTTTTTTTGCTTGTTTGTTTTTGGGTTTTTTTTTGCATGGCTATGAGAGATTTACAGAATTATTAATTGATATGGGTAGAATTAATCTACAATGGGTAGCACTAATCCCTTGGCTGTGGTTCCTAAATTACTTAGAGTGGTCTGAAGAAAAGAAGCTTGAATGCATTCATTTATCTTTCTTCTCAACTGTGGTCTTGATATGACCAACTTCTTCTGTGACTTCCCTGTAAGAATGACTCCAACCTGAAATGGTTTCTAGCACAACCATTCCCAGATAAAGCTCCTTTTTGTCAAGATGTTTTGTCACAACAACAGCAATGAAAAACTGAAAAATTATTAAATCAAAAAACTGAGGTTGTCTTTAACAAAACAAGTTTGCACAGAAGAATGTTTCTAGGTTTCTACTCCCACATTTGTGGTGCCAATGATGAAGAAGGACTGGGAAAGAATGAAGACCAGGTCAAAGTGAAGCCCAGAGATGTACAACCCCATATGAACCATCAAAAGAAGGTCTGTACAGTCCTTGACTGCAAAAATTGCTGAGAACATACCTTTTTCCAGAACTGCTGGCACTTTGTCCTAATGATACCTAGAAGCAGAAAAAACATGCTGGCTTCATTTTTCCTAGAGGAAAGTTCAGTCCTCAAAGGGAGAGAAAAAAAAAAAAAAAAACATTGCTAAGTGTTCAAGTATTCTGCCTCACATAGCATCTTCAAAGGTACATAACAGATGTAAAGGTTCCCTGGGCTATTAGTATAAAATAAGATTTATTTAAGCAAAACATATAATTCTTCATGCATGTGATTTTACAAGAAAAACAACAAATTACAAGCCTGTAACAATGTGATACAACAGAGATTATCACAAAGGCCAAAGTGAGCTTTCTGAAAATGTCTTAAAGAGGGATTCTTAAATAGATTTAAGATTTTCGTTTTGTTTGTCTGGTTTTTGTCAATAATTATTTATTTAATGTCTGTGTAACCCAGGACTGGTTGTAGATCCTAGAGATATATAATAGTGAGAAAAGTGTAGCTTAGTCCATAGTCCTAAGGACATGTCAGCTCAAGCAGTAATTCTCTGTTCAGCTATTTGATGAATTATATTTTTTTTTCTTAAAATGGCGAGAACTTCATCAGAAGTTAAAGAGTTCTAGGAATTCACGTGTCCTCATGCTGATGATAATATAAGACCAAATATTGAGATATAAATATTTCTGGTTTTGCTTCTGAATGCTCCTATTCCATCAAATGGATTCCAATCTGATTGGTGGAAAGTAATCATGTCAATTAAAGAAAGTGTCAAAAATTATTAGTATAATAATATATACTAATTATTATATTATATATAACTATAATAATATATCTCAGTATCTGCCAAGGGCCAGCATTATTTTCCTTATGAGTGCATTATTCTAATCATCACCTATGTACAGATTTCATATTTTTGCATGTTTAGTAAAATACCCCTTATTTCTCTAGCAAATAAACATATTATAGTTTGTTCTATCAGAATAATTGGAGATCATTATTTTTGAAGATTTTAATTTAATTGTGCATGTAAATATAGGTTTTATGCAGAAAGAGAATGATTTCTGGTTCTATAGGTAAAACATGGGTGTCTTTAGGAGCCAATTCTCATTAACAAACATCACGCTTTAACTTGCTGAGATTGAATGAATTCTTTAATGTCTATCTTTGCTCTCACTAATGAAAAGATACACTATGGCATATACAGTCTGTCTTTGCTATATCTGGTACTGTGGGTTGAGCACAGCCCTTGCTCACTTAAAGAACATCAATTGATATCATCTGCAGGGGACATTATTAGAGTTCACTCTAGAACAAAGGAAGGAAGCAGGGAAAAACAAAGGGTTAAAAGGTCTTTGGGATATCCCCTCCCCTTGCACATGTCATACAAAATACAGTGGCTTACCAGAATGGAATTTACTGGTAAGATAATTTCCCCTTAATTGCCAAGGGAACCTCCCTGTAGATTAGCTGACTTTGAGCTTTTTGAGATTCCATAAATAATTCCCCCAAAGCTTGTGTTCCACTAACCTAGACTTGGTTAGAATCCTTTGTATCCATGGGTACTCTTTCTGCTCAAGGAAAATAGAATTATATGATTTACCTCAGAAAAAAATTGAAATTCCTATGTTCAGCTTAAAACAACAAGGCATTTGAAAATAAATTAAAAATTTTATGATAGTGAGTTTTTAAGCTACAATAACTTACTGCATATAAGAATACAGGAATTAATGATATTAATTTAAAATGGAAAAGTTACAAATCAAAACTTTTGTATGTCAAACTACACTGACTTATTGATATCATTATTAAGATTATAGCATAATTACATAATTTTCTATTTCCCTTTTCTTCATCCTTACTCTCTCATATATCTTACCTTGCTTGCAATCAAATTAATGACATTTTAAAATTAACTGTTATTGCATTCATATATGTATATATATGTATGGTCTTATATGCAAACTACTCAATCAATATATTACTTGTATATATATTTTCAGGGATCATTGTTTGATATTGGATAATCTTTGTGCTCAACCCTGAGGAAGACATTAACTCCTTCAGCATTGCTTGGTTGCTTGTAGAACTTTATATAGGGTTGATGCTTCCTGGATTTAGCTTACCTGCTTTGGAATATCCATTGAGACCTTGTTCAGCTCATGGTTAAGCAATAATTCTGGTGAGAATTCATGAGTGTATCTTCTGACATTACTAGAAGACACAATCTCCTAGAAAACTCCTGACCCTTTGGCTATTGAAATCTAACTATTAGCTGAGTTTATTTATAGATTGTCCAGAAAAATAAATTGTTGTTTGTTGAAAATATAAATGGAAAATTTGAAATCTCCATTCTACTGTGGACCTGATTTATTTGAAGGTAAGCATCTATCTCTTGGCTTCATAACATTTAGAGCAGTTTTCCTGTATTTGATTCATAACCATTTTGATGAATCTCTTATATTGATAAAATTGATAAAGTTGATTTTCTGTATTAATTAAAATATCTCTCATACTGATAAGAATGGAAAACTATAATAACCTTGCTGCTGTTTGAATTCCAGTTACTGACATTTATTCATCTGATTTCAGAGCACCCTCACAGCACTGAGATATGCATCCATAAATATTGTACCTGAAAGTCAAAGTGATAAAGACACACATTTACAATGTCACATTTAAAAATGTGTTTGCAGCAGACAGTCTCATGGTCCCACTGACCCAATATTGCTTAGCTCAGTCTCCACTCCTGGCAGATTCAGTTTTGTCCCCCCTCCCTCAAGAGTGAGTCAGGTGTTCCTATAGGGGGAGTGGGATCCGAGGAGTCAGTCCAGGGTGTTCTGATCCCAAGCTGTCTGCTGTCTGCCCAGGGAGGGGATGGGGAGTCATGGAGAAGAAAGAATGACCTGATGTGGTGGGAGGGGGAAGGGACCTTGAATAAGGATATATAGGGATAGAAAGCTTGACTTGTTTGTTAATAATAATAATAATAATAATAATAATAATGTGTTTGCAAAATAAAATGGGAAAACATTTAACTATCAAGATAGCTTCAGGTAAAATGTGCCTTTCCCTGCTACTTCAAAGAAAGGCATTTCTATAGATAGCAGAGACACCTGGAGATAAACAAGTGAGGTAATAAACAGAGATTCTGAATTCACAATGTTTGTCTCTCTATCTCTGTCTCTCTCTGTGTGTGTGTGTGTGTGTGTGTGTGTGTGTGTGTGTGTGTGTGTGGTGGCAAAGTAATTCTTCATTAACTAAAATTGTTTTACTGGTACAAAACATTTATATATAAATATTGATATATACTTACATATGTGTTACTATTTTACATGCAAGGTTTATATACACACATACATGGAAAAAGCTAAAGTCAGTTTAATTAGCTTCATGCTACGGTTCTTCACATTCACTTATGAGAATTAACATGCTTGGGTTTGTCTTCAGGCACATTTCAGGAGTATTGTGCTCTTTTATTTATTTTTATTATTTTCATTTTTTTAGAAAATGAAGTCCTTGTATTTCCCTGTATATCCCCTTGCTCCCCTTCTAACTTCTTTGTACAACCTTATGTTGATTTGAATTTTTGGAACTGGCAAAAATACTTTATTGTTAAAATTGTGAAAACTATCACGATATGTAAATGTTAGCAGAAATATCTACATGTAAAACTTAATGTGCACTACATTACAAAATGTATATTTATTGGAAATAAAGCATTAGCTATTGAAAATCAAATACTTACTTTAATGATATGTAAATGTTATCTTTCTCTATACTGCATGCCTAACACTAATATAATTTGACTTTTAATCTTTCATAATAAAATGGTATTTTAAAATGTCCATTTGAATGAAAAGCAGCATAGAACATTAAGCTAAAATTAAATAAAGAATTGAATTTCAACTATGATTGAAAAATACATATTATGATAATTATTAAGCCAAGCTAAATTTTATGACATATTGATGTAGAGATGAAAGTAAACATGTCTTCAGAGTTGTGTCTGATAAATATTGATTTATTTTATTTTTTAATATTTCATATTTAGTTACATGAAGACACTGCATACTTTAAACAAGGAAATTATATCTGAATAAAAATTTAGTAGAAAATATACATATTTTATGAAGGTTATCTGAGTTGAATCAAGTGTATCAGAAACATTGATGAGTATACTTATAAGTGACTAAAATATCTTTGCTAGTTCTTAGAACTTAATCTAGCAAGGATAACTTATGGGTTAAGAATATAATTTACAAACTTTTCATTCAGTCACAAATATGCACTTGCAATATAAGATAGCATAGACAGATACTACACAGCATTCAAGGTGTTTTATATAGATGATAGCTCGGGTAAAGTACTTACATAATATATATCAGTGTTTCTGTACCTCAGTATAGGTTAAAGCATAAGAAATTCTGTATGAGAGACATTATTCCATTACTCTGTGGATATGAGGAAGGTAAATAATTCCCTAGGTTAGCCTGTGGGGAAAAATAGAGGTTCTGTGTAAATAATCTAGCCTCCTGGTACATCTATATTTATAATCATTCTCTGAACTTTAAAGAATTTAAAAAGTAAGTTGTATAGCAACAAATCTCTGAACATAACCAGTTAAAACTGACTCTGAAATATGAATATTGAAATCACAATAATGTTGAGGCTTTTTATTTCTTCTTGAGTTACATTCTCCTTAGAATTCACTAATAGCAGCACATTGACCACAGCAACATAATGAACAAGAGATGTTCAGCCATGTGCAGATCTTGGCTGACACTGTTAAAATGTGGTATTATGTACTCTGTTTGTGTAATACATTTTTCTTTTTTGTCTTTGTAAGTAGTGTTAGAAGTAAGTATTAAATAATTCAAAAAGGGTTGAACTCCTTCTCACATCCTAGGCATGCTCTGGGTTTAATTTACAAAGAGAGTGACAGACCTTTTCTTCTGTGTTAGAACAGATTGAAACCTAAAAAGCTGCAAAAGAGATTCTCAGCACATGGAAGAAAGATGATGAGGTTCCATATGGGTACCTTGTAATTCAAGTTAATTCTGCACTAACTGGTTATACTAACAAGAGTTTAATCAAAAATTTTCATACATTTAAGGGCTCAATCTGAAGAATGTGCTCTCTTCACACTCCCTCTTCCTGCTATTCTTATCTTGTTTGACTTGTCCTCAAAACACAGGTTCTCAAAATCTCTCATTAGTGTTCATTAACATTAAATTAGCAAGTCACTCTACAGATAAATATGATTCAGAGAAAAATCCAGAAACAGTAAACAAGAGGCATATAGGACAAGGTAGTGAGATCAGGATTGAGGAGGTCCATATGAATCTTCTAATGCCTCCTCTGCAGTTTTACTTTCTCTGAACATCTATGCTTCAAAGCTCTAAAACTTCTATAATTTGAAGGTTGTATCTAGTTAAAATTGGCTTTATAATTGGCTATTGATGGTAGAATTTATTCTCTAACTCCACTCAGAGATTGTCAAGAATACATCTGAAGGCTCCATATATTTCTTAATGGTTTGTTTATTCAGGAAGCTACCCAATGTCTTTCCCTAAACTATGATAAGTGCCTATCACAAACAATTCTAGATGCCATGATACTTTCAAAAGAACATGTACCCTTAGAACTCTGCCTTTTAATTTCTAGTTTTATTGAATTAGGTCTTTCTTTTTTTTTTTGTTTAATTTGGTTAAGAATTTGCCAATCATGTTTTATCCTTAAAAATTAATTTAAAAAAACAAATAATAAAAAAGAAGTTAAAGACAAAAAAAAAAAAAACAAAAAACAAACAAACAAAAGAATCACCATACCAGGAGTCAGTAAAGAACCAAATATATTTCTAAAATACTATGTTTATAAAAGTTGATTTTATTAGGATATACATAATGTGAAATTGCAGATGTAAATCACATAAGGCTTCCACTAAACAATATTGCTCTAGACTGGCATATTTAATAATATTTTTTGAGTATAATCTTCTGCAATGGTAATTGATTCCATTCTTTACAAATGACATCCAAGCAGAAGTGAGATTTTTTTAAAAAAAATTGCATCAATTCACTTGAAATTAGAAAAGTTTATTGAATTCCCCCTTACATAATTTTTAATTTCTCTAGTATTAAAAAAATAATAACACAAAATTCTGTACTAAGCAGGCTTTCTAAAATATAAAGAAAGTTTATCTGTCATTATACAGCTAGAATGCAAGGATGTTCAGCACTTCATGTGAGATGTGATGCCTCCTGATGGAAGAAAAGAATTACAGAAATTAATACTGTTAATTACACTCCAAAGGGCAATGTCAAAATGATGGATGGCTAATGCTGATTATTGAATGTTCTCTGTCAAGTAGAGAAGAATAAATTAGATCAATACAACCAGAGTGATTTTTTGATGTACCTAATGTTTTCATCAATGTTTTTCTCTAGGCTCTTCCTTCTTTTATGGTAATCATGAAAATAAATAGCTTATTGCATCACCTGATTATTCAGCTAAATTTTCGGGCACTTATTATCACGAGAGAATGGGAATGTAATAATACAATTAATTACCATGCTATTTATTCTATGATCATTATCCACAGTTTTCTGTATCTTTCCACTCAATTTATCTTTGTCTTTTAAGCCCAGCTAAGCATGCCGGGAGAGAATATAGAGAATACAATGGTTGATATTTCCTTCTGTTGCCTGTATCATTAACTTAGATCTCGTAAACTAAGAAATACAGTCTGGAAATCAAATAAGAAATGTAATTTTTAAAACCATGTAAATCAGTCCAGAAGTTACAATAACAAATGTAATTGATCTTTTAAAACAGAAAGTCAATTTCAAATAATTAGCCCAACAAAAAATCAACTTGAGAGAAGATTCACATTGTTGTAGGAGATAGCCTAAAAGGGGTTATTGAAAGCCAGAATTATCTATGTTATAAGGGTTTATATGGAGTATATTTAAGGTAAGCAAATTGGCTTATGAAAGATAGTAAAACTTGAGAAAAGCAATTTTAGCACCAACATATTGCAGGTACAACAATAGTTAACTGCAGAGAAAATAATTCAGGAATTCAGGAGGACTGCATGAAGAATGCAGTTTGAAAAGTTGCATCTTCAAAGTCAGGTGCTAAAGTACTAAATCTTAAGAAAATAATATTTAAAAGTAGTCTTTAATAATACTAGGGTCAGCAGAGAGGTGCCTCCATGATCAGTGTGGGTACCAGTTCCACCATGCTTACAAGCTCAAGTAGAGCCTTTGTCTTCTTTAGGATTTCTTTTGCTGTGAAGAGACACCATGACCATGACAACTTTTACAAAGGAAAATATTTCATTGGTGTGACTCACTTACAATTCAGTCCATTATTATCATGGTAGGATATGGAGGTATGCAGACAGACATAGTGCTAGAGAAGGAGCTGAGAGTCCTACACCTTACAAGCAACAAAATATGGTTTCCATATCACATTGAGCAAAGCTAGAGCAAAAACGACCCCAAAGCTAGCCCCCGCAGTGACATACTTCCTCCAACAAGATCAAACCTCCTTCAACAAATCCACAACTCCTAAAAGTGCCACTCCATTAGAGGGGCATTTTCATTCAAACCGTCATAGCTCTCAATTGGAAACAATCATCCCAAGGACTGTTTCCTAGTCCATCTTATTTTCTTTCTTTCTTTCTTTCTTTCTTTCTTTCTTTCTTTCTTTCTTTCTTTCTTTCTATTTATTATTTGGTGATTTTACATCATGTACCCCATCAAACTGAGTTATCAGTTCACTCAGTTTTATACCCACTCTTATGATCTTCCCATTACAAAAAAGCCCATTCATGCTGTTCACTTATTTACTGGAGCATAATTCAAATCACTGTGGCCAGACCCTTAAAGAGTCCTTCTCAACCACACCCCTGCCAGAGTCCATCAGTGCAGAAGTGAAGCACTGTGTCATTTAGCTATGTTCTAGTCTTGAACTCTTGTGTACAATGACATCAATGACATTTTTTTTTTAAGTCCACTAATGTGAGTACATTGCCTGCTTCTCTTTCTGGGTTTGTGATACCTTGCTCAGGAGATATTCTCCCAATCCACAACGTATGAGAAATAAATTACTGTTTTAGACAGTATATTCTAATTTATTATAGCAGACTGAACATATGATAAAATGAATTACATCTAGCAATCTTCACGTTATACAGTGCAAATGGGAAGAATAATATTAATATTGGCTCTACCATTAGTATATTTTTCATGTAGCTATTCTTGGCTTTTTGTCATTTGTGTAACCAGATCTCACTTTATAGCTGGAGACATCATGAAACTTGACATGTGTCCCAGAGTGTCCACTAACTCATGATTCTTCTATATTCATTTCTAAGTTCTGGTATTAGAAGAGTGATTCACTCTACCCTAAGTGGGTTATTTTGAACACTTATGGACTCTTTCTAATCATCTTACCAACCACATTATTACTGATATGTTTAACACACTAACATAATTATGTAGAAAAGTAATGTTGATATAGCACATAACTTCTAAGATTTATAGACTGTTGGTTTATACTCAAAACAATCTATATAAATTACTCATTTTTGTTTGGGTAAGCTGCTGACCATAGCTAAGCACCAGGTAGAGCTTCTGCTATAGCCAAAGAGAGAGAGAAGAGTGTATGTGAACAAATGGACCAGGATCTTGAGGAGGAGACCCACAGAGGCAGCTGACCAAAGCTGTTGGGAACTCATTAAATAAGAAACAATCACTGAGGAACCTTCAGAGAAAGGAACTAAATTCTCCTATGGTAGACGACTGTCAAATGGCATGGGTAGTTTGTGGAGCCTTTTGCAGTAGGACCAGGCTATGTTCCTGGTACATGAACAGACATCTCAGTGCCCATCCACTACAGAAGAATACCTAACTAAGCCTTAATACAAGGATGAGGGGTTTGGACCTACCTCAACTGGATATGTCAGACTGACATAACCCACCTTGGGACTCCTTGTCTTCCTTGGGTAATGGGTGGTGGTGGGGGCCAAGGGAGGACTGAGAAGGACCTGGATGGGAAAGGAAAAGAGTACAGAGGTAGATATGGAAAAAAATTTTAAAATAATAAGTAATTGTCTAAGGGAGGTAAAACTTATCTTGCTGTTCAATTCAAAAAGGAATATAGTGAACATGTAACAGACCCCATGGCAGGATGCTCAGGAGGATGCTGGTTATGGAACATCCAGAGTTAGGGAGCAGAGAACAGCCAGCTGTAAAACCTCAAAGTCCGTCCTTAGTGACTAGCTTTCCCCAGTTTAGGTCTTCTGTACAGTTCACAACATTCCACAACAGCACCACCAACTTCAGACTGAGTGTTCAAACATGTAATCTTATAGGTAACTTTTCTCTATCAAACACATGATCTCAGCCACTTCCCCTTCTTAGTTTACACCAAGCTAATCTCTTCTGCCACACAACCACTTGTACCCTTGCTGCTCAGACCCATGGCAATGAAGCCAGTTGGTTCTGTATTGCCAACTCCAAAAGTGTCAGCCAAATGACACATCTTTTTTGCGTGTAAATTTGTTTATTTTATGCATTTTAATAGTAACAGAAAGCTGACAATCATAACCTTTATTTTTCAAGTTGAATTTTTTCTTTCTTCCTTCCCACTCAGCCTCTATTTTTCTCTTTCCTTTTACTTTCTTTCCTTCATTTTTTTCTATTATATTTTTTAAAAATATTGTGTATTCAACTGGCTATCCAAACTAATGTGAGTTTTTAAATGACAAAGGAAATAAAAATAGATTTAGAAATAGGTGTAACTTTTTACAAATTTTTTAAAAATTTTCTCAAGGTAGTTTTGATAGTTTCTCTGTATTAACCACCATGGCTGTCCTGGCATTCACTTTGAGGATCAGGCTTGTTTCGAACTTACTGAGATCTACCTGCCTCTACTTTCTTAGAGCTGGGTTTGCAGGCATGTGCCACTACCATCCACTTCAGATAAAACTTTCTAAGGCTTAAGTTATTTACAAAATGAAAAGGACATTTTTAATTTTGACCTCATTTAAAAATAAAATATTAAATATAAAAGAATATGTAATAAAAATTAAGGGTTATTTTTAAAAACTATTTCTGAAATCATATTATATTATGATTCAGGTATGCATAAGTTTGCTAAACTTCCTCTTCCATCTTGTTCACATATGCATACACACACACACACACACACACACACATACACACATACACACACACATACACACGCTTTAGGAAAATATAGTCCATTCTCTGAGTACTGAAATTCCCCCAAAGATAAAATATGAATTCCTTTTTGAAAAGTGTATTTTCCCTTTGTGCAGATACTGTGATGAAAAATAATTTCAGGTTGATTTTTGTAGGCTTAGTGTCTAAGATTGCTACCAAAATATAAGATATTTTAAAGTCATTTTTGTGAATATTAAACTATTCCTTTTACATAAAAATTTGATGTGAATGAATCATTTTACTGTCTGAAAGAATATTTCCTCTAAATATTGCATGCTGCATTAGAGAAACAGAAACATTCTTTTCACACTATTTGATCTTTTATAGAATATTCTCTGAAACCCAATAGATTTCCTAAGGTCTTTTATTCTTTAAAAGCCTATGCCAACTCTCAAGTGTCCAGCAGTTCCTTTTATCTGATGAGGCCTATTTAAAACCCACATGCTTGTCTGGGTTATCAGATTTGCTTGGAAATGCTGCCACTCATCTGTTCAATTTAATGCTCACTCTAAAGGGAATTTGTGTATTGACTAAGGGCTCTGACTTACTACAGCTTGGAGAATGAGTAAAAACGAAGGCAGACCCTAACTAAGGAGGTCATCAACTTTTTCTAAGATGCTGACACATCTATAGTGCATCAGATATAATCATATAATCACATCTTCTATGGTGAACCACAGATAATAAGCAGTTGTTTTTTTTTTTTTTTTTGGTCAGAAAGGAATGCTACTTATTCTTTTAATCATCTACTCTTTTTCCTACTTTAAAATTATGATAATCAATGTTGCCCTTTTCTTGTTCTTAAAAATTAAAACATAACTACTTTGAGGATCAGAATTTGAGAGGGAATTCATACTCTTTTGATGGTGCACGGCAGACTAAATTTACAATCAAACATATATTAAACAGAAAATAAATAGTAACTTGGATATTGCTTATCCAAGTAGAGGACTGTCTTGGCAATCCAGAAAGAGAGGCCCTGGGTTGGATCCACAAAGATGTCTAAAATGATGTGCTGTGGTCAAAGTCACCTGAAATTCCTGTTAGCCCTGATATAGGAACTACCTCAATGCACTAAAGACTCACCTGGTACTATATTAGTCAACAAAAGAAAATTCAGATCCTTCCTGTTTTCATGATCTAGAGAGATGGCTCAGCACAGAAGAGAATATTCTGCTCTTGCAGAGGACCCAGGTTTAGTTTTTCAAATTATTCATTCTCCTGTCAGTAACCCATATTGCTATATGTAACCACATTTAACTCATGATTGAATGATTTCCTCTGACCACATGGTTTTGGTGTGCACCATTTTGACAAAAACCTAACCATTATAAAGCATTTGTCTTATTTTGGTTGGCTGTATGATTGTATCAGAGTTATAAAATTCAAATGAATATATAAATCAGAAAAGGTTGATGTGGACTGAAAGCTGCAGAGACTTTCAACAGCAATAGGGACTTTCTGCTCTTAAGAGAAACTGACTTCAGTTCCCAGAACCCACATGCAAGGGCTCATAACTGCAAATATTTAATTATGAGATTGATGTAGATAATTTATCACCATCTTCTCAGACCATGTTCAAATCTGATAAAACATGATTTCATTTTGAGTCTTTACTTGGACTTCAAAATTTTAATTCTTTAAATTTTACAAATCCCAGTTTTCTAAGATATGTATAAATTCAGTTACGTGCCCTTTCCTCATACATTTAATGCTTCATTTTTCCTGTTTACTATTATATGATGTATAGCCTCATTCTTCCTCTATTTGATGATGTTCAAAATGAATACACCATTAAATGGATATTTTGTAAGTTCCTCCCTTGTTTGACTCTAATATTGACATGAATCTTTATTCTTCATTCTGAAATTATAAGTACAGACATTCATGAAGACAAGAGATGAGAGGTTCTCATGCTTTCTACTCATAAATGGTGATCTCTGAGAAGGTTTCTCCTCCTTTTAATGCTTTCAGTGGGGTATGGAACATGCCTGTCTTTTCTTTTCACTTATCATAAGAAAAGTGTGTGTATACATGTGTGTACATGAGTGTGCATGTGTGCATTCATGAATGTGCATGTCAGTATCCATTTGTGCATCTGTTTGTATGAGTGCATGTTTTAATCTGTGTATGTGTGTTTGCATGAGTTCGTATGTGTACATCTGTGTGTGTGTGTGTGTGTGTGTGTGTGTGTGTGTGTGTGTATCTGCTATATCAGGTGCAAGATAATACCAAAGTTTATTCAAAAACAAACAGACCATTGATTTGTAATCTGTATTTCACAGAGAAAATATTTGTTAAAGACACAATTATATTTCTTCCCATTTTTTTGGCTAAGATGACATGTAAAAATAACTTCTTTAAGACTATCAAATTTCAGACCACTCCAAAATACAAGCAAAATATTTTTTGTGTTAAACTTCATTTAAATTGAAATGAAAAATAAAGATTGCTTTAATGCTAACAGGGTATATGTGCTGGACCTGGCTGCTTCTCTTGGAACCACTTTGTTCATCAAACTTTCTCCCAGCAACATATATATTCAGTAGCTGGCATAAACTTGTACTTGTTTTCCAACCCATCCTCCATGACTGCATTCCAAAAATTCACCAACTTTTGTTGAAAATATTGGAATTCCTTTTTATACTTCTAATAGCAAGGCAATAGAGAAAACAGAAAACACCTGTGAATAGGCATTAGCACATTTCTAGCTTTGTCTAATTTAATTACCTAAACAGAACTAAGTTGGAAGTCTGGATCCAGATTCTAAAATATATCTCTACAATGAAGGACATAAGAGATATAGTAATGCCACACAAATACTTAGGGTTTAATAATAAAATACACTTAAAGCTCTATTTTTGGATACAGTTCTTTTTCTACATTCTCAGCCAACCATATTCTAAGGCCACCAATTTACTGCAGCCATGAGAAAAATATGGGATTTTTCTATAGCCACCTGAAATCAAGAAAACTTACCTACTTCTGCTTTCAACAAACTGTGGTACAGTAGAAACAATAAATAAATTGAAATAAATTATTCTGTAATAAATTACAGAGGGTGGTAATGTGTATAACCATCTCTACTGCAGAGCACTTCAGAAATACCTCTGAGAGAGTGCTGCCCAAGTCTGCCTTCTGTTGAGCACACAGGTGATTTTGGCCCACTTTCCCAGGGATATCTTACAGTGGAGGTAGAGAAGCTTTGTCAGTCAGGTCAGAAGGTTAGCTGCTAGGATAGTGTGCTGTCTAAAGAGCATGGATGCTACTAAATTATTAAATGAAACATTGTGAATACCTTTAATTTTAGTCCAGTTAGGTAACATGTCTGACAGTGCAGGTGTTAACCAGATACAAGCATCTCTTCAATGGGTGTTTTCTAAGGAAGGAATTCAGCTTAGAGTCACAGACAACTACAGCTGTTTAATTAGCAAGGCAAAGTGATGGCATACTCCAACTAGGTCTTACTGAGCATTAGGTGATTTTTTGCTTCACAATTTTTAAAATTTTTTTTATTTATTTTTATAGAATAGGTGAGTTTGCTTCTAGTTGTTCTAAGGCTTTCAGCTGTGCTGTTAGGTCTCCAGTGTGGGATTTCTCTAGGTTTTTCATATAGGCATCTAGCGCTATGAATTTTCCTCTTAAGACTGCTTTCATTATCCATGTATCCCCTTATTCAAACTCCCTTCTCCCTCCCTACCCCTCCCAATAAGCCTTCAGCCTCTCTTCTCCAGATCCCCCAACCCCTCCCCAGAAAGGGCAAGAGGTCCCCAGGTGGATTAGTTCAGCATCCACTCCAAGTAGATACACTTTCCTCAACCCAACATCAAGATTGGGTCAGGTGTTCTTCTGGAGGGAATGGGCTCCAAGGTGCCAGTTCAAAGGTGCTTCAGATCACGAGCTGTTCATTGGTTGTGATTTGCAGCTTGGGTGTTTTTGCTTTTTGTTTAAAGTCCACTAATGAATGAGTATATTCCTTTCTTAACTTTCTGAAAAATTTCTTTTGATAACATCTTTTTTTTTAATTTTTATTTTTTTTTTG